>RJVU01037554.1:1820901-1905432 GCA_003731715.1 Anabarilius grahami | reverse complement strand
TTTTTTTTTTTTTTTTTTTTTTGGCTTTCCGGGAGTATTTGGCTATATATATGTGTTTCAGAGAGAGAAAGTGAGAAATGACCTCAGGGAAGGAGGTTTGTGACCCAGAGATCATTTGTCAATGGGTCCACGTGTTGCCTGTGTGGCCATTATTCCAAACAAAGAGACCCAACAGCCAAGCATGGCATAGAGCCAACACACTGTACTGAAACCTCTCCTGTCTCCCCCTACTGTTTCCCTCAAACACACACACACACACACTTACATGTACCATATGCACCAGCATCACACTGCCCTGCGGGCCCCACGCTCTCTTCCAACGTCCAGGTTTTTGTTCACGTTGAATGTCTAAAAAACGGGGATACAATCACAAGCTTTGTGAGACAGAACAAAAAATGTCCTTTCATTTAAATGAGAAAATGACATAGGCCTACACATGAAAAAAAGATACAGCTACTTGTAATAGATAAAACACCAAATAAATGAGAATGAAAAATCGATAAGAACCTTATACAGTGCCTTAAAGTAAAATGAAAGCAAAGAAAGTGCACTTCCATTTTTGGTTGTTTCTTTCCCATCCAGGCTCTTTCTGACTGAACCAAGAGCTGCTTTTGTTTATCAAAAACCTCATCTTCTAATTTTCCACTGCCTTTTGTGTTTAGCCCAACAGGTGCTGGAGCCTGGTGCTAAATAATAAAAAAAAGTACCTTAGACAAAAAAAAGACAATCAAAATGGGTATTTGCTTTTGGTCAGCACAGCTGCGTCCCATCGCCAAAGTAACACAAGCCTAGATTCATGTCTTTTTTTATCTAGAGATTTATATTTTCAAAGAGATTACAAGCTGGTCTCAGCCAGTCAAATTGCAGAATAGCCGAGGTTTGTATGAAAGCTGCCAATAAGACAAAGGAAAGTGGCAATTGGCAGCCAAGCAGGTGCGGGGTAATTAGAGGGGCAGCAGCTGCCACCGGTCACAGACATCTTGGCACGAACGCTCTCTTGTCTTTGCCCCTCCCTTGCTTTTTCCATCCCCTTTCCTTTAAAGGGGACCAATTATGCGAAATTCACTTTTGCCTGGTGTTTGGACATAAATGTGTGTTGGCAGTGTGTGTACACAACCACCCTATAGTGATAAAAATCCACCCACTCCTTTTTTTTTTATCTCCATAAATCATATAGCAGTGTCTCTGAACAAGCCGTTTCTAGATCCCTGGCAGTGTGACGTCACAAAAGCCACAGGCCCCGCCCACGAGTGTTGACTGACACTGAAGTTTGAACCTAGAACCGCCTTGAGCGCGTTCACAGCGAGTCCGCCATTGCTGCACTGACGAGAATGTCTCCCAAGCGTTTTAGGTGTTCTGTAGCTGGATGGATTAATCCACTGCTGAAAACGAGCTGGATTAACTTGGTTTTCCAGGAAAATGCTCCCTCAGTTCTGTCGAAATTCGTTTATGTCTGCGCAAATCATTTCACACCGGACTGGCTTAGTCTAGTGAACGAATATCAATACAAAGGGACAATACAAAACAGAGACTGTTAAAATGTGCTACTCAAGGATATACAAGTAAAAACTGTTCGTGATCCAGCTTAAAGACTCCAGAGTGATACTGGATACGACAGTAATGAAGGTGAGAGCACTTTATTACAGTTCATCTGAGTTTATTTGTGGGTATAAAGTTTATTAAGCACCACCCGAAAGGCATAAGGTCTTTATTTATTTGTTTACTGTTAGTTGTAACAAGTGTTTCTGTGTAATTCGCAATGTTTGTTGGTGATAATACAAGGATAAGAGAGAGAGAGAGTTTATGGAAAATATTTTAATGCACACTTGCAGTGTTTTATTAAGCTCTTACAGTGATTTTCTAGAGTGAAAACGGACGCTTCATCTTTTGTGTGAAGTACAATAAATGTCATAAAACTCATCTGTATAGTTTTGGCCATCATTCGGACGGTACAACAGGCTTGTACTAATATAGTGGATAAAAACAAGAACTATACCTGTTCTATCTCCATGCAGCATATATTCGCAGTTTCTGACATTATAGTGCATCCTGACTGAATCCTGTCACCGGTGAATCAGCTCGTGAAGCTCCGCCCTCTTAGGCCGAGCGCAGCAGCTCATTTGCATTTAAAGGGACCGCACTGAAACGGCTCGTTTTTGCTCAACCACTAAAAGTAGCAATTTTAACATGCTATAAAAAATTATCTGTGAGGTATTTTGAGCTAAAACTTCACATACACACTCTGGGAACATCAGAGACTAATTTTACATCTTGTTAAATAGGGCATAATAGGTCCCCTTTAAAGTCCCCCTGTAGTCAATAATTTTATCCCTTAAAACTCATCTTTGATCACCAAAATGACATATTTAAAGGGTTAGTTCACCCAAAAATGAAAATAATGTCATTTATTACACACCCTCATTCCGTTCCACACCCCTGAGACCTTCATTCATCTTCGGAACACAAATTAAGATATTTTTGTTGAAATCCGATGGCTCAGTGAGGCCTCCATAGCCAGCAATGACATTTCCTCTCTCAAGATCCATTAATGTACTAAAAACATATTTAAATCAGTTCATGTGAGTACAGTGGTTCAATATTAATATTATAAAGTGACGAGAATATTTTTGGTGCGCCAAAAAACAAAATAATGACTTATATAGTGATGGCCAATTTCAAAACACTGCTTCAGGAAGCTTCGGAGCGTAATGAATCTCTTGTATCGAATCATGATTCGGATCGCGTGTCAAACCAACAAACTGCTGAAATCACGTGACTTTGATGCTTCGAATCGCTGATTCAACACAAAAGATTCACAACACTCCGAAGCTTCATGGAGCAGTGTTTGAAATCGGCCATCACTATATAAGTCGTTATTTTGGTTTTTTTTGGTGCACAAAAAATATTCTTGACGCTTTATAATATTAATATTGAACCACTGTACTCACATGAACTGATTTAAATATGTTTTTAGTACATTAATGGATCTTGAGAGAGGAAGTGTCATTGCTGGCTATGGAGGCCTCACTGAGCCATCGGATTTCAACAAAAATATCTTAATTTGCGTTCCAAAGATGAACGAAGGTCTTACGGTTGTGGAACGGCATGAGGGTGAGTAATTAATGACATTATTTTCATTTTTGGGTGAACTAACCCTTTAAATGTTTTTTCCTGTGAAAAAGAATCTTCATGCCTTAAAATAGCATGAATGTAACTCTACACCCATGCTTCATTTAGTATAAGTGGATCTATGAATATGCTAATTAGCCCCACCTCCACTCACTCGCACGAGCTCAGAGATCCACTCAGTCAACTTGCAGAGGTAAACGCTGCAAATTGCATTGTTTTTTTACACATAACTTAATTAATATGATTAGCCTTTTGCTTGACTACGTTATCAAACAGCTAATAATGTGTTGCTAATGTTACACGACTCCCTTACTTCAGAGCGCAATAGTTAATGATATGCTAAAGCCCGCTGGCACGTTGACATGGTTGGTTACAAGGTAGAAACCAGCGATGTCAAACCGTGTTTTTGAAACTGTCTTTAGATCACTGCAGGTTTAAAGAGAAAATACTCAGCAATGGTGTTGACTTATGAATTTGCACATGGTTTGTCTTAAAGCATATTAAAAACAGCACATAGACATAAACAACATTAAAAACTTACTTTTCACCACTTTAAGCTTCCCTGTCAGAGCATGCACGAACCCTGGAGTTGATGTCCGTGCTTCCTTGGAGTGGCCAGCAAGTTCATTCAGTAATTAGTGCTCACTTGTTCGCTTAAATGGAGAATATCACATGGAAACTGTAAGCAAGCTTCAGGCGTTCTAACGCATCCTTTTGAAGAGTCTGTTGATGAATGTTCAGAGCAGACAGATTTAAGCCAATTTTATCTGATGTCCTGTCATGACTGACAAAGACAGTTTGTGTCTCATCTATATAAAAACCACATTGACAACTAGAGTCAAGAACTCAGCGTCCTATAGACCATGTTATGTGCTTCTGCAAAATGCCATTATTTGATGCTCATAGACTGTGTTCACAGAAACAAAATGAAAACATTATATTATCAAATGAATATTAAATATTAATATTAAATATATTTAAAAATTGAAACTCTTACAACTCGCCTCGACTGGATTAAACCATCCAAGGCCATTAGATGGCAATAACACTAGAATATTTTGAGTAATTTCACTGCGTTAAATATTTTTGAATGACACCAGCTAGCACAGTAAATTTGGCAGTCATAAAATATTAAAACTACAATACTACTACTACAAAACATTAAAAATAAACTAAATCCTAACAATGATATAGTGAAAACTAATATTGAACTGAAAACTGTCATTTTGAAAATAAAATAAAAAATCGAAACCATAAAAAAACCCTGTATGATTGTCATCTTTAATATTTACCTTAGTCACTATGTTTGCAGGCGTTTTTCCACTGCTATCATGAGAACAAAAAAAGGGGCTTGACTTGAGTTTTTCATTAATCCAGACAGTAATCAAACCGCTACTGTGAGCAAGACAATTCAAGTGGCATGTTAGGAAATATTATTATCAATCCTAAACACTGACTGTGTGAATCTAGCCATTGTCACTGTAAATATGATTATATCAGTGCATTTCTGTGTGAAAGTGTCTATTTTGCACATCTGTTATCAGTCAGAATCCTGAGACAGATCCCATTATAGTACTGTATAATCCCACTAAGATTGAGAACAGCTATGGGGAAAAAAAGATAGGAACATGAAGAGACAGGGATGAGATAGCAAGAGAGAGGCAGGGATGAACAACATAAAAATAGCTGGATAACATCCATACAAAACTATTCAATACAATGTTTGCTCAAAAAAGGGGTCAAACTCATTGCTTGTATATATCTCTGTCCACTTCTCTTTTTTTCCCTCTTATTTGATTTGTCCAGAATGAAGAGTCATGTCTGTTCAAACTAGATTTTAGGTTTGCGTCAGTACCTCCAGGTCTAGGGAGGTTGGCCACTGAAGCCTGGATTAATCCTATTTACAGCATGGCTTTACTCTAATGAACCTGATCTAAGAGACACACTCCAGCCGGACCCCCTGTGGTGATGTCATTATCCGGTTCTCTGGCCAATCCAACTGGGTGGGTTCAGATGTGTGTGGATTTTAACTGTGCATTTAAAGTGCGAGTTCATCCAGAAATTAAATTCTGCCATCATTTATTCACCCTCATGCCAGTCCAAACCCCTATGAATCTGAGGACAACAATTTTTATTTTATTTTAAATTTTTTCTAAAGAAAGACCAGGATTTCATAAAATGAAACCTGACAGTTACCACACTGTAAACAATTATTTTCATGATTTGTTATCACAACATTTTTTTCTTTTGTCAAATCAACTTAGATAATTAATGTGATTCAGATAACATAATATTTTGAGTTTCTGTTGATTAAACCAATCGCCTTCATAGTATTAACTCCAATTTTTAATTTCAATGAACTCAAAATTTTAAGGCAACCAGGTAACTAACTTTTTTAAGTTAAACCAACAATTTTTTTTTTTTTTTACAGTGCAGGGGCTTTGAAGCTTACTGATGGATAAAAAGGCACCAAATCATTAATGCCAATTCCTTTATGTGGCATGTTTGAATATGTGCAATTGAGAATAAGATTTGAGAGCTATGACAGAGGGCAAAGAGCTTGACAGCACCTGATTACCATATACTTTTGCTAAATGAGAAAGAGCAACTTGAACATTCTTCAAAAGCATTTTTCTGGACAAAGGAATCATATAGGCTTGTATCAACAGAGGCGAGTAAATACTTTTCATTTTAGTTATTGGGTAAATTATTCTTTTACTCAAACGAGGCAAGGAAGATATAAAAAAATCATTTGTTTTGCCACCAGAATATTTGAGTGGAATTTGATACTGCTCTTATTTTAATTTTTAATGTCTTTATTATCTCCAGTGATTTTTTTTTTTCCTCTTTCCCATAAATGACTTTAAAGTTTAAATTGATCCCCATCTCGCCTTTAAAAATTTTTTTTACAGTTAGTGCCCCTGGGCCATCCCCATGCTCTCCTTAGGAGTGTTTAATATTTCACTAATTAGCACAGACTACCATACTTGTTTCTTTCCAAGACACTTTGAAGCTCCCAGTCTTTAAAGGATCAATAAGGAAAATTAAGTCATATGATGGGACACTGATTTGCAGTTCAGAGCACCTCATGCAGCATTTCAACTAATTTGAAAACTGTGTGCAAATCAAAAACTATGCACTCAGATTCATTTATCTCAGAGCAATGTAATATTTGAGAGTCATTTGAGAGCCGATTATGGGATTCAGAGAGCTGCTAAATGGAAAACTTATTTTCATAAATATCCGAGTCAGACATTGCGATCATAAATAGGAAGATCAGACAATGGAGGTTATAATTTACAAAAAAAAAAGGACATATGCGTTAACATTAATGTTATAGCTAACATAAAAGGACAATGAACACTAACCAACATAAGGAACACAAGTAAAAATGAACCTTAAATCGTTACCAATGGAGATCTTGCTTTTTGTGTGCTATATAAAGTTGTACTTGTGCCTTGCTCAGCCTACACCCACGTCCAAACTATTGTAGTTCATTATAATGCATTTCATTTAACCCTCTTTTATTTACTTACCTTATCTGAACTATGCAAGGATTTCAATGCTTTTATGATACTGTAATCATTTTTCCCCCAAAGTCATGTTAATAAGTCTTTGTTGACTCTTATTCTGAAAGATTTAGAAAGAAAAGCAATTGTGTCACAGATATTGCTTCATTCTGTTTGTACAGTAGCCTTGCGTATTAGGAAATACAATTAGTCTTGACCTGTTAGCCTTGCATTAGGGATTAAGCTTTAAGTAAACCACTATCCGTCTTTCATCCTGATGGAAATTAGTTACATCCTTATAGAGCTAAATATAGAGGGTTGAAGAACCGTTTTCTTGATCTGTCTCTTTCGCTCGTTTGCTGAGCCGCTCACACACACACACACACACTATAACTGGGTCTAAGAGGTTTTATCTGAGACGAGAGCTAATCAACAGTCTCTGTGGGTCAATGTCGATATATAGAGGCAGACACAGTAAGAGAAATATAGGCAGAAGGAGTGAGAGACCCTCTGACCCTCTGGAGGCAAGGCCTCTCACTTTCTTTTTATCTTCCTCTATCACACTACTTGACCTCCACCTTCTTTTCATCTTGAAGTCGCTTCCTTCTCTGTTTAACCATATGTTTCACCAGCAATGCTGTGAGGATGTCATTTTTTCAAAATACACTTTGTAAACAAATATTACACAGGGTAAAATGACATAACATTATGAAACTATTTAAATATGTAAAATATTTTTATATGGTAATGGAAAGAAAAAAAAAAGCTAATTTCTGATGCTGATGTATAAGCTATACATTCGAAATACATTTCACAGAGTAGGTTAAATAATGTTCTCCCTCTCTTAAAGAAAGTTAACAATGGTTTGGAGAAATGGCTAATTTTAACAAGCTAATTAGCACTGGCAGCCAATTTTAGTGCTAATATTTTTGTCTGGGGTCTGACTGTCTTCGAATGCACAGATGAGGTCTATATACAGAGCACACTCCAGTGGGGCTATCTGTTACAAAAGGAGGCACGACAGTCTTCAGCTTGTTTGAGTGCTGAGCTATGATAAGCTAAGCTAGCCTGCTTCTAAACTACTGTAATAGGCTATTTTAGGCTACTAGGAATGGGGGATTTAATTTAGTGTACGCATAGCATGTTGCTAGCGCAGCATTTCATTCATATTTCATGCTATTTTAGGCAGGCGGGTGAGGAGCAGTGGGTATGTTGTGATTGCTGTACTATGCTAGCCTACTATTACATTACTATAAAGTTCTATTCCTGGTAGCTGGTTAAGTAACTGGTATAAATGGTAAAGAATGTAAAGAGACACTCCCTGGCAGCCATTTTGGAAACAACTTTAGCTCTTTTGTAAAATAGTAATGCATTACATGTACGCTAACTGTCCAGAGATGTGAACAGTAACTAGGACATGAGTTGTGTATGGTTGTATTAGCCTGTGCAGCATGTATTTTTTGGTAATAGTTGAAAAGCCAAAAGAAAAAAAACCTGAAGAAGCCTGAAGTGGCCTAGCTGGTCTCCCAGTCTGATTAGTTGACAAATGCCTGAAAACCCTCTAAAGAGCTTTTCACACTTGAAATAGTTAACCCTTGGTCATTCTAAACCCTGGGTAAATGGAATCCTGGGTTATCTTTATTCACCTTTCACACTGCTATACCCGGGGTTAACAGTTAAGCCTTGGTATTCATAAACTGCTGTTTCACATTGTACATTCCTAAACCCTGGGTTAAAATCGTTATTTGCATATTTGTGGTGTCAGTGTTACTGACTGGACAAACGCAACATATGACCTGTTTACATAAAGGCTCTAGCATCGGGCATGGTCATTGCTGACTGTAATATCAAGTTTTTTTCTGAATTAACTATAGAGGTATTGTCTTTTCCATCGCCGTTTGACATTTTTCCTATCATACGCAGAAACGAGTTTCCATGCGCAGTGTTTCCATGACTGCCCAAAGCTTATGAACATAAGGCACATGATTGGTTGTCGTTGCTAAGCATCTAGTTGTAACATTGTAACACTGCATCGTTTCACACTTGTACAAGTTTGGCACCGCAATACAGAGATAGTACAAAAACGGTGCTAACCCTGCTCCAGAGCAGGGTTTCATAACTCCGGGTAAAAAGTGGTCTAAATTACAAGTGTGAAAGTTCCTTTACCCGGGGTTAAAAGCGGTTTTAAGAATGACGATAACCCAGGGTTGAGCGCAGTGTGAAAAGCCCTTAAAACTCAAGCTTGCTTATCAAGCAAGGGACTGTAGGCCACTAGGGGGGTTCAGCAAACATCCAGGGGGGGACCAATAAGTCTTAATATTATTTAAATTTAGTTATATTAACTATTTCTTATTATAAAACACTAAAAAAAGAGATGTATGACAATAATCTAACATTACATTTTTGAATGTATTTATTTTTATTACAACAGAGGTACCAGAGGGACATATATGTTTAGATAGGAGGGCCTTGAAATATTGTCTTAGAAACAGGGGGTCCTTGGGGTCAAAAAGGTTGAGAACCACTGCTAAACAACCTTAGGCTGGATTAATTTTTTGTCTTTTTTCAGGAGGGTATAAGACTGTGATATCGGTCAGGCTGATTTATTGCCCAATGTTTGTCGATCATCTATAGGTTCAACTATTGAATAAAGCCATAGCTAATCTGACAAACTCTGTATCTCACCTCTGTCCCACAGACAGTGAAGTCGTCCCTCCAGACCTTCTCCGCCCACGATCCTTCACCACGGTACGTGGATCCACCTCTTTACGACGTGAAGTAGACACCTCCCGCCTGTCCGTCAGTCTTTGCGATCTTAACCTGCCACAAGATGATGCCAGGCTTCGACTCCCTCCCGCTCCTGTTGCCTGTCCCATTCCTCAAAATTCCATGAACTCCCAGCAGTCATCACTGCTTCCTCACACCTTGGAATGTGATCTACGCTTCCACCAGCTCCGAGGTGCCCACATCAAAACCCTTAATGAACAGACCGTGGCACGATCCGAACACAACCGTGACGAACGCACACTAGTCTTCACGGATCGCCCGCTGCGAATTGGCGAAACCATCTTCATCAAAGTCATTAAATCCAGCCCTGCTCGATCTGGGTCTCTTTCATACGGTGTGACATCATGTGACCCAGCAGTCCTTCGCCCGAGTGACCTTCCTTACAATCCTGAAGCACTGGTTGACCGTAAGGAATTCTGGGCGGTGTGCAGAGTGCCTACTGCTTTGCAGAGTGGTGATATACTGGGCTTCCTGGTCACACAGGAAGGGGAAGTAATTCTGAGTCATAATGGCACCAATGTGGGGATGCAGGTGTGTGTGGACAACTCACGACCACTCTGGATGTTCTTTGGACTGCATGGTGCTGTCACACAGCTGAGGATTCTAGGTAAGCATACAAGATCTATTACAATGCATTGCATTTTCTAGATGTTTTAGTCTGACTTCCACAAAACAAACTGGTATGATTTCAGTTGGACTAAAGCTTTTAAATGAAAATTTCAAAAGAATTACCCATTTAGTCCAACTGAAATTGGCGTTTAAAAAGCGAATACAAACTCACATTCAGGTGTGGAATGCCATTTTTCACAAATCAATTATTTTTGGGTAATATCAAGTCCTGTCCTTCTTTTATTTATAGTAACATATTTTGTCCACTGATAAAATGTAAGGAGTCTGCTTATGCATCTCAGCTTACTAAACCCAAGGAGGGTTCCAATATACTTTATTAAAAAAATACATTTAAAAATATAACTGCAAGTAGCAATTATTAGGGCCAAGCACAACAGAGGCAAAATGAGGAGCAAAACAAACATGGCGTGGAGCATCAAGACCAACTGTAAAATGATCAATTTGAGACATTTTTACTTAATTTTAGGCAAAATGGTTTAAAAAACATAAAAACAATAACTTTTCATATGATTTAATTGCTTGTCACATTTGACCAAAAGGTCATTGAATTGATGTGTTATTGTCAATGTGGCATAACAATTACACAGAGTTTGGTGTCAATATAAAAACCATTTGAGAGTTACAGCTTTGGATCTTTTTTGTCATTTTGCAATTAAAATGACAGCGATAGCAGCTAAGACAAAGACACTGCATGTCAATTTTGAAGTCAATCAGACCAATGATACTGTAGTAAGAGCCAATTTCACATTTTGTTCAATTATAGCACCACCAAGTGGTGCTGTCCCACCGCTTTTTTTGTGTGGCAAATTTGTTGAAAATACCTCAATTCATTTAGGAGTTATAGACATTTATATTTATGATATAAATGACCCACATCTGACTTTGAGTGCATTTTTTTGCCACTTACAATCAAAATTTTGACATTTGACCTCAAGCATTTAGTCTTTTGTTACAGTGGTTTTGTCTCGATCGGAATAGCAGTTTCGAAGATATTCACGAAAGTTTTTTAAACGCTAAACCACAACGTCAGACAAATCATAAGGCGAAATGTAGCATGTTTGGTATCGTTGGACTCTGCAAGTATTCAGGAATCTAAGGAGATGACTCCCCTGAAAATAACCCTTCAGAAGTTATAAGCAAAAATAGATATTTTTCATATCTCTTGACCAGTTGGTGGTGCTGTGCCGAAACGCTGCATGTCGCCTCAGGTCATGCTTGTGATGACATGTACCAAAACTTGTCTTAATATGCTAAAGCGTTGCGGAGATAAAGCCTCACATTCATTTTCGTCTAATTCGTTTTTTGTGTTTTTCGAGAACAGTTAAGTTTATCAAAAAGCTTTTAATATCTTGTTGCCGCCTTGGTCTGAAGATGATCTGAGCCAATTTTGGTGAAAATTGGATGAACCGTCAAAATGGCGAGAACGTTCAATAAAATCGAATCAGAGGAAATTTAATTTTGTTTCTAGCCCTTATAGTATAAAAGTTATTAGCATAAATGCGACTGCAAATTTGGACAGTTGGTGGCACTAGACTAGCGATTGAGTTAGAGACTCCAAAATTGCTGGAGTTAATGTTCAGACTGTCCTCTATCTGTGTGTCAATTTTTTTTATAATTTGCCTGCAAGCGGTTCTATGGGCTTCCATAGACTTCAAGGGCAGAAGAAGAATAAGAACACTAACGATTACAGTAGGTGTCTATGCAACTTCAATGCTTGTCCCCTAATAATAAGAACGTCAGCGGATACAATAGGTGCCTAGTATGCACCTTCAGGGCTTGGCCCATAATAATCTTTGCGCTTTAATTCTTTAAAGGACAGTAATATATACAATTAAAGAACTTTATAAAACTGTGCTGTTGCTATTGTGGGTATCAACATTTATTTCAATTTCATTTCAAATTTGTTCATTTGATTTGAATCACTTCATTTTTGTTGATAAATAAACAATTCAGAAGCACTTCAGTAACCTTTCAGAACACCAGACAGTGCTCCAGGTCTCACCCACACACCTGTGACTGACACAGACACAGTTTCAGTAAAGTTTGAACTAAACAAAGTACTGTATATGCACATAGACAGCTAAAGACAGGAAGTATTACAGGAGTATGTGTGGGAGGGGTATGACCCCCGTTAGCTTTGTATGCACTCTCCAAGATGTCTGTGTCGCTGGAAGCACATTCCCCTCCCTCTCCACGCTGCACCAACGCACTCACCCCATCTCATTAGCATGCAGTGAAGAAAAGAAAATGAGAAAGTGAAGAGGAGAGTGGGCGATTCACACTTCATTTGAGAGCATTCATTTGAGAACATTTCTCTCGTTTACATCTCTTCTCTCCATTTCGCATTCCAATTTCCCCTCTTAGCATAATGTTTTTGTTCTTTCAAGATTCAAGGTTCAAAATGTCATTGTAATAAAAAATGTAGTTGTTAGAAAATTGTTTCATTGTGCTTATTCAACAGTAATGGCAGCTGGAATATAGAATAAAAGACATGAAACATGAGGAAATCTGAAAGAAATACCAGAGCTTGCAAGGCTGCAAAAGAATAGTTTTATGTAATCTTAGGTTTTAGGTTCTGTGTAAATATTAATCCATATAGCATTGGTAATCTTCAAATAGATAATCATTTTGATTCGCAAAATGCCATCAATTAGTAACTGTAATTGAAAAGTTTGAAAGTAGTAACTGCTGTGTTCCCATAGACAATGGTTATCATAAAACTATGCTTAAAGGGTTAGTTCACCAAAAATGAAAATTCTGTCATTAATTACTCACCTTCATGTCGTTCCACACCTGTAAGACCTTCATTCATCTTCGGAACACAAATTAAGATATTTTTGATAAAATCCGATGGCTCAGTGAGGCCTGCATTGCCAGCAAGGCAATTAACAATGCCCAGAAAGCTACTAAAGACGTATTTAAAACAGATCATGTGACTACAGTGGTTCAACCTTAATGTTATGAAGCGAAGAGAATACTTTTTGTGTGCCAAAAAACTAAATAATGACTTTAACAATATCTAGTGAAGGGCGATTTCAAAACACTGCTTCATGAAGCTTCGAAGCTTTACAAATCTTTTGTTTTGAATCAGTGGTATATAAAATATACTTGTTCTGAAATCAGTGTGAATGTGTGAACATGAAAAAAAGTGACATGTAATTAAGATCAGTTCATTTTTCTCTACCAAACCACTTCTATACTGAATGCAGTGCACTGCACCCAGTAATTTCAGTCCGAGACCCCTAATGTAGGACATATGTGAAGACATATACACCTTTACTTAAGCATAAACTGAAGTATTTGACAGATGAACGATGCGACTGTTTATACCACGCAAGCTGGTTTAGTCAGTAACTCTTTGGTATTCAAAATATAGAAAAGACTTTCTGCCATGTTGACACATAGTGCTCATTTTACACATGGCAAAGGGCTTTAAAGAGGGCCGACTTTCTCTAATAGGTTTTTTTGAAGTCTCTCCCTCTACGGGTGGAGGTTAGAGAGACTCAGCTGTTCTTGTGTCTCTGTTAATCTAGTAGAGATGCTCTTGAAGAGGCCTGGCCCTTGTGATCCAGGGCCAGTTGCTGAGGCCTAGTGAAGGGGATTTATGATGCGTCTATGTGTGGAATGACAGGAAGCTGGAATGGCATGTCAGGCTCACAAAGGATCATGCTCAGTGGACCCCATCCCATATATAACCCCTCACCCTGACTCCATCTCAATAGAGGATCACACTGTAGGACTTACATACTGTATGCAAACATACGAGCAAAGAAAACACACATGTATACATCACACCACTGACGGACCTAAGACAGAACCTTGGGGAATCCCATTATTATTAACTCTAATACTGTCATAGATCTCATCCAGAGTAAATGCACACCAACACACACAGATATATAGACTAACCTCAGAGAATGCACGGGTTTTAGGTCAGCTTAGATTTAGTTCAGCCAATTCTCCCTCCCATATACACACATATATATCAGAAGATCCAGCATACTAGAAATGAGGTCAGTTCAATTGAATTCAGTCTAAGCTCTACAGACTACATTAAAATGCCCTGAAAACTTACCATGGCCATTATTAGGGATGGAAATTGAGTCTGGTTCAGATTCAGATTCCAATGTATGACTTTTTAAATGATTATTTTAACAATTCTATTAGAACAGACCACCAACCCCCCAATAATTGGTCATATACACCATATATACTCTAAAACAATCCTTATCAACAGATTTTAATGTTTCTTCATATTAAAGTACCATTTAATACAAAAAAATGATATGTATCATTTGTTATATGAACAACCAATCAGTAAATAGGCTGAATGTATTTGCGGTTCAGTGAATAAGTCAATAACTGCTCCAAATGATTCGGTCAGTGAGAGAATTACTGTTCTATTCTATTCAAGCTGTATAGATTAGGTCTGCTAGTTAAAATGCTGGCTAGTGCGAGGTGGCTTCCTCGTTTTGTTTTACTGGGTGTCGGATCTGTTAACGAATCTCAGGCCAGCATGGTCTTTAAAGGTGTCAGATTCAGATTCCGTCCTGAGCTCCAGCAGCCAGAACAATGTACTGAGACTAGTGAAACAAACACCCCCAATAACATCTATAAATACAGCACCTGTGCAGTATTACAGTATGTAATATGTAGTTCTGCGAAGAGGGTTACACCGTTTCAATAACAGCTTACTTGATAAGTTTCTGATATAGGCTACAGCTTAGTGTCTCATATGGTTTGCACCCCAAAAAAAAGTGTTTCAGTCTGAGGCGGTAAACCCACTGTATCACATACAAAAAAAATAAACAACAATAATTTTTCAATCTCCAATCCAATTGGTTTTACACAATATCTGGAAGTCAGAAAGCACAGGTCTGCAGGTACAAAGTCGTATTTAAAAGTACAGGGTTGCGACAATTACGGCTTCAGGGAAATAACTAATAAGTGAAGTGTGGAATGTTTGTGCCATGAAAATCATAAAATAATTTTTTCTTGTGTGCAGAATCCATTGTTTGTTGAACTGAAAGGAATCATATTAAAAAGTCTGTCACCTGCTTATATGTACTATGTTCATATTCAGGCTCCACTTTCTTGGGTGATGCTCGTGACCCGTCCAGTCCCGGCTCGCCCTCTGCCTCGCCCCGCTCACCCTCAGGCCTGTGTGGTGGAAGCCCAGAGCCCAGCTTAAATGAACGCGGCTGTCCTGCTGCCTTCTGCAGCTCCACTGAAGGTCTGCTTGTTTTTCCATATATATTTATAATATTTTAAGATTTCCCAGAAATAAAAATGTGCAAAATTGTTTATTCTAAATGTTATGATAAAAAAAATTGCACTGTATTTTGGACTGTTTCTCACACAAAGCTTTCTTATAGCTTCAGAAGACTTGGATTATAGAGCACAATTCATATAGACCAATTTTATGGCTCAGTTGCACCTTTTTTTGGCTTGAAAGCTTTATGTGAACTAATTGCCTGGTGCAACTACTTCTGTATAAATGGTTCAACTAATGTATAAATGGTAATCACATACTTTCCTGTCTTTCTCTGTCACAGGAACAACACCCAACTCACCCGTCAGTCTCCCCAAATCACCCACTTTCCCATCTGCCTCAGGCTCATGGCTGGATGAGTGCTCTATCTGCTATGAAAACACAGTGGACACCGTCATCTACGCCTGTGGACACATGTGTCTCTGCTACACCTGCGGCCTCCGCCTCAAAAAGATGGCCAACGCTAGCTGTCCTATCTGTAGGAGAGCTATCAAAGACATTATAAAGACCTACCGGAGCACTTAGGGGGGCCCATTTACCCCCCAAACCCCATGTCACATAAGGGCCATTAAGGATCTCTAATAGATCTCTGTTTCAAGAGAGGGTTGGTGTCACAGTTCAGGGACTTTCTCTGGCACTGCATGGGTCTCCGTTCCCATGGCGATGACTTTTGAACCCTTGAACCTTCAAGGCTCAGGCATCCATTCGCAAAGGTCTTTTGTATTTCATGCTCAAGTCTCTGTTGCTATGGTAACCAGTGATGTTGCTGATCCTCAGGAGCATCTGGCTTTTCAACCGATGTAAGACAAAAATCATAGACAGTATCTCATTGAATTCAGGACATTTCAGGTGATACAGGAGATATTCAAGGTTGCACATCTTCCATCTCTTTTACCCTCTCTGTGAGCCATAATAGACCACAGTAATCTCATTCATAGCATCGCTGAATATCCTAAAAAGCTGGAATCATATTCAATAGAGTGTTACATTCTCTTATTTTTTTTCTTCTGCTGTCCTCAGAGCTAGTAAGACCAGCTATGGCACTTTCACTGATGAAATTCATACAAAAATGTCTCAGTGTTTCACAATTTTTGTCTGTGCTTGGCTGAGACAGAGATAGGAATACAGATATAAAGGTACAGTGCTTTTTTTTTTTTTCATACCTCACCATTTCATGCTAGTTGTGTAACCGACAGCTTGTCCTTATTATGTGCTCTGAAGTGAGCTGATCTGGAGGTCTTTGTGCATTGATGACTATTTGATCATGTGTTTCGTAATGTAATCTGAAGCTTTGGTAGGTAACAGGTAAAATCAGCTAATGGTCTGCTATAATTTTGCTTATGCGTGTGTTTAACAAGCAGGACGTTGTGGTGGAGTTAAAGAGAAATAATTTGTTATAACAATACACAGGAATGATTAACCAATGAGTCATGTGGCAGATTGTTATATAACAACTCATTTCTGGACAAAAGAAGACTAATATTGGATATTTTAATTCATCCAACGGTGCTGGGAAGAGTAATTGCCACAGAGAAGTGCGGTTTAAATAGAGCACCTCACCCCACGACCCTAAAACATGTTGGCCTAATCAGGCGTTGATTTACTGTGAACTTGTTCTTGACTGTCGATCCGAACACGCAAGCTTTGGGTTTTCTGCAAAAGCAATTGCAATGTTGCCATGGAGAGCAAAATCTAGGAAGAAGGAAAACAGCCTTGAGGCATTAACCAGTGAAAGAGTCATTTGTGGTCAGAGGATATTTGATTTGCTGTTAATCCATATTTCTCCCATCCCTCCACAGCCGACAGTTTCTGTAGGCCAAAAATGGTGTGTATGGGGATATAATAGTGAGTGCAGGCCACTGATGAAATAACAAATTGATTCAAATGGAATATGTTAGGAAAACGGGTGAAAAAAAGCCATAAGGCTGGCTCAACTTGCCCCCCAAAGCCACACTGATGTTAAAAGTAACATTTGACACCAGACTTCTCTTTTGGACCTTTACAAACATGTTCTTGAGGTTATTGAAGGATAATTATATAGAAAGTCCTGCTGCTGTAAGATATAGTTGACTGGGTATGTTCTAGGAAACAGGAGGACATCTAGGGTTGTCACTGTGAGGTGTATTTTATCTCACTTTGAACCTGATATCCTGATATCTGAAGAACCTCTATCCTTAAGGGTGAACCGCATAGAGGAAAGTCACGAAAGCTGTTAAGAACATGTCCGCGTCATATTACGCCCCAATTGTCATGAAAATGTCACACTGCAAAAATATATTCATTCCTATAATAGGCTTGTTTTCTTTATGCAAAACTTCTTAACAGTTTCCCCGCCAGCGTTTTTTTTTGTTTTTTTTTTAAGTTGCTAGCCAACGCCAGCGTTTTTGATCGTTTTCACAAAAATGTCATGGTCCCCAGAATATTTTGTTGTATGAATATCTAAACATGCCATATATCAAAAGAAAGAAAAAAGTTTTATTCTAGCTTCATGCATTATTTTTTATCAATACTTGAATGTGGGTAAGTTTCATAAAAAAGCAACATTTTGAACAAAAAGCATAAGCAATGCTTCTGTCTTTTGTTTCTGCTCCTTTTTTGCCTGTGTTTTGATCTGGAGATTGTCTATTCTTTCAGAAGATGTGTAATAGCGCCCCCTACCGTATAACAGTAAAAATACAGAAAGCCGGAAAATTCCGTTAATGGCGGGGAAAAAGTTAATGATCTTGAACAATTTAGAAATGTGGCATGACCATGTTTTTATGAGATTGGGAAGGTTAGATATCCTATTCTGTCAGCAAACAGCAGTTTCGATTTTTGGTTATAGATCTCCTATGACCGTCACTTATCGCATGATCCACATTAAATTCTGGAACAGACTCACCCCTGGTTTCACAGACAAGTCTTAAGCATAGTCCCAGACTAAAATGTGTGTTTGAGCTGTTTTAACTGAAAGCAACTTGCACTGGCATATTTTATAATATGTCAGTGCCATTGTTTTGTCTCAAGATGCACACCAGTAATGTTTCTTCTAAGGCATGTTTATAAAAGATACTTAAATGTCCCACTTAAACTAAGGCCTAATCCTGGCTTAATCTAAGCCCTGTCTGTGAAACCAGGCCTCATGCAGTGCTTTTAAGAAATCCAGATCACATTTTGCAATTTATGGCAAATGATGACACAATAATGTGCATTTGTGTGTACGTGTGGATGTTAAAGCAGCTCAAGAGAAATATCAGTGAACTACAATGGACTGCAGGTTAATATTGTTCATAACTAGCCAGTTAGCTTGTGTAAAGCAATCGTGACGACTGGCGCTTAAATTCATGCTGCTATTATTAGTATTAGCCAGCTCTCCTACAGGCAATGCTAACTCCGTGTCGAGAAAATACCCTGTCACTCTTGACAGGATATTCTCTTAAAGAGTTTTACTCTATTGTTTGAAGTGGTGATTCACTTTTGAATGTTAATTTATGTTAATTAGAGGAACCTATTAGAATAGCTGTATCTGAGGTGTTGCTATAGCGCTTTGTTTTTATTATTTTATTTTTCTCTTTTTGAATTATTGGACCGAAATTTATGATTGTATAGTTTGCTTGTCAATCCTCTGTGGTTTATACAGCAATGTATTTCTTGAATTTTGTGCTGGCTTTCTTGTATTCAAGCTATACTGAACAGTACACAAATCAGGGGCTTAGCAGTAAACAATCACAACCAACTTTTTGTTGGGAGCGCAGGATAAACTAAAGATTATGTACACTCCCTTTTATATCAGGTGTTTTATGATTTCATTGGCAAAACATTTTGTTCTGAGGTGTCTATTTATGATGTAATTTTACTGGTCTGAACTTGACTAAAGTTCATGCAGTTCTAAAAATGTCCTGGAGACCTAATATTTCTGTTGTTCAGATCTTTTGTTAAGATTTTTGTAAAACTTGAGCAAATTGACTGAAGTTTTTATTTAAAACAAAAAAACTGGCACTTGTTCTGTAAATTTCAGTCACTTTTTAAGATCATCAATATTCCCCCAAATTTATTTTTCCCTAGTTTTATATTTCTCTAATGATGTCTTTTGCACAGCTTAGGGTGTAATATAAGGGCAATCTTTGTGTTTCTGTCACTTTATAAAATTTGATTGTAGGTTTTTTTTTTTTTTTTTGGGACATCTTTATGTTGATATTTGGACAAAATGAAGCTAATCCTGTTTGAACAAGTGTACTAATCTTACCCCACATTTCTATCATTTAATGCTTGTATGAAATCGAATGGGATATTTATTTTCCATTTGCGCTACTCACACATTGTTTATCTGAGGATCTACAGAGGGACATACAGTCCTTACAGACGCGCCACCATTGGATTTGATTTTGTTTGTTTTCGACCCTGTAATGTACTTTATTTACCGCGCGTAGAGTATGATGTGTTGAATCTGATGTGTGTTGCAGATTCTGTGGTAAATGTAATTTACCTTATTTAGCTTTCCTCTTTTGGAATTATTTTTAAATCAAAGAAAGTTAGATATAATGAAAACAGCCATATTCGCACATTGGCCAATAATTCTGTTTCAGAAAAAAAAAAAAAAGTCTTTGATGTTTTGTGAAGTAACCACAAATGGGATCAGGGATTGCATAAATTATCACCCCAACCTTAAATAATACTGATCAAATCTGAATATTTTTTCAATAGTGATGATGACAGAAGACTTTTTTTTAATCTTATATATACATGTTTAAAAAAAAAAAAAAAAGATCGGAATTGCTTTTCTTTATCCTATATTGTTGTGTCCTGTTCGGCATTTATGACCAGTGTGTTTCGTTCACTCATTACCCATTGGTGAACAGTGGGACCAAAATAATATTGATTCAAAAAAAAGTATGATTCCCTATTCCCAGGGTTTATTCAAGGGCTGTTTTAAATGAATCATTGATTCATAGTCCATGAGGTTAGTAGTGATTTAGTCACAAGAAATGGCTCGGCTTATTGTGGCATTCAATTTTTGACTCAAACCCATGATCAGATTTTTTCTTTCTTCTTAATGTTTGTGATCAGTTTATGAAGCTTTGTTTTGTCTGAGTCAAAGATGACTGTGTCAATAAACTTTGCAGATGCATTTCAGCAAGTGGTGTGTCTATTCTGTGCCCTCTTAGTTCAAATATATGTTAAAACATAATTAATTATTTATGACACTCTTGATTAACTGATCAAGTGCATATCATTTTAGACCTCTATAATGCAAAATAATGTCAATTGCTTCAACTGGACTTCCTATAAAGTGATTACTAACACAGCATCGATCTGACCAAGAATCAATTCAAAATTAAGTCTGGAAATATACAGTATGAAACATGATGGCAACCTGACCCCTGATTAGACGTTAAAGGTGGATTGTAACAGGAGGCCTGCTTGATATGCCTGAGATCAGAGGTGTGCCGATGAAGGATGAAAGCTTTCTTTGATGATTTTCTCTAAAGCTGAGAGGATGAAGATCTCCCCTCATGGTTAAAGGTACATGTTTCTGAGACCCACTGTGAACACGCTCATTTCCATCTGGATTTAGTCATTTGACAAGATGGTTCAAGCCTGCTTAAGGCTGCCCCCTAATGGACAAAAATACGTGTATCCTGCTCTATTTTTCTAATCAAACCTATTATCCTTCCTGTGACCGTTATGACAGCGTTTACAAACAATAATTTCACTTTTCACATATCTTCAAACTTACAACTCTATGGTCCAGCGCAATGCCTAAAAAGGCAACTGGAAATTCTTCTCAAAAGCTGCACAGAACATTTGTGCCTAACCAGTCCTTCTGTTATGGCACTACAGCTTTACCTCATAGCTAGGGTTGCCACCTTCAATACAGAAAAATAAGGGACGCCTGCCGCAGCGGGGGCCACACCCCTCGGGGCCACGATGACCACAGTCCCGATGGCGTGCCAGTGGTGGTATATCATAACTTAAAACATGTTTTCATAAAAATATTAAGATTGATACCATTGGACATTATAATAAGATATCTGCTATTGAAATCAGTGTGAACAGATGCACTCAGTCTCTCACTATCACAACTTAAGTGGTCATATTCAATTCACAGCTATGACAATAATAAACATAGGCCAACAATGTGTGACTGAGACCACAAAAAAATAAGCTTTTGGAGGAACTTGTGAGATGTGAACCATATTTTATTAACTTATTAAATTAACAGATCCATAACTTAGTAATTATAAATTAAACAAATTGTAAATTGTCATTTGTTGTGAAGAAAGATTTTGGCTAAAATATTTGTCATTGTTTGCAGTAACACCATCCAAACAGTGAAACCACACCTAAATAACTGTAAATGATATAATATCTACAAACATTTCTTATTTAAGTTAAACACTTAACAACATTTTTATTATTGGTAAGTAAATATATTTATGTATTTATTTATTCCATTTTTATATTGTCTATTGCTAATTCTATAGTATTGAATGATGCAATTATTTAAATTGGTTAAGCATAACAAATAGTTGTTTATTTTATTCACATAGGTACTATATTTTGATTAAATATGTATTAAATATATATCTCTTATCTCTTATTAAAGTAATGCTTATGTGTCTGACTGTACAAATTAACCTTAATAAACAAATCATACCATAACATGATTAATGCACATTATTAACATTATTTCTTAATAGGCAGCATATGAAATCTAACGTTATCAATCAAAAACTTGAGGTGATAAAAAAAACAAAAAAACATTACACTATCTGCCTCAGGAGAGAACCGGCGAGGCGGCGTCCCGCCCTCCTCTGACTCTGATTGGCCGTGATTCACGGCCCGTGAACCTGAAACAAACCAATCAAACCATGATGGCAGCGAGTATTACCCAATCAGGGGTAGAATAGGACGTGTCTTCACACAATGCGGGTGGGGTGATTTGCATGGGATGCTGCATAATGTGGACCTATGTAAAATACGGGACAAATCGCGTCCCGTATTGATTTGATACGGGACGCGTCATTTAGGCTGTAAATACGGGACGGGTGGCAACCCTACTCATAGCCGTGTTCGTTTTCATCTTAAAATTGTATACTGGTCAAATATTTATTTTTATACTAAAATCATTGTTTCAAGGAATAAATCAACTGAAAGGAAAATTCTGTCATTACTTACCGTCAAGGCAATCTACCTGAAGAATATCCAAGTTACATCCATAGTTATTTGGTGATAATACTCTGTTTGGTACCGTTGACGGTATCCAATTTTCTTCCCGCCCGAGTAGCTATATTCAAAATAGACGCTTAGTATACGTAGACGTCAGTTTCCCGCCGAAAACGCGCTCCCTCAGCTGGACTGAGTGGCAAAAGAACCTGCTGCGTGACTGGATTTAATAGAGGAAACTGCGAAAACTCGACTAAAACAAACGATTACACTAAAGGTTGGGATCGAAAGTGTTCCTTATAACATGTCAACGAAACCTAATCCATGGATATTGACATGCGGCCAGGAATCATGTTTCCAGACATTTATATGTGCCTGATTTCGACGCCGGGGAAATACATAAAGCAAATCGGCCTGTGAACGCTTTATATAAATACAATATAGGTAGGTCAAAATCAGAGTGATCACTTATATCAGTGTTATATATATCGTCATATTGACCAGTCCTAAAACTTGTATAGTTTTTGTCAGTGTTTATTTAAAACACCCAATTATACAGAATATAAGATGGTAAATGTTAAATTGATGAGTTGTCAACACAATATATAACAATACAATATATAGGGTATGATTTTACCTCAAAATCCAACATTTTGACTCAAAACATGTTTCTTTGTGCATGTTCTCAAGTGCATATCCTCTATTCTGAATTGGTAAGCTAGCTAGCTTTTCCTAAAATGGCAGCTATGGGGCAAAGTGAGCCAAATGCTGTGGGGTAAATTGAGCCAGAGTTTTAACTTACCCCACAATAAGGCAATGAATTTAAGTAAATCTGAAGTATAAACTGGTGTCATTTCAATGTAATATTACACAACTGGTTTAGTTTATCTTTATTTTCGAGTTTATTTGAACAGTGTACAAGTACACCAAATCCTTCTCTGATACGAACCAGAGGATGTTTAATCAAATATATCTTTCCACCTGTAGTCTCTAATGGCCTAACATGGTCGACGTTGCAAAAAAACTACCATGTCAAGAACCTTTTGACTAAAATGTTTATTAGTTTCAGTGACATTTATTCATTCTTGTTTAGTTTTTATTTAATTTTACTCAGCAAACTCTCTGTTTAGTGCATCTTTGGTGTTCAACATATTGTTTCAGAAATGCAAACAATTAAACATACTGAAATTTCAACTTCATTTGGTTGGTTTTATGTTGTTTAAGTTGGCTATAAAAATATATTTGTAAAATATTTAACAAAGAATATTTGTAAAAGGAAATTTGATTATTAAATAAGTTTTTAAAATAGGTACATTATCTTTAAAATTTCACATGGGTTTGATTCAGATTCAGTTAGATGGTCAGTTTACACCCACCTACTGACTCGGATCAACTTACCCCTAACCTGGGGTAAATTGAGTCAGAGGGACACTTTTTTATAAGAAGCCATATTTTTAGAACTCTTTGTCATAGATGTATTCTGATCATTTATGATAGGAAACATCCTGAAATTACTTTAAATACTTTCATTGTACTTCTGCCTCATTTTCCCTTATCTTGAGGACCACATAAGTAAAAAATGGCTCATCTTACCCCACTCTCACCTATATGAGCGGTGTGTAGTTATCATCTTAGAAATGTTTTTAATGACATTTTATTCAAACATCTTTGTCAATGTTTAAAATGACTATAAATAGGCTACTTCCAGTTCTTCACACTGGAAATTGAAGGCATTTTGAATTTGCATTATGGGATATTCTAATCTCCACACAGTGTTAATAGGCCTACATTTTTCCAAAATCATTTGGGTAGTCCATGGCATGCATAAAGTGAATATTTGCAAATTGTAAGTATGCATACTATATGCAGAAATATTATAGTTAGTATGCTATTCCAATGACAGAATTTTCTTTTTCTTGCTGAATGAATGTGCTCTGCTAAAAGTAGACCAAAGCATGACAGTGAAATATAAGAACAAGGAGGATACATTTTATTGTGTTTTCCATTAGGACAATGCAAGATACAATGTAAACATAAAAAGGTACAAAAACAAAACGTAAAGTAAAAATCACAAAACAAAAATGCTGAAAATTAAAAGCTGAAGCTGTAGACCTTTAGATCTTTAAAAGATATGTATACAAAATGTAGATTTGGCTGAGCGCTGAAAAATATCAATGAAAGGCTTTCTCTCATTATGTCCAATAGAACACTTTTCTTTTGAGGGTTTGCAAATATCCATCCAAACATTCCTTATATTCAATGGTCTGTAACGGAGAAACGATGTGGCATCTCATTTAGGCATCTTCACTTACTATCTGAGAATTAAACTTTGCTTGAAGAATCACTTGAAGTCTGAGTACTTTGATTACAAAGACTGCCCAAGAATCTGCTGTACATAAGATAATGTTTAGAAGATGTAAAATAAAAACCCTTGCACACAGACAGTAGTGTGTTAAGTGGGTGCATGATGAAAGCAATCAATCAATTTAACTTTCAGAGAAGTGACGCTCATCAAAAGGCTTTTAAGTGAGACATTACCGACCTCACATGCTGTTTATTTTTAATTTTTTTTGTTTTTGTGACTGTTAATTAAGAGGAGAGGAATGATAATTAGTGCAGACAGCCAAGCAGAGACAGGGACAGAAAACAGCAAGAGATTACACTGCCGCAGCATGTTCCCTATCTGCACTTGTTCGCATCAAAATAAACACAAATGCCCTGTCGCCTCACACCAAACACAAATAATGCAAATTAATGCAGAAAAAATTAAAAACCTACCAAACTCCCATTAAGCACTTCATACATCACAGTGCGCACACATACGACTCTCTCCATCCTAATCCATGCCTAATATAGGCCTACATCCTTATTATCCAGGTACGGTCACATGAAAGTTTAGTCGGATTATTGATCATTTTGACATATTTAACTAATTACATGATACTTCCCACACCTTTTAACCAATGAGCTTCCTTTCGCAATTACTAAATCAATTAATCATTTAATTCTTGCCAATCAAAATTAAATAATTTTGAGCTGAGCACAACTACAAAAATATAAATTCATCCATGATTTTTCAGGCATGAAACTCCCAATTTGAATGCCCTTTAAACAGCATCCAGACACAATCGATCATGTACATTCTTACAACTTTTGTTTTACGCCAACACGACACATAGACGCCTCAGTAAATCCAGCCATTTGCTGACGCAGGAAGCTCAAATGATTCCTCTTGATGATGTTAATACATCTCGACATGCTGTGAACCATTAGAGACATGATCAATCTATCTCGGCATCTGATCCAAATCCCCAGGCATCTCGACATCCACAATCAGTGTGACATTTGTATTCACGGCGCTCTTCCCAAGCATCTGTAATTAACAGAGCACTCGGGTAATATGATTTCACAGCGCGCATGTAGCCTGCTCCTGATGCCGCGGCTGGAGACGAGGAGTCCTATTCTTTTACAGCATCATTCTGTCAGCAACTTTTTAATTGTTATAAAGAGGCTTACAGCAGCAGCGAGCTGTGATGGCTATTCATTCGCAAGTTTCTGAACCTCAGCATGTGTACTCTGAATCATGTTTTGAAAAACAATGGCCTCAAAGACAAAGCTGCTCACTTGAATTAAGTTGCAGTCAGTTTTCCAACAGAAATAACTAGTGTGTTTCTAGAACACAGCACCTCACTAGAGCTATTATGACAACGCAGTGCCACCGTGACACCATAATGAGCTGCTTCAAGCTCTCTGAAGTGCTAATTATCGTAAAAAGCCTTGGTTTTCTTTCCACAGCGAACACTTCTACAAATCCATTAGAACTGTTTAATCGCGCCTAACCTTACCTGACTGGAATCCCTTCTAACCAAACATCATAAACAAACATTCTCTCTATTCACCTTCTCTTTCCACCATTTAAAAACTCCTGTACACAAACCATGGCAAATACACCACACAAACACACAAAAATATACCAACAATCTTTTCTTAAAATAACAATTGTCTCTTCCGATTGAGGAGGATATGGGATGTTCCAGGTTCAGTAGAAAGTATTGTATACTTTGCATTTGTGTGCAAACCAACACACTTTCATTGCAATTCGTAGCTATTTTATGTTTTGGCGAATTGGTACAATCTCATTCGTACATTTTTGTATCTGCTTAGGCCCAACTGACAGTTAGGTTTAAGCCCAAAGTATACTTCAACCGTCCGCATGACATTATTTTCATCATCAGGAGGGTCCGTGGACGTCCGCACACTGTCCACTTGCAGCCCAATATTTGAGAGCGCGTGGACGGTCTGCGTACAACAGCGCATGTGCGAATGACTTGAGCGCTTGAAAACAGCAGTCTACTAGATAGTGCGCACGCGTCTTTCTGCGTTCACGGCCAAAGGAGTATAATTTGAAAGTCTTGCTTGCTCAACTGTGCACGAGATGGACCGGAACGTGGAAAATGAAGTATACCTGGGCCTTTAGGGGTGGACGTTCATGTTTACTTTTTTCTAAATATCGCAAGTTTTGAATTCATAAAGTAAGAATTCATGAAGGTGGACCTTCATGCTTATTTCTAAATAACTTAAGGTCAGGGTATACTTAATTTTCCAGGTATGCTCCTTACACAGTTGAGTGCGCGAGCCTTTCAAGGAATGCTCCTTTGGCCACGTGTGCGGAAAGACGCGTTCGGCACGGACTAGTGGACTTTGTTTTCAAGTGCTCAAGTCACTCGCACATGCACTGTTGTACACACGCAATCCCTGCGGACACAAAAACTGGGCAGTGCGCGTACGTCCGCGGACCCTCCTGATGACGAAAATTACGTCACGCGGACCATAGCGGAACGCAGACGGCAGAAGTATACTCTGGGTTTTACATTTCTGTGCCACCTAATAAAATAGTTACGTTTTTTTCATGAGATGGTGTTGGTGCAAATGATTTTCGTCTGTTTTTATGAAATTATTTTCGACAGCATGTCACAGAACCTGGAACATTCCTGTAAATATATCCCATATATTCTTCCATATAAACGGAAAGAAAAGAAAACACAACATGAAGCAAGAAACTATAGCAAACCTCTATTTGAGAAGATCAGTTTAAATAGGAAAAGTGAAGACATTTCAACTCTCATAAAATGGTTCTCTTGACCAGAAACTCCAAGACAGTCATCTATAACTCTCCTCATTTTTAACCAATGCAAAATTCGTTAAAACTCTCAGTACATGCGTTCCAATGCATAAAAGGCGCAAGTTCAGATATTCATGAATTCAGACAGTAAGAGAAGCAAATATATGCAATCCATGTTATGAAAATTAGACCTGGATTTCCAGAATAAAATTAGTTGTTAGTAGGCTAAAAAAAAATGTAAAAAGAAAACTGACAATGATACAGTATGAAAGTCCTTGCTGTCGATGATTGGGATTTAGGATAGAGAAGTCGTGTTTGCCATGGTAACGGTGCAATGTAGGGGCGGATGTCAAAGAGACATGTCGAGCAGTTGGCAGTGTGTGGTGCGGCGCTCATATAGCTGCTGATGGTTTTGCCCCACCATCTCAGATTTGTGATTCGACAGGCTGAACTGACAAATGCCTCGGAGAATAAGATATGCCCATGCTTCCCTATTATTTCCATACTAATTCACCATGGGTGAATGAGAGGTCGCTAAACCACTTAAAGCAAGATACGATTCAGTAGGTAAAAAGTGTGAATGCAGAAATCAAGTCATGGTTGGCCGGTAGACTGAAGGTGTCCATCTATGAGGGGATTTTAACATTCAGCATAACATATTTGAACACATATTGAGCAGCATGATATGCTCATTTTGACTTGGAGGGGAAAAAAAACAAAAACTATGGGACAAAACCAGGCATTATTTGACATAAAATTGTCAAAATGACAAGTAAAATTTTTTTTTTCAAAACGGTTCTTAACTAATGAGATGCCTGTTTTTGTATTGCACATTTCCTCATTCCATCTGAGTAATGTCAAAAGTGAACAGGAGAAAGAAGAAAAAAAAAAAGAAAAAAATAGCAAAACACAACATTGTTCCTGAAAAACGCATTGAAAAATTAAATAAATAAAGAACACATAAAACAAAGCTAGCAGATACACAAGTAATATGAGATAAGAACTAGTTTGACACTTAACAGTTCCCTTGTAAATTGTATAGGCGCAAATGAAGAAAAAGCATAGTGTTAATGGAGCTTAGCAACATCCATCACAAGCGCTGCGCTGCAGTGAGTCGACACATTTCTATAATGCCATCGTCAAAAGGAGAGTTGCAATTGAGAGTGGCTTAATTAATGGCTTAATTTTCATTTTCAAATTCAAAAGTTAAAAACAAAAATCACCCAAATTAGAACTTTAAAATTCCATTATTGCTGTGTTTTTAAGATAACATTTAAATGAAACACTCAAATCAAATTTGGTCCAGTCACAATTTGGGATCCACATATACTATATAACTATAGAGCCCTGCTGTTTTTAATTATAAAATTTATGTCTGTTGTCATTTGATCATTCCTATTTTAATGCTGGCTTTTAATTAGAAGGATTGATTGATTATCATTTAGATTTTTTATAAGGTCAATTTTTTTTTTTTTTCTGAGAGTGATATGATGATAATAAAATAAGATTAAATGATTTTTTTAAATAATCTGGCATTATATGTGGCTCAATAACGAGAAAGGAAGTGTCCATAGTTGCTAAAGGTGCAGCTACCACCTTGGTTGAAAATGCATTCCTGATTTTGTTAATAATAATAACAGTAATAATGAAGAAAAACATGTTCACACAATGTGAAAAATGTTCACATGAATTAAAAAACAATTACTTCCAATTTCAAGAGTATGAGTAATAAAGGCCTACATAAGAGACAAATAAAAAAAGATCATCTTGGTAGGAAAAAAGCATAGAATATAGCAGTAGCCAATTACTAGTACTACCAAGAGAATCAAGCATTGTAAGTGTCAAATGACAATAAAATGTCATCTTTGCAAGACAGAAGTATTAAAAACTTTTTTAAAAACTATTAAAAATGATAAATACAACAAAAATGTTGTAAAATAAATTATATGCTGATGAAGTACACTGCATCTTTAAACCAGTGCATTCAAGAAAAAGTTCAAATGCATTGATTCACAACAAATGAACGACTTCATTCATCATTATTGTCCATGTGTGATCACAAAACAACCAACAAACAAACAAGACAAAATAAACAACTTTCTGCTTAATAGAATATAACTGCAATCTAGCAGGTAATTAATGTTTTAACTGTTTAACACTAAAATACTGTCCAGCAGAAAAATAAATCAAAGTAGTGCGAAACCCAATTAAGAGCTCACACTATTCATTAGAAAAATATTTCAGCAGTCTTGAACATCAGCTGTTTGATGCTGTTGTTAATGAGTATTATTCGATTGAATAAGGGAGAAGTAATCATTCTGAGCTTAGACATCTAAAAAAAGTAGAGAAAGATTGGACTATGGACTAATAGACACATTTTTGAATCTATTTTAATATCTTTGTCGACAGAAAATGAAACACTTTTCTGAAATGATAGAAGTTTAAACTGCTTATTGTGTAACTTCAGATTCAATACTGCCCAGCAATATCATAACGTAGAAATTAACCTTGCATATTAATGTGCTTTTCTTTGGGTTAAAAAAAATCAAGTGCTTCCAGATATAACAATTAAATATATTTTGTTCTCAGTTCTGAAACCTCGTTTAGGTTTTGTCGAATACACTGTATTTGTACCCATACAAATAAATACTAACTCTAAAACAAAATGTATGTGTATGTAATTCTTCTTTGGTGTGATCACATTTTGGGCTCAATGTTATGTTACTACTTCCCTGGGATAAAATGCTGAACAAAACATAAGATTTTCCAGTCCTGATTTCATGACTTATCGCTGCAAAAGCAGCAGATTTAGCACACACAGAGCAGCAATATCTAAAGTCCTGTCCTCTGAAGCTGTTTACCCTCCTAACATGACCAGATGCACTTTGTAAACTAAACTTGGGTTTAAACCCAATAAAGAGGTGGGTGGGCATGAGGTGATCTATGCATGTAGCTTTCACAGACTGTTTTCCTTTAACATGTTTTATTCATTTTGGCCTGCGAATATTTAAAGATGGGGAAGACAAAAGAGATTGATCGTCATTATTTACGACAATTGATCAGGACAGGAAGTGACTCAGTGAATGTTTCGATGTGTTAGGATGTTACAAGAAAGCAGAAATACATCTCTAAGGAAGATATAAAAACATCAAAAACACAAAACAATTTCTAAAAAAAGTGATACGTTTTTAAAAAAAACGACAAAGTTATGCTTTGTTTTTTTGAACGCACTTAATGCTAAGATAAAATTTGATGTTGGTTTTTCTGTTCAAAACATTTTAACAGAAATTTCTTGTTTTTGAGTTCTCAAGATTTAATCTGCACGTTTTGTTATGCACCTATGCTGAAATTATCTTTCTCTCTTTTTAACGTTGTAACAAAAATAAGTTTGTTGCTTTCTGTACTCGTAGGCCTATGGCACTAAGTTGAAGTTTGGTATTTTCATTGTTTCACTGGTATATGACCAATTCCTCTTAACATTCAGTGAAAGATGTACGAAGGCACCCATTTGGCATAAAGTTACGGCAGGTATTTTGCTAAACATTCACCTGCATTACTCTAGTTTTAATGTAAACTCCTTTCTAAAAGGCTCCGTTCCTCCCATTTCAAACCAAAAGTCCTCCAGTTCGTCTTTTTACATTTTGATTACAATTGTGCATGTTTAAAACACTTTGGGGGAATTACTTTTTTCTCTCCAGGTAGTTAGACGGTACCCAGCCTTTACGTCCCTGTAAGCCATCGAGAACCTGGCAGTACCACCATCCATTTGGATTCTTCTCCAAAACTTCAAGACTAGTGCCCTCTGAGAAACCCATGGTCTCTTCATCGCCTCGGTAATCAGCAATAGATACGTAAACCTCTCGAAGGTTGTTGTGAATGAGGTGTGTCTTCTCGATGGGCTTGGGTCTTACTGTAGAGACTGGAATCCCATTTCTCTGGGCAATCAAGGGGCTTGAACTTCCGACGGGTGCTGTAATGGTGGTCCCAGCCCTTACCCGCACATCGGTTGCTGGCTGCGGTCGAACGGCAGTAAAGGAGGAGTTTCGCCTTACGCCTGTGGACCTCAAGTGGTCACCAGCACCCAGTGATTCATTTCTCCTCAAAGACCCTGTGTGGATGTTGGTGTCCTTCAGAGGCTGTGGGGGAGACACAAACACTGACTGCGGTCGCACTGCTGCCTGACGGACACCGTTCCGCATCCGTACGCCTGAACCGTTCAGCATTGCGTTTGGTTTGCTAAATCCCCCTGGTGGTTTGGATGGGATTGGTGGGCTAGGGTTGCTCATACTCCTCAAGTTCTGCTGGTTGAGGTTGTTAAGGGCCTGAACACGCTGCTCGTTTTTTTCGAGGCTGTTGGACTTGTTGGTGCTACTGAGATCAACAAGAGGGCAATCACGGGATTCTTGAACACCGACATCATGGGTATGCTTGACTGGCTCCAAGTAGAAAGTAGGTGCCCAACCCTCATCATTGCCCCAACGGACATACCACCATCCACTTTCCTGCTTCTCCAGCACCTCAACCTCCACACCAGCTGGGAAGCTGACCTCTGACTCTTGGGCTCGTTCGTAGGCATCTGTGGTCCTGTAGAGCACACTTTCATGGTCGGATTCCCCACCTCGGCTACCTTTAGAATAGATGCTGGAGAGATCTGAGGTACTTCTTGAGGAGTTGGAATCCTCAGAGGACACAACTGAAGCAGTCTCAGAATCTTCACCACGTACTGCACGGACCGCTCCTTGCCGAAGACTTCCGGTGGGCCGAAGCTGGCGACGTAGGCTACTGATGTCCATTCTTTCTGGGCTTTGTGGCTCTGACTTTGTAAGCAGAGGTTTGGGTCGCACCACTGGTTTGGGCCTGGCTAAAGGACTCTGGCCAATCCGGATCTCCACATCTTTACGCATAACAGGCTCTCTTTTGGGATTGCGTCCGGATTCGTCTGACGATGACTTGGGGCTGTGTCTCTCAGCACGACCAAGAGAATGGCTCCGGCTTAGATCTGGTGTTACTTTCCGGAGGGGCTTCCCTCCTCCAGAAGAGGTCCCGTAAGGTTTGCGGCCCAATGTCAGACTCCTTGGGGTATCTGAATCGCAACCACTGGCAAAGTCATCAGAGGAAAACCTAAACCCTTCATTTTCATAAATCACTTCCTCCCTATTGATATCCTCCAATGAGTTTCTTTTCCTCAAGGGGGAGGTCATTACTTTTAGTAAAGGCGAAGCTTTGCCAGCCTGTGCGATCCTTTCGGCAGCTGCTGGATTGCTTTTAATTACAAATTTACGGGGGTCTGGTTTTGGGGAATTATTTGATTTTTGTTTTGGAGGATTACTGTCCAGCTCGGAGTCAAAACCAATGGCAGGAACGTCATATTCCGGCTCCTCGTAGACACGCTGAGTGGGGGATTCTGAGGCTTTGGAGGCGGAACCACACAGAGAAGGTGATTCCTCAGAATCCTGTTTTTTGACTGGTGGAGCAGGGGGTGGAACTTTGGGGCGGGTAAGTGTACTGGTTCGCCGGCTCAGGTTGGGCTTCTTGCGTTTATCAATGTAGGAGCAGGGTGCCCAGCCTTCCATATCCCCGATCTGGACATACCACCAACCACCAGAGTTCTTCTCTATGACCTGAAGACCACATATTACATGTTTACATAATACAATGGCATAAATTTATTATACAGTGTGATCCAAACTTGTTTATATTAAGATTTAAACTAATAAATCCCATCCTTAATGTGGCATAAGTCTTTTGAACCCCAGTGTATATATTTATTATTTAATATATTTTAATATTTTCAATAGCCAAAAGATATTTTGTTTTTGAAAAATAAAATATATCAGATATATTAGAATATATCAGCCTTACATCAGCCTTTTGTCCTCCACGGAAGCTGATGCCATCTGAGATACTGGATTGAAACTCTGCTATGGTGTAGTACTCCGCTTCCACAGTAGGGGCCTCTGGAGGTTTGGGCAACTGGAATGCCTTAAGTTTTGGAGGAAAAGACATTACTGTCTAATAAACAAATGCTGCTCTCTATTAATTAAATTTGATAATAAATAATTTTGGTCCACTTAACTTACCAGATTTGCATCTCTTCTTGGAGGTGGTTTCTGTCTGAGGTTTGGAGATCCTGCCAGTTAAAAATAAAACCATTACCATAGTTTAATCAAATTTAGGACTTTAAATTAGGAGAGTTCCCAATTTGTCTGTCACCAACAAATATTTAGCATTTTTAACAAAAAAGTCAAATTGGAGCCAAACTGGATTAGAGTGCCATCATTAACCCTCATTATGAGAGAGAAGTTCAGAGATGTGTTTCAACACACTCAAGCATGCATTCACAACAAGCATGTTTTAAGAAAAAAATATATCAAGGAAATCTTGTAGTGTGAGAAATGTGATGGCCTGGATATGACTGATTAAGCAGTGAGAGCAATGATAAGAAATAGCCAATGAGAAAATAGAGAAGCTTAAAAAGAACATTACATTTTTAACCATTGTCTCACTTTAAATGTCGTGTTTCATCCTTTTTGTTTTTAGATTTATTAGCAAAAAGTATCATTCATACAACTTAAACTGCTGTCAAATCAGGCTACATTTTGGCAGTTATCTGAATAGAATCAGTCACTTTACAAGTTTTAACCAAGACCTGGAAAGTTTGGGATCATATGCTGTCTGTTAAGGACCTGTTGAGGTGAAATAATAGTGTGTGCATCTCAGCATCCACAACAAAACAGATTTACAAGAATGAATGTCATGTAATGTGAGCAGTACAGCACTATGGGATTTTTTCAGTTGTATAGTGTGCATTTGGCATTAGAAAAATAAAGACCAAACAAAAAGCAAACAGCTGTTGACAGGCTGAATGTTGAGCAACAGAGACAGTGAATGTGTCACTATCAAGGTACACAACACTCGGACAAAATGTTAGAAAACATCTGTTTACCACAAAGAAATGTTACCTATGGCATCAAATCCTATGTGCAAAAATAACAGGAACATAAACATATTTATTATACAATTACATAGAAAAATATGATTAATTATAAAATATATAGCTATATAGATTTTTAAGAAAAATATGAATTGAATTATAATTACTTCAGCAAGGTGTACTTGTTTTGGATTAAAGTAAATAAATTCCATAATATATCTAACTTTTCTATTTTGTTCTGTTCTGAACATGTGAATTATGTATATACATGTCATAACTGAACTGTTTACTCACCTATCTCAACTCTGTGTGGTGCCACCCGGGCTATGGCAGGTGACCCCGGCTCGGCCCTGCTCTTGTTCTCCTGTAGGGCGGCGCTAGATCCAGAGTTCATTCCTAAACCAGTGACCACTGTGGGCGCCACTCCAGCCTCTGGGGCATATGGGATAGGTAAACTGATTTCACTTTTAGAAATGTGGCGCTCAGGGGTGGTGGCCTCTCCGTCAGTTTGAATGTCCTTCTCGCTTACAGCCTTCTTGTTGAGGAGGTTACTGATCTCCATTATGTTTCCGATGATCTCCACGGGGCCAGTCAGAGTCTTCTTCCTTGGGGAAAGGTCATCTTTCAGTTTCTTCAGGTATGAGGCTGGGGCCCAGCCCTCCTTACCCTGATACCTGCAACACATTAGTAGCAGTATTACACATCTTTCAAAAACTGTTTGCATTTTACATATGCAAATTAAATGATTAATTTTATAACTCCATGCATTAACCATTCTCCTACTGACCACTAGAGGTCAGCATAATGTTTTAAGTAAGATGAGGTCCTAGCACTTTATGAACACATATCATTCCTGATGTAAATCTGCTGTAATTCTATGTATCCTTAATATGCAGAAGAATATATAAGTAAGCTACTACATATATATAATATATATACACACACACACTAATTATATGACATTATATGTACATGTACAGCCCCAATCCCAAAAGGGTTGAGAGATTGACTGTGACCCACAAAACAGATGCCAGGATAGTAGGACTCATTTTTCTTTCAAGCGCAACAAAACGTTGAAATTTGAACAGCGAGTGCCATTATCAGCAATACAAAAAACTTGAGTGTCCCAAGTCATCACAACATAGTCAAGTCAAATTTATTTGCACAGCAAATAAATCTTTTACAGAAATTCATGATGTTAATATTTATAATATCTTAATATCTTCATGCCTTTAGCAGATTAGAGCTGGGCGGTAATATAGTTTATATTTCGCAACAATACAAGCAATTGAGATACGCTATAGGTCAATAGTATATACTGCCTACGTGAGCGTACTGTATGATAAAGTTAGATATACTTGCATATCTAACTTTATTTATAGAGCTGTGGGGTATATATATTTACATTATGTGACAAAATCGGGCAGTTGAGATTTGCTGTATAGTATATATTGCTGTACATGAGTGTAATGTGTATGCAGGGAAAATAGGATGCACAATCCAACTTTTAATATATATATAATCAAGATGCTTAGATTTGCTATATAGAGTATTACATACCAATTAATACAGTATAACATAGTAAACTCTAGTAGTGCAGATGTTTCTGAAGACCCAAAATGTATTCAGCAATATAGCAATGAAGAAATGAAATATCATTGGAAAATACTCCCAAATAATAAAAAAAGCAAATATTTCCATAATATACCACCTTAAAGTCTGAGGACTAGATTGATTACCTGATGTACCACCATCCCTCCAGGTTCTTCTGGATGACCTCCACGGTTACTCCTTTCTCGAACCCGATCTCATCCTTTCCCTGACTGGAATACGGCTGGACAGTGACATATTTCTCCTCTAAAAAAGACAGATAAGGGAAAAAGAATGAGAAAGGATTTCTTTGTTATTTGTTGTCCTGTACTTGGGCCTTTGCCTTTTCTGCGGTGTGAAAAGAGGTCCGACAAATGGATTCAACTGCTAACTTATAAACTTACAAATTTTAGGACTTTCATGGGAAAACAGAAGCAAAACCACAAAGTTTGCAGTAAGACCGATCCAAAACTCACCCTTCACCACAGGCACAATAACACAATCATCTCTCAATCCGTCAATAATAACATTAACGAAACTCCAGGAGACAATGGGCCTGCTGTAACCAGAGCAATACAACCCTACGACACAATAATTATGGTGAGCCTCTTGACTCCGGCTCTAGTCTTATTCCATATGAAATACCTAGTAGGGTCAGTCATATGCAAACATGTCCAGGTCATGCCAAGTCTAAATAAAAGAAGAAAAAAAAGTATATATTGTAAGCCTTTGAAGCCTTTTAGGACCATTAAGAGTTTCTGCACTGTGACATAATGACAAGTTCCCCCAAAATAGAATAGAACATTTATCAGCATATATTAAAGATAGGACAACACATACTACCATGCTGAAATTTTTTTTTTTTTTAAATAATATATTATTTTCCACATTACAGTAAAGAGAATGAGACTGATCTGCATGAGAATTGGGGAAGAATATGCGCTTAATAAAAAAAATAATCGTACAATGCAAAACTAAAATATGTAATGGTTCCAAAAGGCATCATTTTCTTCAAGCAAGATATTATTATCTTATTTTTTTCTTTTTATCTTGTGCTAAAATATGTCCTGGATATGTTCATGACAGGTTTTGTGAGATTCACCCAGTAAGACAAATAACTGATCACAGCCAGTTTTATTCCCACCATTTTGCATCAAAAACTCCTGACATCTTATAAAGCATTTCTCATTCCTAAAAACACACATAAAACATAATTCACTAGTGTTTACATATTACACAACTATGTTTAACATCTACATATCAAACCCTGATGTCGATCCCTTTGCGACGGAGTCTGCTCAGAGCAATGCTATAAATTTCGATATAGTGAAACAGAAATAGAGCTGATAAAAGACATATTAATCGTGGGGGAAGTGTTGAAAACAATAAAAAAGAGAGATGAATATCCTATATGTAGTTTTTCTAAGCAGTGAATAACACAGTCTGCCAACAACAGATGACATGAGGTCAGGGCAGTTAGTCACTGTCTTTCGCAACGTCTTTATCAACACTTAAAACTTTCCCGGGAGCAGACAAGCTGGGAAATCTTTTAAGTGAACATATGACAGAGAAGAAACTACCCTGTGCTGATCTCATTCTGAACTTCTGACCTTAAACCAACACTAAACTTTTTACAAAATGTAAAAGAACTGATTGCAGGCATTCTGCTAAACATCTCCTTTTGAGTTCCACAGATGAAAGTCGTGGTGTGGACAGATAACAACCAACGGGAGTGAGAGATGTGAGGGCAAAAATGAAAGAGCTAAACACACACACACAAAAAAAGAAATGCCTCAAAAACACATTTTCCAGCAGTCAGCAGTATTTTCATGGAGGACTGTTTTGGATGGTGGAAAAAGTCAGGTCGGTCCAGAACACATTACTTGAGTTTTGCATGCACTTGTGGAGCCGTGTGCCAACAGAGGCATTTTCTCCCTCAGCCTCCATGACCTAAAAACCACTGCGATACGAAATGAGAGAGAGATTGTGGGTACACAGATCATTCTAGCTGTCATATTGACCTTCCTGAAAATTGCTTGCTTTAACATTTCATATAAGCTAACCAAAAGTCGTACTGGGTCCGGCAGGCGCTGTCTGAACCTGAGCTGCTCCCGCTGCTGATTTCTGCAGTTTCTGACACGCTTGAAGGAATACTTTATCCAAAAATGAAAAAAGTTAATTTACTCATCCTTATGTTATTCCAAACCCTTTACAACTTTCATTTTTTCATAGAACAGAAAAGGAGAAGTTTAGAGAAATGCTGATTAAAGGTGAATGGTGACCATGTGTTGTCAAGCTCCAAAAATGAGAAAAAATGGACCATGCAAGTTTTGTGCTATATTCCAGGTGTACAGAAGACATATGACACTTTGTGTGAGAAAAATGACTTAAAACCTATTCAACATCAAGACACTTATGCTGCCTAACATCTCCTTTTGTGGTATAAAAAGAAGAACGGTACTTAAATAAATACTGGTTTGGGGCATGAGGGTGAGTAAACGATCATCAATATCATCAATAAATGATGATACTTTCTCAAATATTCTCAACATGAATCAAATGTACTTCGTAAGAACTTAGTTGTAAATGAAGATCCAAGGGCTCTTAGTCCTGAATTTCAGTACGAGTTTTGAAACCTTTATGTTGCAAAAGACATTCTTTGTATCCAAGATCATTAGTGTATTTCAAGCAACCACTCTGAAGCCATCACTACCTCTGACCTGTTTTGAAGGTTGCAACTTGTGTTTATGGAGAAACGTTCCCTCTGAAACTCCTGGCTGTTCTTTGTCTCTGGATCAACCGTGGTGCTCTCTGACTCATTAGTATGTATACAGTAAAAAAAAATAACAGGATTAAATGCAGTCACACACAGCGAGCCAATGACCTACTTCCATACTTTCCACTGCGAGTTTCCAACGACTTCTCCAATGATGCAGAGCAAAGTAAGGGGAAAATAATGAGGGGAAAGGCAGCTACAGAGTTACTGTAACAGTGTCACATCCAATCTAAAACCAGAAATTTTATCCCAATCTGCATGAGCCACTTTCAGAAGAAAAGAGAAAAACAATCCTTGTAAAATTTGACCAAGGTAACCATAGTTTTGCCTAAAATACCACCGTTATTAGTGGTGGTTGCTGGAGGGCTTGAAGATTTGAGAGATTTGTTAACATAACTCATTCCATAAACATAAGACCCGGTATTTCATATCTTAGGAGTCTTAGTAGACATTCGCACGGTCCCAGTCAGGGTGATATTCATCCACTTGCCAATGCAGCATGAAAAAGCTCTTATGCTCCCACCAATTCCAGATCCAGCATGCTCTACTTCAGGGATGGGCAGCTACAGTCCTGTAGAGTTTAGCTCCAACCCTAATCAAACACCTGAACAAGCCAATCAATGTCTTCAGGATTACTAGAAAGCTACAGGCAGGTGAGTTTTCATCAGGGTTGGAGCTACACTCTGCAGGACCTGAAGCTGCCCATCCCCGCTCTACTTAAAGCCATGTGCATGGTGTTCATGACATGTTAGCACACTGTAAGAGTACACAAACGGAAAACTGTGGGAATTACAACCGTGGAGGTCTATTCCTTATGACTCAACATGAAACGGCAGATCTCCAAGGAGACTCATTACCGTACAAACATACATTTCCACCAAAGGTCTAGACATTAGTCCTTATTTGATGATGTTTAGATTTAAACACTGGGATTTTGAAAGGTCAAACCTCATGTGTGATTCAGCTCAATCCTCTTTAGATTTTAGCCAATTTTGTTAATGTAGCCAAACTGCAGGATGCCAAATCTGAGCGCTGAATCCCAGAATTATGTTTTTTTCTTCTGTGGAACACCAAAAATAAGTTTTTGAAGTATGTTTTTGCCCATAGAAGTAAATGGGGTACCAAAACAACATTGGCCCCCCATTGTCCTTTCATTGTATGGCCAAAAAAAACCCCACAAAGACATTTCTTATAATAGTTCCATAGAAAAAAGACTATCATTCGGGTTTGGAACAACATGAGGATGAGTAGAAACACCATTACCGATTTTAAAAGTTTTGGGATGAACTATCCCTTTAAACCAGGGGTGTCAATCCTGCCACTGTCCTGCAGAGTTTTGCTCCAACCCTACTGTCAAACACCTGAACCAGCTAATCAAGGTCTTCAGACTCACTAGAAACTTCCAGACAAGTGTGTTGGAGCTGGTTGGATCTCAGCTCTGAAGGACGTTGGTCCTCCGTGAGCATGATTGGAGACACCTACTTTAAACTGTGTTAACCTGCAAGAGTTTCTTGGTTAGTAGTCTCTAAGTGAAAAGTAGAAAAATGAAGCTGGCTGACCAGCAGTTATTGGTCCACCAGCTAGACCAGAACCAAATCATTTACCACCATAAACCAGTCTGAGCTCTTATGATCAAGACTCTGGACTCTAATGCCATTCATGAGATTTCAGGAACATACTGTAAGATATCAGACTACAATATTTCAAAATTATTATATACTTCTAAACCAATCTTTATCCCGAGAAAAACATAATTTTCTTAATCTGCAAACAAACTTAATTATCTCATTTTGATACACATATACACAAATAGAGACATAAAGCAAGCAAAGTATAATAAAGATTTTATGATGGAGCGCAGATGAAACAGACCACCCAGCATGCTTTGGGAGCCAGATCCAGAAGTTGTGAGAGTTTAGGTTTCTAAAGAGTGTGTTTGTGTGCGTATTTAAGCTAATCATTGTGTAAACCTGCACAAACACACAAACGCACCATGCAGATTGGTCACACGCGTGACTGCTTGCATGTGATCAGTCTATGCAGGCATGCGTGATTGCATGTGTGTTCACCTCGGCTCTGTTGGCGGTTGACTATTCCCCCTAGTGTCCATCTCCGGTCGAGCCTCTTCAGATGAGCCTTACGTCTCTTAGTAACTGACAAGGGTGAATGAGGACAGCAGAAAGAAAACAGAGACATGACAAACTCAACGTAAACAACTCAGGAGGAACACTGGTATTAGTGTAATAAAGACACATTATTACATGAAAGAAAAGAGCTTTGTGATTGGTTAGGAGGTTTCTTGGCTTGAATGATGATGGCAAGCAATGAAGTATTTGGATTAATACATGTGTTATTGGATTTTAGTGGCGCACATAAAGTGCTTACACTTTTTATTATGTTAGAGAGTGGAAAATTCATGTATTTTACAGAGGTTTTACACTCATCATCTCCATACATTCAAAAGGGAAAAAAGTGTCAAACTAAAGAAACAGTAGATGGCTAGTTCAAATAAAGTTCAGTCTGAAAAAAGCAGCAACATCCATAAATGAAGCCGTTGTGGCCATATGGAAAGGTAAATTACCCCTCGGAGATCAATAAATTGTGTTCACGTGTAGGGATGTATCGATCTATTCAAGACAAAGATAGTAGTGAAAGCTTTATCTCCAGCCTGACCACTCCTAATCTTACACTTTGAGGCTTTTAGTGGCATACATTTCAAAATGCAGCTAAAAATGTGGTTCGCTAAGACAGAAAACTGAACCCAGGAAATGCTGATGGCAGCAGATGTTCGGAGTTTGGGAAGATGGAACAGGAGGATTAGAAAGGGACAAGTTTCTTTTCTTGCAGTGAGAAAACAGATGGGGGTGTTTCTTCAACTGTGGGCAATTTACGTTCCAGGAGATGACAGGAAATGAAAATCTTATTTTGTTTTGCAAATGCATCTTATTGTGAATGATTCATCCATGTATTTTTTTGACCTTGTAATGTTTAATCAAAGTGTCGATCTTCTGAGACAGAAAATTACAAATTTCTCTCTGGTAATGTATGCCAGATTTCTTAAAACCCAGTCCCTCCACGAATGACTGCAAGCTCGCATTCATTTTTGAGTGCAACGTCCACATCCCAAAATCCTTTCAACATCCGACAAAAACAAAAAACAAATTGTCACTTTTCAAGTGTGTATTTTATTGTTTTACCCTTGTCCCAGTGAGTCTTTTAAACCTAAAATATGAAAATCCACCATAAAAATGTGAATTATTTTATGTCATTACAATTAAGCTAAATATCACTTCTAAACAGCCCATTTTTATTGTGCGTCACTTCCAATCAAGCCATAATTTGGTTGAACTATGCAAAAAGTCAGAAAATATTATTTCATAAAACGCTAGCTATGACAGATATCGGCCATTTTATTCTGAAATGTTTCAACCACATAATGCTAATAAACACAGTATAAGATGTGGTGGAAATGACACAGCGGTGGGAATCTTCATTAAATAAATAAATAAAATTCTATCTAAATGTTTCAAAAAAGTCCACAGGGCCAAAAGTGCCCATAGTTGAGGAAACACCCAGATTCAATGTGGTGTGTAGTTATGACACACTATAAAGTAGAACCAAATGTACTAGTGCAATCTTTTAGAGAAGCCATTTATTATGATAGCCACACTTTCATGATGGAGGAGAGAGCCTTCCTTCTTTCCTTTATTTCTCCTTCTCCAATCGATGGTCTCTCACAGTCCTTAAAGGATTAGTTCACTTTCAAATAAAATTTTCGTGATAATTTACTCACCCCCATGTCATCCAAGATGTTCATGTCCTTCTTTCTTCAGTCGAAAAGAAATTAAGGTTTTTGATGAAAACATTCCAGGATTATTCTCCTTATAGTGGACTTCAATGGACTCCAAATGGTTGAAGGGCAAAATTAGTTTCAGTGCAGCTTCAAAGGGCTTTAAACTATACCAGACGAGGAATAAGGGTCTTATAGCGAAACGATCGGTCATTTTCGAAAAAAATTTAAATGTATGTGCTTTATATAAACAAATGTTTGCCTTCCAAGCGGTTCCGCCAAAACCGCACTTTTGCATTCTTCAAAAAGCTTACGCTGTATGTCCTACGTCTTCCCTATTCTACTTACGGAAAACATGGAACTGGCGCAGCATTCGTTCCGTAAGTAGATTAGGGAAGGTTTAGGACATACAGCATAAGCTTTTTGAAGAATACAAAAGTGTGGTTTTGGCGGAACCACTTGGAAGGCGATCATTTGTTTATATAAAGCATATACATTGACATTTTTTTCGAAAATGGCAGATCGTGTCGCTATAAGACCCTTATTCCTCGTCTGGTATCGTTTAAAGCCCTTTGAAGCTGCACTGAAACTGTAATTTTGACCTTCAACAGTGGAGTCCATTGAAGTCCACTAAAGGAGAATAATCCTGGAATGTTTTCCTCAAAAACCTTAATTTCTTTTCGACTGAAGAAAGAAGGACATGGACATCTTGGATGACATGGGGGTGAGTAAATTACCAGGAAAATTTTATTTGAAAGTGAACTAATCCTTTAAGCCCTCACTCTTTTTCTCAAACAAGCAGAAGTTTCTCAAAGAAAATTTGGTGTACAGACTTTATAAAATGGATATATATGGCCTTGGGTGGTGATTGGTCAATGAATGCAAAACAGATCACCTTATACAAGTATTGGTTTTTCTTGTGGTATAAGAGTGTTTGTGCATGTGAAAGTAGGAAAGAGAGTGTAATTGGTGTGTCCTACCTTCTCCAGATCTAGATGTTCCCAGGTCCAGATCATCTCTGGTGCCGCTCTGAGAGTCCAGGTACGTGGCAGGAACCCAGCCCTGTTCTTCGGCTGTGCTGACAAACCACCAGCCTACAAAAAACATCCATAAGACGTTATTTTTCACCTAATATAGTGCAAAATACTGATTGAGGAATAAATGATCCTGTTTTCACCACCTTACTATATTTAGGGAAAGGTGATGCATCTATGCTTTGCAAACAAACACTAATGCACAAACATTTGGATTTCACTAATCTGATGGGATGAAAAGTTTTGGTCTCCACCTAACTCACAAACACACTCTCTCTGGTGTTATTTAGTTTCAGGCGATGTGTTTATGAATTCAGTACACTTCCTGTTTATCATTTGGGATCAGTTAGACCTCACACTGTCATAAATATCATTGAGGGTGAACATTATTGTGTTTGTATGCACAGTCAAACATGAGGAGGGTTGGATGTGTCTGACATGCTCCTAACATGATGATGTTTTATGAGCTAATACGTGTGTGCTAGTGTGTTTTTGGCCAAAATAACCTCAATTAAATTGATGTCTTTCGGCTTCTCCTTCAAGTGTCTGAATAAGTGCTGAATTTGTTAAATGTAGTGTCAGGATTATGATTTGTTTTCGAAATGTGGATTATGATGTTTTTAGGGGATGGGGTACATTTCCACAATAACTCAAAGATGATTCTGAGCAGCTTTAAAAACAAAGAAGCAAAAAAAGACGGACCAAGAAAAGGAGTGATACACCAAGGGAGGCTCATACAACCTTCATGAAAAAGTAATTTGAGTAAATCAAACTGTGCAAAACTACAATTCACTAAGGTTCCGGAATTAAAACCATATATTTGGCAAACTCGCATGAAAATGCAAAGCTAACATAAGTGAATGCCAATGAATGAAAATTCAAAACACTTCTCCAGCTGAAACACAGATCTTTCTGAGCGAGCCTGTTGCCACGGTAACAGAGCATTGCTGGAAAGCTGTTCATAACAGTGTGATGTCATCAGTCAGCAGTAATCTAGCTCTGACATCATAATGACACAGAAGCAGGTCTTTTGACAGGGCGCTAAGTGATCAACAGCAAATGTTCTAAACCAGCTCGGGCCAATAATGATGTCAAAGTACTGTGCGGTTTAGATTACATTTATTCACCCACATCACACATGTGCAAAAACACTTATACACTACCATTCAAAAGTTTGAGGTCAATAAGATTGTTTCGCTTTGACTGAAATTAATACTTTTATTCAGCAAGGATAAGTGACAAAAGTGACAGTAAAGACATTTATGACATTTTATGATTTACCGAAAAAATATCAAGCCGCACAACTGTTGTCAACATTGATGATAATAATAATAAATGTTTCTTGAGCATCAATCATCATATTAGAATGATTTCTGAAGGATCATGTGACACTGAAGACCGGAGTAATGATGCTGAACATTCAGCTTTGCTATTACAGTTACATTTTAAAATATATTAAAAGAGAAAAAGTTATTTTAAATTGTAAAATCAATATTAATTTTTGATCAAATAAATGCAGCCTTGGTGAACTTAAGAGATTCAAAAGAGACTGACCACAATCATCTGAACGGTAGCATATTTTAACATTTGCGGTTGCATACTAGATGCTTCAAGACCCCATATTCAGTTCATCATCCGAAACAGAGACAATTCTTTTCAAACCCTACTTTGTACAGTGGCTTTGTTGCCATTTACAGTCATGGAATTCTTGTAAATCCTTTGCGATGGTGAAGATGCCGCACCGACCTGCGGTGGACATAATTATCATCTTCAGTATGTTGGAAATAGACTGTGGTCTTTTCTGAGACCATAAACCAAGATTCATATCCAGACCAAAACTTCAGGTTTTGAGACCCAGACCCAGACCATGTTTATGTGGTCTCAAGACCACAAGATAGACTTCAACTCTAGAATTAACATAATACTAAAAACAAAAGTACATCCAAATTTTGTGTGTGTGTGTGTTTAGGGGGTATTAGTGGATAAATGTATTCAGCAAGGATGCATAAAATTGATCAAAAGTGACAGTAAAGACATCATTTTTGATGAAAAACTTTGTATTCATCAAAGAATCCTGTGGCCAGTTGCATTAACATAGCCACTAAGTTTTGTTTTAAGAACTAGTCTGACCAACTACTTAGACCAATTAGTTAGGCTAATCAGTTCCATTTCTCAGATTTAAATTAAACAAATCTACCTTTAATGTAACTTACTTAAAAAAAAATAAGTAATGACCAGTCAAAATCTTGAAAAGATACTAATAGATATTAACTTGTAAGACTAGTCTAAGCATTTTATGCAACTGGCCACTGAAAAAAAAATGCATCACGGTTTCCAATATTAAGCAGTACATCTGTTTTCAACATAAATGTTTCTTGAGCAGTAAATCAGCATATTAGAATGCTTTCTGAAGGATCAGAATGTGAAAATTCGCTATATTTTACTGTGTTTTTAATCAAATAAATGCAGCCATGGTGAGCATAATAGACTTCTTTTAAAAACATTAAAAAAATCTTACCGACCCCAAACATTTGGATGGTAATGTTCACTTTAAACCCAAAGAAACACTGGCTCTCATACTAAATGCTCTGCAATGCCAGTAGTTGGAAGACATACACTGAGAGACGGAAACAAACACAGAGATCTGAAAACTAGTGCTACATCTGAGTCAATGTGCCAACAAAATCACAACAGTGCTTACATACAGAAATCGTAAGATTAATTTGAGTCAAATAGACCACACTGACACAGCAAATCTCTCTCACAAACGCACACACACGAGTAGTATGAAACTGCTAATGAATTTGTGAGAGAGCTTAGAGCAGGTTGTGGCCACCCTGCCTGACTGACCCTCTTTGAATGAGATACCGTCTCCCTGTTTGTGCACACCAGGAACCGTCTACGGCAAGCACAGAGGGTCGATTCAATCAAAATGCAAAATGGCAAGAGTTTCGCGCAGTTTAGCCATCACAAAGATGTTTTCATTGGAATAGCTGGGTGTTTGTTTATCTATTTGCGTGTATATATAGGTGTGTGCCATCACAGCCTTCAGTACAACATTTGAGGTGCACTCGGTCATTTATCCCACATTAAAAGCTTTATACATTAACAAAATGAATAGTACTTTTAGGATATTTGTAAAATTTCTTAAGTAAAAGAAAGGTGTCCAAGGTGTCCAAGACAACATAAACAAAATTAACAAATAAGAATTACTGAGTGCACCTTTAAAGACATAATCTCACACCTTCAGAGGAGACATTTAAGAGCATTTCAAATACTGGACCTCCAATGTAGCAATAATGAATATGAACAGTCAGAAAATGGTGTTAACTGACTCAGCTCCTCTAATCTGAGTTCAGCTAAAATGACTTGAAAGCTCAGACTGATACTATGTGTAATGCCTGCCAAGTTTCAAAGCTAAATTTTTGCTTGACAGAGCAGAAACAAATTCTTTCACCAAAACAAAAGACACACACACAGCTCAGGACAGAAAACAGGAATCCTTTTTTAATGCTGAAACGATGTACTCCTCTGCAGTTCAGGACATTACGATCCCCTCACACGAAAACAGACAACAGAAGTCTATCTGCTGAGATACAGGTGGGCTTGCTCTTCAAAGCAAAAGATCTAGGCCTTTCTGAGAAAGATGGTGTTTCTGCATAACAGGCTAATAAATCTTAGACTGCGTATCTGCTTCTAAGAAATGTTTCTTCTGAAAGCTGCATGTGTGTGCCATGAACTTCTTTTCTGATACACACATGGTAAGGGAGTAGGTCATGTAAGCTTTTTTATGTATGTGTGTATCAGTGGCGGCTACTGGTCTGTCAGAGAGGGGAAGCTCATTTTCGGCCTACATCATAAAATTGTCTATTTATTTAAAAGTAAATTGACTTTTAAATAAAACTCTGTAAAACTGAAACAAGGAATGTGGTGTATAATTGTGTGAAATGTATGATGAAAATCAAGCAATTTCGCCAAGCAAATATCAAAGAAATAGGTTGCAGCAGTTTTTATTTCGACAGAACTTGAGAAATCCGCGATGGGACTGAGCGCGAATAGCTTCTGTGATTCCTTATAGTACAGAATCGCTGTCAGTCAAAAGGAGATGCAGTCTTTCGACAGACCCTCCAATCATCACGCAGAAGCTCGGAGTCCGGGCCAGCCCACTCCCCATTCACCCCCAGAGACGCTGAGCGTCCGTGGGCGGGACATAATCGCAGCGTTTATCCAATGACCGTCTAGTTTCGAAGCGCTGAAAAAAAACCGTTCAAAGCAGCCCCATTGAAGTCAATGGACGCTGGGCTTCAATAGGGAAATGCACTGTGACGCTGCGGGAATGTATGAGAAGGAAATCGAGTCAGCCGACCTGCTATATGTAACGGATTCTGAACGAACTCGTCTTTGAGATGAACGTTTTCTAACGCATTTTTAGTCAATAAAATGTTAATACAATAGTACATATTTGACCATTAATTTTGTGACATTATAAGGGAAGCCGAGCTTCCCTTGCAGTCTTAAAGAAATCGTCCCTGGTGTGTACACAGTAAGATATGATTAGGTTTTGATGTTTAATACTTTCTCCTATTCTAGTTTAATGTGCAGACACCATCAAAACATTGCTTGTTTGAGCAATGTTAACTTCTGGCTCAACCAGCGGTGTGAGTCTTGGATTACCTGTTTGGTTAAAGAATTGAAGGCCAGTTAATACGTTTATTCCAAGAATACAGCTGTGATCTGCAATCAAAAACGTTTATGCACTTTATTACATATTTTATGAATGTGAATAATGAGATAAAATATGAATAATGAGATAAAATATGAAATAAGCAATTCCCTTTGCTGCCACTAGTAGAAATAGCAAACATCGCCATTCACAAATGAATGAAAAAAGAAACAAAAGAATGGAAGGAAGGAGGAAAGAACAGACAAATAATGAATGAGTGGATGAAAGAAAGAATGCACAGAAAAAGAAATGGATGAGAGAACAACGAACGAAAAAAGCATGAAAGAACAAACAAAAAAAGTATGAATGAATGAGCAGACGAAAAACAGGCAAAACCCCCAAACAAATGGAAAAAATTATGAGCTAAAGATTAAAAAAAGGCAAAAACAAATGATGAAATAATACATGAATGGACTAAAAACAGGACAAATGAACAGACAAAAGAAAGAACAAAGAAACACAAATGCAGAAAGAAAGAAAGATTCTTTTGTTTAACTTTAAGATTGAAAGTCTTTCAATAAAGACAGCAGCATATAATTATTTAATAACAGTTATTTTAGGCACTAAATGTCTGATTGTGATGTCATAATGCTCACACTACCACTAACATCCCCAACATTAAGATTAAAGGTCAATCAATATGGGTTTCAGGCATTTTGGCCCCCAAATATTGAATATTTGGTCATATTCTGCTGAATGACACTTTTAGATTTTAGCTCATGTGATACTATTTTGATGCTCAGCACTGATGATCCAAAAATATAGTTGAATTAAACTGAAATGAAAAAGAGGAAAGAAAAGGCAAGAACCGAGAATGGCTGAACAAAACAGACAATGAGAAAGAGAGAGAGAGAGAGAGAGAGAGAGAGAGAGCAGATGTTTGGCCTAAACTTCAAAGCTGAAGTTTTCACCACACATTCCCCTCCATCCAAACCAGCCAGAAGAAGAAAAAAACATCAAGACAGGCAAAAATAAAAGTGCCTTTCACTTTCTTATTTTGGGGCTGAAGTAGCAAACAGAAATAAAAACATGAAGACAAATTATATAATAGATTATGAAATTCTGAGAACGTGAAGTGAAGTGAATGTTGTTCTATACACTGTAAACCCTAATACTCAAAATAATTAATTGGTTTGAGTAGAGCCAACTCAAATTAAACAAATTAGTTTAATCAAATCAACTTTTATGAGTATTTAGAACTTTCTTTTTCTTTAGGGTTCACAAAACTGACACATTTTAATTCATTATTGTTTCATTCATTATTTAATTTGAATTGTTTAATTGTTTTGAGTTTTATGAACTTGTTTCTTTCAATTTAGACAAACTTAAATTTAGCTGAAACTGTGCTGGGATTTTTTTTAAATTTTATGTAACTGATTACCTCAAATTTTTTGAGTTCTGCCAACTTATTTGGGTTTACAGTGTACAGATGAGTTACAGTGGAATGAGAGAGAAAGAGAGAGAGAGAGGGAGAGAGAGCAGAAGACTTAAAATAGGTCCAGAAGTGAAGAAAAAAATTGAACATGTTGCTTTTATTAAGTTCACACTTTGGCTACTCAATAATTCTTGACAGAACTAAAGTAAAAAAATAAAAAATAAAAAATCACTTTTTCACTTTTAAATATACGCCAGCAAGCCGTGTCTTTTAAAAAACAAACAAATATCCTCTACAAAATGATTCAATTTACAATTACGATCTATCCATATAACTGCTTTCAATAAAATGTCATATGTGATTATTAATAATCTAACAGAGCTCAGACTGAAATCACTGAGAGGATATTTCAGCTGACGTTCTCCAAACTCCAGGCCAGTGGAAAGTCTGGCCTACATTCGGTCACACTCAAGTTCTTTCCTGAAAAGCTGGAGTATCAGGTTTTGGGCTTCGGACCAAAATGGGTTTTGTGTAATCTGACAAAGCTGAGGCGGTGGAGGGGGCTCTCTTTGGTCTGAACTTCAAAGGCTGATGATGCTGGTCGCTAATGCACACTGATCTAAGATCACTGTTGTGGTTTTTGTTTCAAAAGCTCCAGTGGTTGAGATTTGTTCAGGAACAGCTGGTCTTAGATCAGCACAAACATGTTTTTTCTTTCCTGCACTTGTTTTCCTGGACCGGTTCATAGAAAAGTGAGCGATGTCTTCAAGGAAACGTGCTACCAATCAGAAACGTAAATCAGTGAGAAAACAATGGAGATCTTCCGAAACAAACAATATGAATCCAAAACACACATGCCTAACCAAAACAATTATAACTGAAAGAGAAGAACAAAATTTGAATATGAGTGAATACAGGTTTGGAATGACGAAAGGATGAGTAACTGATGAGAGAATTTTGTAAACAACAAAAAAACTTTAATTAAAGTTACACCCACAGTTAAATGGGGTTCTATATAGAACGCCAAGGTTCTTGACTCAATTTTCAAGAATCTTTATGCCAGAAAGGTTCTATATAAGGAAAAATATCGTAAATGATTGCATAATACTTTCATGTTTAACAGGTTATTTCCATTTTTTCTAGTGACAAAGTATGTTTTTGTAGGAAGTCTGTTGAGTGTAGGAGAAGTAATAGTTGACCCAAAAATGAAAACTTTGTCAACATTTACTCTCCCTCATATCATTCCAAACCTGAATGACTTTCTTTTTTTTTCCTGCAGAACACAAAAGAAGATATTTTGAAAAATGTCTCAAAAACCAAACTTAATCGTTTTGGACCCCTTTGACTTTTATTATATAACCAAAAACAGTTCTTCAGAATATCTTCTTTTGTGTTCTACAGAAGTCATACAGGTTTAAGGGAGGGATGACAATTTTCATTTTTAGTTGAACTATCCCTTTAAGGTTGAAAGACTGGATACTGATTGATTTTTCCGGCTATACTATTACAGAAATAAATAAATGTATTGTATGTATAAATGTATCAGTCAATTTTCATAATGGTTAAAGCTATGACAGTTATTTCAGCTTTGTGGTCTTCTTACTATCAGGACTATATCTCAATGACCTTAATCGATTAAACAATAGAGACCTCTGAGAGGTGTAGCACCAGGCTTATAAAGATCTTTTCAGAGCTCCATGCAAATAAATGTTTGAACCCTTTGGTCCAGGTTCAGCGTGGCTCTCCACGGACCGGATCTCCAACAGGAGCGAAGCCAAGACAAACCAGCCTACCCGAGACCATGAGCAGCTCTCTATTTATTCTGCTTCAGTAAGCAGGGGTTACCGGCTGAATGAATGGCCACAGGGGAGAAAGAGGCAAGAGGATGGGAGGGAACCTCACAATATTGATGGCACAGAGCAATTTTTATAGTAGAGCATTGTTTAGGAAGCACAGTAGCCCTGTGAAAAAACCAAAAGCGCTAAAAGATTTAAATATCCTCAGACACTCAATGGAATCCTTCTTTAGGATAATCACTAATAAAATACTAAAATTAAGAATTTACACGACCATTTAAAAAAGTGTGGAGTCTGCTAAATATTTTCATGTTTTTGAAAGAAGGTTACAAAAGAAGGTTAAGTTTCTTTTTTAGTTAATCAAAATATAGTTCCCTAAAAAATGAAAATTATGTCATTTCAAACCCACATGACCACAGAAAAAGGAATTTTGCAGAATATCCAGTCTCTGTTTTATAGTATAAAAGCAGATGACAATTTACAGTTGCTTAAAAAAGAACAACAGTGTAAAAATTAAAAATATAACTTGTGGGTTTTATTCCAATTCTTCTAAAACCATAAAATAGCTTTGTGTGGAAAACACACCAAAATGTAGACAATTATTTGCTGACAACATATTAAAATGTCAAAAATGTGGTGTGCCAGGTTTAACATCAGCAAACAGCAAATGCCATTGACCTCCAACTTTCTCCATAAATAACCTTCAAATTTATTTAGAGGCTTTGCTAAATTTTTTTTATTTTTATTTCTATTTTTATGTAGAAGAGCAAAATATAATGACAAAAACAGCACGTTGACCTATAAACTCTTGATTGCTTTGACTGCGTTATCTATATTACAGACATTCAACAAAAACTTCTGAATCCTTTCTGCTGGTATTGGTTTGGGATGCGTGACACTGTAACCACTCTGTGAGAATCGAAGGCCCTGCAAGATCCATTAGCCTATAATGAAACTAAGGACAAGGGGGATTTTTCCATCGTTCCCTCTCCATGACCTAGAGGGAAGCCAGAGTAGCCCAACTTCTGCCAATCGCTTCTTATAAACGCAATTTCAGCCACATTAAAAAGTTGGTTTGAATGATATCCAATGTTAATAAATATACTGCCTCTGACAGATACACTAGGCTAGTCATTTAATACTGTAGTACAAAATATGGAAGTCTGCTGAAGAGATCGGATTTTGGAGGATGGGCTTCTAGTGCTGTGATATCAAGCTGCTGCAACTCATCTTCAGTTTCAATAAATGCTTTGAACATTTGAGGAATCAGTCAAGGACAGGAGGAGTCAGTGAAGGACAGACAGTTCATTCCAGGGGTAGGTCTAGACTGATTTAAAGGAACAGTTCACTGAAAAATAACAATTCCGCCGTCATTTGTTCACCTTCGTAACAGCTCAAACATGTATGACCTTCTTTCTTTGGGGTGAGCCATTTCTTTAAATGATTCTGTCACTGAGTTTAGATTCTATTATCTTCTCCCATTCAGACATTTTCTGCTTTAGTTTTTCAAGTTCATTAATCTCTGCATGGTTCATCTCTTTCCAGGCCAAGTGAAGTTGTCACGCTTTGCCTGCACCGTTAAACAGCTGGAGTTTAACTGTGGCTAAGGAAGCCAAGGGTTTCTTACTCAAGGACAACCACATCCTGAGCAATACTCTTACGCCTGGAGTTTCTCTGAATCTTTTGTGATTAAATGACTTGTCCTATTGTGAGAATCAATGAGTGCAAGTCATTGTACCTAAAACTCTGTACTCGGCTTGAATAAACCAATAATCTACAGTAAAAAGAAAGGCATAGAGTTAAGGGCCGTTGACACCAAGAATGATAACTATAACGATAATTACATGGTTTTAAAAAGAGAATAGTGAAATCCTTGAAATCACTTTAGGAGTTTTCCTCTAGACATTCTGAAAAGATTATATTTTGGATATTATCATGCCACTCTCTTGCTCTAAAATATATTAAGCAAACTTCCAGGGCGGCTCTAAAAAGTCTTACAATTATTTAAATGTAGTTTCATTAACATAATTAAAATACTTAAAGTGCTTTTTCAAATATTACCTTTCATGCATTGTGTAATATAGCTGTTTGTGAATGTAAAAGTCTGCAAAGTTTTAAAGGCAACAAGATGTAATATAAGTCTCTGGTGTCCCCAGAACGTGTCTGTGAAGTTTCAGCTCAAAATACCCCACAGAACATTTTTCGTGTGAGCAAAAACACACCGTTTTAGTGTGTGTCCCTTTAAATGCAAATAAGCTGCTGCTCCCGGCCCCTCTTTCCAGAAGAGGGCGGAGCTTTAACAGCTCACACTTTAGATACTCAACAACAACAAAGCTGGAGAATCTCACACAGCCAAAATGACAATTGTCAGTAACAGTGTTCAGCCTTACATTATTCAAACCAGGGTCGGACACTGATGGAGAGACTCAGGAAGAAGATACAACTTTTAGAATGCATCCGGACATTTCTGAATGGTTTGTAAATAAATGTATGTAGTTGCTGTGGAGTTGATTCAACTCAATGCTGTCATGTTAATCTTTTGTGCAAATCCAGCATTGAATTGACCCTCGTTTGTGAAACATTCCGGCGTAAAATGACGGCATGGCATCAACACTCTACTACAACAACTCTTTCTCTTCTCTAAAGCAGCCCAACATGGCCTCACCCCCTTTTGTTGCATGTTCTTGAGGGAGGGCTTATGTAAATTTTGGGGTTTGCGATGTCACCAACCCGGAAAGAAGCTCATTGTAGTCCCTACCAGCCTTTTTGTTGTAGTCCTTAAAAAGCAATTTCTGTAAAAGAAAATACCTCCTTTTGCACTGAACTTTGAACGTCGTAACTTTGCAGATGTTGTTTATGCTCATCATTACACACTAACTAAAGTTAAAAAGTGAAATCATAATCAAGAACCCCTTTAAAGAGCATGAAACAGCATCAAAACTCCCAAAATCAATAGAACAGGCAGCAAACAAACTACAAAATAAAGTGTCTCACAGAGAATGCCCCTGAGATTAGTTTAGTCTGAGTCTAGACTAGTTTAGATAAAGGATTTTGTTTTGAAACCAGTAGGTCAAGATCTCTTTGAGTGGAAAATGGTCTTACTCAATGATATTATTGAGTTCAAATGGGTTTACTGGATCTTTACTCATCTTGATGACTCCTGACAACTCCTCCTAATCCTCCCCACTGATTTAAAGGAAAAGAAAAAATGATTACTCACAAACTTTTTTTTCTTTCAACAGAAGAATGCTAGTTCTTGAGAGCCTGTTGTTTATAATTACTAACTCTCTGGATGTGCAAACAAGTGTTTGGCAAACATGACTAGAGACAAAGATAGTGTTCAACCTCTAATGTACAAGGCTATGAGATATGCTGACAGGAAAAGTTTGCACTATGTTTAAACATTTACAGCATTAGCAAGAACATTAATCTGGGAAAACAGAAACCAAAGGGGGGAAAAAAACAACACTCAAGGCTCTCTTTCTTCCCATTGTTGTTGTCATTTTACATGAACTCTAACGGTGTGACCCTGATCCATTAGCACATCTTTCAACCCTACAAACTTCTCATGACTATCTCATGGACATTCCAGATCAATCTGGCCTCCATCCCAGAGACCTGGAGGGGGTTCAGGCCGACCAACCGCCAAGAAAACTTGCCATATGACACCTCCAGGTGGGCCAAGAGCCAGACTGTAGATTTACAGGGAGAGGGGAATGTCAGAAGAGGAAACCAGGGGATCTTAAGGACAAAGACTAAAGAAGGAGTTCTACGTCAAAGAGGAAGAGTGTCTCAGAAAAGACGAGAAGGATAAAACAGACACTTAACATTCTGATTGTGAGCATATGAAACCATTCACGTTTGCAGACAACTCTGCGTGTTTGTGGTTTATGTATACACAAGCTTTTGCTCATAAATACCACGTGGTAAGCCAATTAGCTTGTGTGTGTTTGTGTGTGTGTATAAAGGACAGTTCACACCAAGAACGATAACTATAAAAATAACTATAATTCTATTAGCATCCACACCAATGCATGATATCGTTCTGTTTATTATAAGCATGCTGTCTACCACTTTATGTGCTTGCACTCTTTAAAGCCAGGTAGATTCCGATTGGCTGTTTTTATTGTTCATCAGCTGGGAAAAAAATTATTTTGAAAGTGCTTCCAATGATTTCTCTTTGCCATTATCGTTATAGTTGTTTTAACAATTTTTAAAACTATTATTATCCTTGGTGTGAACGGGCCTTAAGGGACTCACCGCTTTCGCTCTTCTCGATCACGTCCACCGTCTCTCCAGCCTTCAGACTGATCTCCGAGTTCTCCTGCCGCTCGTAGTTGGCCACCACCACGTACTGCTCCAGCACCATGGGCTCACTGCTGTCCAGTCCTGCCGGCGAGGGGAAGAAACAGGCTGTCAGCCACCGTCCCGCCATCCCCGCACCTCCCCCGCCAACCCTGCCCTGCCAGCGACCTCCGGCTTGACCCCTGTACACTGCCATCCGCTCTCCACAGCCTAGCGCAACTCAAACTCCTGCTGTCTGTGCATGCTCCACAACGACGGGCCATTTAGACGAACCTTCGCCCTCGCTGGACGCGCATTTGAATGGGAGGGAAGAACGATTACGAAAAAGTAAGGTGAGGTAAATTTCCTTCAGGGTTTCGAGAGCTCGGTAGGGACTTGGTGATGCCGGGTCTCCATAATACAGTGAAGGTTTTCGGGAGGAAACAGGGAGGGATGTTAGGAAGGGAAAAGAGACTGGGAGAGAGCTGTTTACGGTAGGGGACGTGACTCGCGAGTGGAGGAATAGAAAGTTTTTCTTCAACAGATGAGCAAGATCAGGCCTCCCTCCCTCTCTCCTGCCCTCCCTTTCTCGTTTTTCACTCTAATTCTCTCTCTTTCTCCGTCCCTCCTCCCATCTGGCTGAAACCGGGAGAGAAAAAAACGCCAATCAGGGTAGACTGCTCTCCAAGCCTTAAATAGAAACATATGAGTGGGCCGAGTAAAGAGAGAGAAGCTGTGTTTATGTGAAATGCAAGAAGAAAGCATTTCAGCTGGGGTTAAGCCACACTCTCTTTCTCTATCCTTCTCTCTTTCTTTTGTATTTCCTCTGACAATCTCTTTAACCTGGTCTTCTTCATCAATGACTTAAAGGGATATTTCAGACAAAAATTAAAATGTTGTAATTATTTAGTCAGCCTTATGTTGTCCTAAACCTGTATGACTTTTTTGAAGAATATCCTTTTTTGTTGCAGTTGTTGTTGTTTTACATATAAAGAAAATGAATAAGTACCAGGGCTTTCAATCTATAAAATAATGGGATAGTAAATTATGAGAGAATTTTTTTTTTTTGCATGAACTATCCCTTTAAGAGTCTAGTGGCCCTATCACATGACAAGTAGAATTTTAAATAAATTGTTATGAATTTTCTATTTATAATAGAATCCTAAAAAAAAATATGTATCAATGTTTTTCACAAAAAATATTAAGTAGCACTACTGTTTCAACATTGATAATAGTAAGAAATATTATTTGAGCAACAAATCAGCATATTAGAATGCTTTCTGAAGGATCATGTGACACTGAAGACTGAAGTAATGATGCTGAAAATTCAGCTTTGACATCACACAATAAATTACATTTGAAAATATATTAAAATAGAAAACAGTTATATTAAATTGTAATAATATTTCAAAATATTACTGTTTTACTGTATTTAAATTGAATATCCTGTTTAACTCAGAAAAACATGACAGCAATAAAATGGGCTAAAAATGCTGTTTCATTTTTAAAACTAAAATATCTAAAGTATAACACATCAAACGTTTCTGGCTTATGCATTCCAAGACTTTCTGCATATAGTTACTTAAACTTCAAATGATTAATTTGTACTTCTAAGAAGTATTTCTGTAGTTTCTTTATTTGCTTGAACTTCAAACACTGTGTGGTTGCTTCTCCCTGTTTTTCTCATGGTGTTGTCTTCTGGACTCTAGAGGCTTTTAATAGGAAATGTTTAAAATGTTCTTAAAAACATAAAATGTGCAATGCATCTTTTTTTCTCTTTTTTTTTTTTCTCTAAAGGCCAAAGAGGTGGCGGTTGCTTTTGCAGTACCACTTTTTACACATACTCAAAGTGTTAATAGCTGTAACACTGGTACAAACACATTTCTTTTGGACCGCAGTAATGACTTGGATTGTCCAACGCATGTAATACCATGGTATATGAATATGGGGATCATTCCGTACCATGGTAGTGACGTAGTATTATTTTGTACAGGCAATAATTTGTTCATGCAGTCTTGGTGGATAAAGGATGCTCATTAATTCAGGGTGTATTAACAAATTCTCCCCAATTAATATTATTTAAAGGGTTAGTTCACCCAAAAATGAAAATTCTGTCATTAATTACTCACCCTCATGTCGTTCCACACCCGTAAGAACTTCGTTCATCTTCGAAACACAAATTAAGATATTTTTGATAAAATCTGATGACTCAGTGAGGCCTGCAGTGCCAGCAAGATAATCAACACATTCAGATGCCCAGAAAGCTACTAAAGACGTATTTAAAACAGTTCATGTGACTACAGTGGTTCAAACTTAATGTTATGAAGCGACGAAAATACATTTTGTGCGCCAAAAAAAACAAAGTAACTTTATTCCAGAATATCTAGTGATGGGCGATTTCAAAACACTGGTTCATGAAGCTTCAAAGCTTTACGAATCTTTTGTTTCGAATCAGTGGTTCGGAGCGCGTATCAAACTGCCAAAGTCATGCCCCCCAGTGGTAAACCATTGAAATTTTGAAACGCTTATGACGTAACGAAACCTCATTTACTGAAGTCAAGTGACTTTGGCAGTTTGATACACGCTCAGAACCACTGTTTCGAAACAAAAGATTCGTAAAGCTTCAAAGCTTCATGAAGCAGTGTTTTGAAATCGCCCATCACTAGATATTGTTGAATAAAGTTGCTATTTAGTTTTTTTGGGACACAGCAAGTATTTTCGTTTTAAATACGTCTTTAGTAGGTTTCTGGGCATTTGAAAGTGTTAATTGTCTTGTTGGCAATGTAGGCCTCACTGAGCCATCGGATTTTATCAAACATATCTTAATTTGTGTTCCGAAGATGAACACGGGTGTGGAACGACACAAGGGTGAGTAATTAATGACAGAATTTTCATTTTTGGGTGAACTAACCCTTTAAGTTGGATTGGATTGGTTAAATGAACCAAATCAAGACTTTTTGTACCAAACAAATCTAGCATAAAATCAGGTCTTGTATTCATAGTCAGTGTCAAGGTGTCATGATGCCAACAGCCTGTGTGTGTTGCTAGTGCAATGTGTTTTAACACTCATAAGCTTTTAAATCAGGATTACTAGGGAATCCTTTGAGTTCAGTTGCTCACTGCTGTTAACGCTGTGGGAGAGAAGAGAGTGAGGAGAGCAGCAGTTCTGTATCTTGTCACTAACGTCATCAGTACGGAACAAGCTAATTAGCGCTGCCTCACACTTAATGGCGCCATGTCATGCTAACATGACAACATACTGCATTGCCCAACCAAATACTTGCGGGCAGCTGTGCTGAAGTCAACTGTGAAATATATTTCTAACATTTAACACTGTTTGTGCCAATGGCAGATTTATTTCACTTCCATCTGACAGTCACCACAACACTACAAAGAACACAGTGCTAATTCCAAACTTTCCATTAGCATCCGTTTACTGTTACTCTAACCCCAGTAACTCTAAACCAGTAGCTGTGTTTTTAGAATACGATAACTGGTTTCTTGCTGGTCTAAATTGGACATTATGGTTATTAGCTGGTAGACAATCTTGGACTAGCAATAAACAAGCTATATTAGCTCAAAATGGTTAAGATGGGTCGACCAGCTAATAAAACCAAACAGATCTGACTAGCTAATGACTACCTGGGACACATTAGAAAAACACTATTCTTAAGCTGGATTTTGACATGTTGATGTTTTTAGAAAGGACTGAAACAATGCCATGTGTTATATAATCAGTGCATTTTCTTAATTTTGCAGTAAATTGACCAATTATGTGGGGTGTGTGTGATGATCATGGTGAAAACACTCTCCACATGGGCTATAGCTCTGTGAGCGTCAGCATTTATTTCCGAAAAGAGAGTGCATTCTTTTCTGAAATGTTTATTTGCAGGCCGTCATCTGTAAGACTTCCCAGGAGAGCGCTGAGAGGAGACCACAAGCTCTCTTGTCATGTTTTACATCCTCTGTTTTCTCACTGAATGTCTTATTCTGCACTGCTAGCCTTACAACACCTATTCTTCTAGAGAATAAACTTCTAGCATAAACTTTATAAGCCACATGTAAATCCACAGACCAAGAATGAGATCTTGCTCTTAAAAATAAAGGGCTTTACATCCTGATGTTTTAGGAGAACATTTCAATCTTTTATGCCTCTTTAGCCATTTAAATTCCCATAGAGCCATACCCCTACACACACTAATTGCCTATTGAATGGACTTCTCTCTTATTAGAAGTTATCATTATATTAAATTCTAAATTTACATAAGACTCAATGTTATATTGCAATTAAAATCATGTATTGTGTTGCAATTCCTAACGAGGTTACCAGCCAAATGGTGATTCATGGCATTTTATTTCTTTGCCAAAGTCAATTTTGACTCACATTTGGCGCTTGACGGGTGTTAATTTTGGACTCTCGGAAAGAGCTGTTTTAGGAACCATTCTTGTAAAAACTGGAAAAATGACCACACTGAAGAGTTGCAAAAGGAAAAGTGTTGGTGCATGCGCACATATAAAGCATTTACCTGAGGCCTCAGACTTGGTTGGACTGTCCTGAAGGCCATACATCCAAACTGAGGGCAGCGGAAAAGAGAGGAAAGGAAAAAAAGAGAGGAGAAAAAGTGCACAAATGTTAGTCAGAACTGAGTGGAAAAAGACAACAGTTAGAATTGCATGTTTTACTCAAAGCTTCAAAATCCAGCCAAAAGTAACCATTTTTATAACTCACTTCCTCCAAATCTGTTCATAGGCCCTTAGCATGAGCTTTGACATTAGAGTTATTCCTATAATAGGAAACTTTAAATAACTTAATTTAAAAAATATATAAAAAATGATATACTTCATAGAAAATTAAGCCTATTTTTGGACCATTGAATAATTTTGTGGCAAGGTTGTTTTCATCAAGCACTTTTATTCACTTTTTTATTATGCATTTTTGTTTTTATTTCCATCCACATTTCCATTGCTGTAATGTGAACAAATTTCATGCTCATTACTGTAACACAGCAATGAATATCATGTCGTCAATGATTTTTTTTTTTACTGCAATTTAGTGCAACAAATACCATTATATGTCACTTAAATATGTATTTTTTTCATTACAAATAGGCATAATTTTCTTTATGCAAAAATTTCATATCCCGCTGCCTAACACATCTCAGCATCTTCTTAACTGGATTTGCCAAATACCCCATACTGGATAAATGGCAAATAGTGCAGTGAACACACAGCTTAACAGAGTTATTAAGCAAGGCGCCATCTGGTTACAATACCCATAAAGAATCACATGGTGTGGAAAACAATGTGACTGTGTGTGTGTGTGCTCTGACAAATCTATTGCCTGAAAAGCAAGTATGTCTGAGTTTAAGGGTGTGAGGTCACAGCAGAGTTTCCTAATATCTCCTCTGTTATCACACACACACAGACCAATCTCCATCAGGAAATTAAATGTCACACGTCACTATCGGTAAAAAATATGAGAAGGCACCAGGGGAGACGTCTCGGCTGACAGGAGCAATTACTTTGTTTTTATAACTTATTTCTTTTCAACACTTCAATGGATGCCCCGCAAAGGCCTTTGCATGCATGACACCAAAAAAATGAGGTGTAATTTAACCTGTGTAAACAGTGAACGCACTCAAAACTGGCAGAATTCAAGATGTAGGTACTCGCCGTTGCCTTTTTACCCCACAAGACGAACCTCGCCCAATATCCCTCCACCCTTCCGTTCCATTCAACACCTCCGTCTCCTATTCATTCTTGACATTTCTTTCCTCCTACATTCTGTTTGATTAACACAACAAATAAAAATGTAAAATTTGATCCATGCAGTTGTTAGCCTTTCATACCCATATGGATTGTTTCCCACCCAAACCCTGATCTGAACGCTGAAAAATGGCATCAGCTTAACAGGCGAACTGGTGAATCACTCACAAAAAATGTCAAACAAATGCCATGGAAATATATTTGTCCCCTTTTGGCTTCAAAGGAGCACTAATAACTTCCAAAACTGTATCAGATCTAGATGCAAAATCTTACTCTATGTTAAATAAACATCAATGCGGCATCAATGTTGTTGGAAAAAATTATTATTATTTTTTTTTTGTTGCAAAACTATATTTCGTAAGGGTGTCAAAAGTACTAGTACATTAGGGGATTTTGCACCGGAGGAACCATTTCAAAATTCTTAGAAATAATGGCGGAAATACCTGCTTTTTGGTGTGTTCGTATCACAGGAACTGGGAACGATTTTAGTTTTAGGAACGCCTTTTATTTGGGGGGGTCTAAAGTAGGGACTAAACCAGCACTATAGGAACTACTAGTGACGTAAGTGTACGCTGATTGATCGAACGCACACGAAACACCCGCACCCACCATAGCCTATATATTTAATCCACTAACTAACTCTATGAACATGGAAAACAGTGAAAAATGGACCTCTCAACCATTAAGCTAAGTAGAAAATCCAATGTGACTTTGAGGGAAACAAGCAAAACATGATTATGTATTTCTGCTCAGTTAGCGACATTGTTGCATCAACCACACGACAAATGCTAATCCTTTTTCATATACTGTTTACTTTCTTTGTATAACATTTCTATCTAATAACGTAATAGACAGGACTGCTAAACAGATCGTAATCTAATGAAGACAGAGAATGGGAGCGCTGTGTGCTCAGGCTCTGCCGTTCTCAGTGTCGTCCCAAAAAATTTCCTCTGCGCCGTCAAAATAAAAGTCACAACAAGAAGCGCGGCTTACATCACTTCAGAGTTACTACTGGCGGTGCAAATCCAACCAAGAAAATGGCCCTAGGGGAACATTTAGTTCTCTGGAACCACCCTAGTGGCTAGTAAAGCTTCGAAGCAGTGTTTTCAAATCGCCGTCACTAGATATTGTTGAAAAGTCGTTATTTTGTTTTTTTGCCGCACAAAAAGTATTCTCGTCGCTTTATAATATTAAGGTATTCTAAACTCACATGAACCGGTTTTAAATATGTTTTTAGTAGCTTTCTGGATCTTGAGAGGTGACATTGCTGGAAATGGAGGCCTCACTGAGCCATCGGATTTTATCAAAAATATCTTAATTTGTGTTCCGAAGATGAACGGGCTTATGGGTGCAGAACGACATGAGGGTGAGTAATTAATGACAGAAATTTCATTTTTGGGTGAACTATCCCTTTAACTAAACAACATTAATGAAAAAGGGAGAAAATGAATCACTTATTAATTTATTTATGCTCTTCATTTCTGACAGTTGACTTTAAAATAATTATTTGATAAAATTTGTTTTACTTAATACAAACATATGCTACATTCCATAGTATTTTTTTAATACTTAGGCTATATTAACTTTAAAAATTAAATATAAGAGTTTTTTTAATAGCATATTAGATGTTATTGAAAATTACTTTAATATTGAAATTGGTGTTGAATATTGAATTTTGTCATGAAAATCCTTCTTACTTTCCAGTTCAGGGTTGATCTTGAGGTCAACACTGCACTCTATTAAAAAAAAAAAAACACTTCATGGAGTTTGAATTAAACTGACTCAAGTGCCTTGGAGGTCAAATCATTAACAAATGTTACACACCCCTGTGAACAGATCCGCCCCTTTAGTGAAGTTCTTCACATCTGACAGATATTAACTTTCCACCTCTCTGACCCTTCCTTCACACAGAAACACTGAAACACTCACTGTTATGAACATATTCTCAATCTCTCACACTCCCACCAATGACAAATAGACACACACAGCATCACTCACACGCACACACTAGCGATTAAGCTCAGGTCACTGCTGGTAGAACCGAGGGAATGTCTGTTTTGGTTTCTCTCACTGTAATTTACGTCTCATTCCTGACCCCAAACGGTCGACCTCCCTCCATTACAGGAAACATATATGTCTTTCTTACTTTTGTGTGGAAGGAATTGTGTTTCACCCATGCTATAGTATTACAATAAGAAAAATACAAAACTTGTGCATTATGGACATCCTTGAAAGAGTCTTTGATCTGTGTGGTTTTAGACATCTCTTGGCAAGAGCATTCCCTACAGCACACTGGAGATATTTTGGGCGCTATGTAAAAGAGGGTTATGTTGATTTGAATATTTTGAGCTGATCCAGTTGTTGGCTATGAAAGCTCAGCATGTATAACTGCAAAATCAAGAAAATATCAACAAACTAAAATCAAACCATATGCTTTCCAATTGTGTTTTGGCAGAGAGGTCACATGAGAGAGAAAAGACTCCACGCTTCAAAAAACAAAACACATGCTAAACAACACAAATCTATTTTTGTACCTACGGGGGACTTTTGGAGAACTTTTACACCCTAGGGGGTTGATTTTTATTTTTCATTTTTCATCTTTTTATTATGAGTGGTTCACATTAAAACTTTGAAAAGTCTTTTTAAAAGTTAAAAGTCTTATTATGCTATTGTTATGTGCATTTTGTCATTTTTTTTTTAATATTTCTAAATAGTTTTAATTTATTTTTATTTCAGTTTTAGTTTTTTTCAGTTAGTAATTTTTCAACTTATTCAAATCTTATTTCAACATTTGTTTAAAGCATGTTTAAAGTTTCATCTAATATTTATATTTTATTTCAAACTTTATTTTAACTGTTTATTTCAAATGTTTTTTTAAATAGTTTTAGTTCATTATAAAAACACTGTCCAATGCTATCTTAAAAAAAAAAAATCTAAATCCATCATATAAATGTTTGCATTTTTAAAACAATGATCTAAACAAATACTAAAATAAGCATAAATCATTTCATTAATCATAATGTATGCCAACCGACAGCTTCATAGGCACTGAAAATTCAGCTTTTCTATAATTTATAGTTTTCACAGTTAAACAGAGACAGTATCAGTTTTTACAATAATTCCATTAATTTCTTATAAACAAGGAAACTCCGTCAAACATGCCTAGAAACAATTTAAATTAAACATCCTGTCATTTTCCAGTAGCTAACATCTCTAAGTGGTCAAACTACATTCAATAAACATCATTAACAAGGACTTTTTAACCATAAAACCACACTGACCTATTTAAGCCCATTCCTTTCAATAGAAGTAGAACAGACAAACATACACCGCACATACATACGCAAACAAGGCCTTTCCTCTCAAACTAAAACTATCCCTCCTCCCCTAAAACTCCCATCTGTTTCGCACGCCTCTCTCTCGTTCTCTCTCCGTATGGCCCCTCCACTCCTCCACAGAGCCCTGAGTCTTGTGTAAACAAGCTTAGCTAGTCCGACGTCACACTGAACCCACTCTGCCACGTAAACCAGGGTCTAACTGACTGACCCCATTCCAGCAGAACCCCACAATCCAGCCTCCGTTTTTCCCTCTCCACATCTGACTCTCACATGAGGAGCAGAATGTGGGGAACTGCAAGTAATGCGTGTCCTTTCCTTGCAGTGGAAGAAGTGCCCATACAGGAAGGCATCTGAACACTCTAAGAGGAGTGTGTGTAAAAACATCCTGGTACCTGCGTGGGGTGCTGTAGCCTAGTGGTTAAAGCTAAACCCAAAAGTTAAAATTCACAAAGGTATGAACTGTGAACTATCACCACTGGGTCTTTAAGATATTTAAACCCAGGCTAACCTCCAGGGGGATTGGATTAATAAACTATAAGATGCTTTAAACAAAAGTTGCAGCTAAATGACAAATTGGCAGGAAAAACTATCGTCTCCCTATTATATAAGTGAAACTATCTATAATTCTGAGTTGGAAGTCTTTAAAAAGTAGACTTGTGTTTTTATTTATTTTGTATAAAATACATTTCTCAGTTTTGATGATCTCTTCCTCTTTAGTTATAGCCAGGGCTTGACATTAACTTTTTTGTTTGCTCACCAGCTACTGTGGCTATTGGTTTTCCAAAGTTACTAGCCACTCAGCATTTTCACTGGCCACAATATCGACATCGATACCATGGGGAAAAACTGCCATATAGATATTTTTAATATTATCTCATAATTTTGCAGCAATTGCTGTCACTTTAAGACCTGACGCACAGATCCATTATACTGTTACACATGAGTTTTCTTTCTCAACGGTTTACATTTACTTAAAACATAACTGACTATGTTTATGTGAATACTCACCAAGACCGCATTTTGACATAATTTTTTGTGTATTTGACTGTTTAAGCACAATAAGCAGTGAAAAATAACTTATTTCAGTACTGAGAGGCGGTTTTATGTGAGCGCGCTTTGGGTGTGAACACAAAATCTGCACAATACGCGTAATCCCATGCTGAAATTCAAGCCCTGTAACACCAACAATATTCATCCAGAGCAAAAAAAAGTGCAGCTGGTATCTTTTCTGTGGAAAATGACTAATGGAAGAGTTTCAAATAGTTAGATATGTACTGAAAAAATCTATATTTTTGACATTACATTGCACTTAGTTCATTATTTTAAATGAGTTTTTAAAAGATTACAGTTGAAAAATGTATATAGTATATATAAAATTCAACCCACCAAAGTGGTTAGTAGGAGTGACTGCTGAAATCAACCTGCATTTGGTGGGTTGGCGGGTGTTCATGTCAAGCCCTGGTTATAGCACCTAAACATGTATGAACATCAGAATGTATGTTAAAAGATACAGTCCAAATTAGTGAAATATACTGTATCATCTCTAACGTAATCACCAAATCAGTGTTTCAACCGCAGAAGAATGTCAATAAAACAATCTCAGGTAAGCCATAAGCAAGTTTTTTATATGACAGTCCTCATTTAAATGACTATATCTTAACAATGGTTTGAAACAAAGGTTTGAAACACAATAAAACTCTGAGTCAAAATGACTGAAAATGTTGGAGCAGGTCACATATAAATTTCCTCTATCATGAGCCCTAAAAGATAGATCAGACGGTTTTGGCACACTTTACCTAATCCTCAGGGTTTTGAACTTCTGAACAGGTGGTTTGTGTCTTCAGGCTGACATAAGAGCAGTTCTGAGAGGACAGTCTTCTAGCAGCATCAGGCAAAACTGATCCCTATTTGGGGCTTAAGTGTCTTAAACCCATCTGCTTGTCAAGATGGTCTGTCCCTACGGAAAACGGGACTAACAAGCCAAACTGAGCTCTTTAGGGTCTTAAAGAGTTATGTAACTCTTGATACTTTTTGAGCTTACTGTATTCTAATGGTCTCAAATGTTGATATGCAACAGTAAGGTGAAAACAGAAAATAACAGATAATACTACCATAAAGTATACTATAAAGCATAAAAAAGTTTACAAAAAGTATTTGCAAACCAAACTGAAAAGAATGGACAAAAATCATCTTACAAAAAAATACTACAAAACACACAAACACGCACAAACAAGAAGAACATCACCAAAAAGCACCAACAAAAACCATCAATGAAGTCTTAAATTAAGAAGCATTAACAAAGCATCAACAAAATCTGACAAAAACACTGACAAAAAAGGTTCTACTACTTATACATACAGGGTTCAGTTGGGTCTGTGACGTTTATTTATATAAAGCCTCACAGCTATAGCGTAATGCTATTGAATTATGCTCTGTGTGAGTGATTACATTGTAATCATATACTGTTAAAGGGCACCTCAGTGGGAAACAAGGCCCCTGTCTTCCTGCCACCATAAAGCAATGAAAGTTTACTTGTGACCCCTCTATTTAAACGGTTTACCTAAGCCCACAAGGAAACCCTTCTTTAGTTTGTTAGTCTCTATGGCAATATCAAAGTTTGTCTCATGATACACATCATTTCAGTTTGATTATATGCATTTGTCATCAATTCTGGAAAAGCAAAAGCTTTGATGTCTTCCTGCACAGGCCCTATTTCCATTGCAAGGAGAAGATATGCTTTACTTGCACTTTCATAAAGCATAAGTAGACTGTCCACAGCAAACATTTAGACATTTAATGACCGTTGAAAAGACGTCACTCCGACACGTCCCGTCATGGTTGAAAAATACACTGCTCCAAAAAATGAAAGGAACACTCTGAAAACACATCAGATCTCAATGGGGAAAAATATCATGCTGGATATCTATACTGATATGGACTGGGTAATGTGTTAGGAATGAAAGGATGCCACATCGTTTGATGGAAATGAAAATTATCAACCTACAGAGGACTGAATTCAAAGACACCCCAAAAATCAAAGTGAAAAAATTATGCAGCAGGTTAGTCCATTTTGCTGAAATTTCATTGCAGCAACTCAAAATGGTATTCAGTAGTTTGTATGGCCCCCACGTGTTTGTATGCATACCTGACAACATCGGGGCATGCTCCTAATAAGATGACGGATGGTGTCCTGGGGTATTTCCTCCCAGATCTGGACCAGGGCATCACTGAGCTCCTGGACAGTTTGAGGTGCAACCTGGTGGCGTCGGATGGACCGAAACATAATGTCCCAGAGGTGTTCTATTGGATTTAGGTCAGGCGAGCGTGGGGGCCATTCAATGGTATCAATTCCTTGCATACTCTCGCCACATGAGGCCAGGCATTGTCGTACACCAGGAGGAACCCAGGACCCACAGCACAAGTGTAGGGTCTGACAATGGGTCCAAGGATTTCATTCCGATACCTAATGGCAGTCAGGGTGCCATTGTCTAGCCTGTAGAGGTCTGTGCGTCCCTCCATGGATATGCCTCCCCAGACCATCACTGACCCACCACCAAACCGGTCATGCTGAATGAAGTTACAGGCAGCATAACGTTCTCCACTGCTTCTCCAAACCCTTTCACGTCTGTCACATGTGCTCAGGGTGAACCTGCTCTTATCTGAAAAGCACACGGCGCCAGTGGCGGACCTGCCAATTCTGGTGTTCAATGGCAAATGCCAATCGAGCTCCACGGTGCCAGGCAGTGAGCACAGGGCCCACTAGAGGACGCTGGGCCCTCAGGCCACCCGCATGAAGTCTGTTTCTGATTGTTTGGTCAGAGATATTTACACCAGTGGCCTGCTGGAGGTCATTTTGTAGGGCTCTGGCAGTGCTCATCCTGTTCCTCCTTGCACAAAGGAGAAGATACCGGTCCTGGTGACAGGTTAAGGACCTTCTACGGCCCTGTCCAGCTCTCCTAGAGTAACTGCATGTCTCCTGGAATCTCCTCCATGCTCTTGAGACTGTGCTGGGAGACACGTATTGATGTGCCATCCTGGAGGAGTTGGACTGCCTGTGCAACCTCTGTAGGGTCCAGGTATCGCTTCATGCTACCAGCAGTAACACTGACCCTAGCCAAATGCAAAACTAGTGAAAAACAGTCAGAAAAGTAGGGAAGGGATAAAATGTCAGTGGCCTCCACCTGTAAAACCATTCCTGTTTTTGGGGTCATCTCATTGTTGCCCATCTAATGCACCTGTTGTTAATTTCATTAACACCAAAGCAGCTGAAACTGATTAACAACCCCCACTGCTACTTAACTGACCATATCAATATCCCAGGAGTTTAACTCACAATTATCTGATTAAAAAGTGTTCCTTTAATTTTTTTGAGCAGTGTAGTTCCAAAATGAAAGTTATGAAACGTATCTGAATTCATTTTTAGGAAATGTTCTGTGTTACATATTTTTACCGATTTATGCTGTCCTATTTTTGGCCAGGAACTTGACGTTGCCGTCGGACCAATGTTTGCTGGGTCTCTACTTAAGCAATGAGGTACATACAGTCAGTGAGAGCCCATGCTATATTGTGAATACAGCCACTACTGTATATAAATTAATAGAGGTAAATATATAATACAACAAATTTAATAATTACTATTATTATTATTTTATAAGTAATATAACACAAGCATGTGTACTGTTTTTACTATGTGATCAGTTTTCAACGCAAGCCTATGGCCAAATCACAGCCGTGCCGATAATCCGTAAAACAACACAATTGTGAGTGCGAGGGTTGTCATAATTCCTCGATCAAATTCGAATACTCGATTTTAAAAAATCCTCAATTGTAATTTAATCATGTCGATTAACCGCAAAATAGCAGAAGTGGCACTTTCCATGGACGAGAACCCATGAAATGCATTATTAGACCATTTTCTAAGGCTGCACGATGTCTTAAAATCATTTAAAATCCAAACTATAGCATAAAGTGCACAACAAGGATTTGATCTGCTGTAAAGTGTAACAACACCAGGCCATTGTCGCCCTCTGCAGGCATTTGTTATAATACATAATAAGTTGATTATTTATATTATGTATTTTATATTATGTATTTTAACAGTGTTGTTCTATAAAACCATATGATTACCTGCTTTTGATAATTTATTTGAACCAAAAGTTATTGCCTCATTGTTATTAAATATGTATTTAATAACAATACATAAAAAAAGTCACTATTTTATTACCACAAACAAATATGATTACTCGATTAATTGTCAAAATAATTGACGATTACTCGACTACCAAAATAATAGTTAGTGACAGCCCTAGTGATATTGCTTTTGTATATCAATTCAATAAACAGGAAGTTAATACTGAGTAACTTACACACAATATTGCTGTGAATTTGGACGGACATACCTCTTTTGTCACATATTGTCACAATTTCACTTACTATATAGGGGAAGTATGCAATTTTGGATGCAGCCATTCAGCAATTTGAATGAACGAGTTGAATGAGTTAGTTCAATGACTCCATAAAAGACAGTCACTTGTCGCCGCCTATTGGCGTAATAATGAAACCTGCAGAAAGTCACTGAAAACCCCCCTCCACTAATGCATCAGACTGGAGGACCAGTACTAAATATAAATATAAATGGATCTGAATTGATGAGAAAGGCTTTAAAGAAGTAATGTTTTCATAATTAATCATTGCCCATCTGTAATTAAAACAATGCTTCTTCAAGGCTTCATGTTGTCATGCAAATAAGCAATTTCCAAAACATTTAAAATGACATTTCTCAACACAATGTGGGAGCTCTGGTGGACGGGACTGCCAGGGGATGTACGAAGCCCACGCCTGGAACAAGTTTGTTTTTGACAATGACACTTCCCAGCTGCAGTTTCCACCTGCTAAACCCTCAGAGATAATTAATTAGGTTGGAAACCAAAGAGCCAGACGTTCAAACTGACAGAAAGATGGGGACAATTTGAAACCACAGATCTCTAAACATAAAAATAAATTACAAATTTCCAAACATACAAAATATATACTTGAATAATTAGTATAACATCTTCAGGATGTTATTCACATGTAGCTAACATAAATGATTACTGATGTCTGACAGATACACATCCAGTAGTCATCTTAAAAAACAGAATGGAAAAGAGGATGATGTTGATGGGAATTCCAGTCATCCAAGTCTAATGAAAAATGGTTACATATGATTTATTGTCAAATGAGATGTGGGGGGAAAAAACAACAGCTGGAATTGCTTATTACATCACTTCAGCAGCTCAAATTTTAATCCAAATGTTAGCAATTTTCAAATATTGTGAGAGCAAATAAATATGAATTAACAAACAGACAACAAACAGATGATGAATGGAAAGACAAATATTTGAAAAGACACTGCAGACCTTATAAATACTGCAAAGGAGTCAAAATAATTGTATGTTTCTTAATAACTATTTAGTCTAAAAAAATCAACACCTACCAGTGGATGTTTGTCTGGATTAGGTTTTGCTTAGACTAAAACGATCCAACCTGAAAACCTGAAATCGCCATACTCAGGGATGTCTTTATGTCTTCAAATAATGTCTTAAAGACACAATATGTAAGTTTCACCACTAGAGGTCACTTATTCAAAACAATAACAAAGGCATAGCTGACGCCGCAAATGAGTTTGGAATCATGGGAGTTGTCGTCTTCACCTCCACAGCTGATGGAAAGCAATCAGATGGGACTCAGGCATGAGTTCATGTTCATGGATGAGCTACAGTATTAAAGTTTTATTAATGTTACTGTGGTATGAAGCAGGGTGAGGCCGAGAGCCGTGGGAGCGGAATGAGACCGGTGGAGCGAATACTAATGAGAGACACCGGTGCGACACACCGGTCTCGAGTACCATGGAGGAGCTCTGGAGTTTTTAATTATGCTTAAATGCCACAGTCGGCAATTGCCGCTCCTTTCATTTTGTTCACTTCTACAGTGAACAGTTGCGTTTGATCACTTAAATGTACATTATTTCATCCTAATGAGACAGCTACAAATGCTGTTAAAATTAAGAACACTTTAACAAGTGTTAAAATTGTGCAGCACTGTTTTACTTGGTCAAAACAATCATACTAAAATACATCTGAGTGCGTTGAAAGTTATGTTAATGTTACTCTACTTGTTGCACATTGCAGTAAGCTAGATCTTAGATTATCATGTTAATAAAAGATGGATGACTTGTGTTGCTAAATGGCATGTAATTAATTTTTATAAAGTATACTGTAAAATGCTCTATTACTAAAAAACAAAACTCTTTCTGATTATGCTATTTTAGCCACTTGATAGAATAGCAAATAGCATGGTCTCTGAGGCATGGTACAAACATGTTACTCACGGCGAATCAAGAAAACAATAGATTCAATATATCAGGGTCAATATGGAAAGACCCCAACATGATAGAAAAACATGTACGTGTGTGTGTGTGTGGGGGGGGGTATGCCCTATGTTATTAGGGACAAAATGTCCCCAATATTGTTTTTTTTTTTTTTGGTCCCCATGAGGAAAACAGCTTATAAATCATACTAAGTGATGTTTTTGGGAAATGTAAAAATGCAGAGTTTTCTGTGATGGTAGGTTTAGGGGTAGGATAGGGTTAGGAGATCGAATATACAGTGTGTACAGTAAAAAAAAAAAAATATATATATTATTATTAAATTATTATTTACGCAACTGTGTGTGTGTGTGTGTGTGTAAAGCTAAACTTGTCTGTGTAGTAGGCCTACTTTCCCTCATCACAATTGCACTGAAATGACTACAGTATAATGGCATGTCCCTGCACTCCTTCTTAAAAATGACTAGAAATAAATACTAGGTTCAACTGCATGCATGTGATCGAACGTATGGTTTACCTTCCAAACACATTCAGCTCTCAACATCAGTATCACATGAGTATTATAGATTCTATTCTAAGTGCTGCAACACAAAACCTGTGAACATTTTTATGTTAAAAACTTTATTCTGTGTCAGCTTAATGTGCATGAGATTTGAAGATGAAAAACTACTGATATTCAAGATTCAGGGTTGCACCTTAAAACAAATTTTTTTCTTTTTTTTTCCTAATTAAAAGTATAGATACATATGGAAGCTTGTCAGAATTATGAGATAAAAAGGCGCAATTAACATAACCTTTTTATTCTGTGGCGGAAACAAGCTTCCATAGATACATGCTAAAAGGACAGAAACTAAAATGACATCTGGAATTATTTAATACATCAACACAAAAACGAAATCCAAATGGCGAATTTCAAATATTGTCAGAGCAAATGAATTTGTGTGTGCAAGCGGAAAGCAAACAGATCAAAAACGGAAAATGTTTCTAAGGGATATGTGCGTGGGAGAGACGACAGGAACTCCAACGCTCACTTCAATCCAAATTACATTAGTGTTCAACAGTGTGTGCGTGTGTGTGAGGGTGTGTGTGTGTGTGTTTCTGCGCGTTTTTGTGATTTATGCGGACACAAATTTGAATGACATGGGTATTACACTGGTATTACAACGTAAACATGAAATATGAGGACATTTCATGAGTCCTCATATTTAAAATAGCTTTAAAAACAGACTAAACAACGTTTATTAAAAATGTAAAAATGCAGAATGTTTTCTGTGATGGGTAGGTTTAGGGGTAAGGGTAGTGTAGGGGGATAGAATATACAGTTTGTACAGTACAAAAACCATTACGCCTATGGAATGTCCTCACTAAGATAGCAAAACAAACCTGTGTAAAACCATTACGCCTATGGAATGTCCTCACTAAGATAGCAAAACAAACCTGTGTGTGTGTGTGTGTGTGTGTGTGTGTGTGTGTGTGTGTGTGTGTGTGTGTGTGTGTGGGGATATGCATCNAAATAAAAAATAAATAAATATATATATATATATATATATATATACACTCAGAAAAATAAAATAAAATAAAAAATAGCACCAACTGCTAAGGTTACATGCTTTTTCTATGCCTTCAGCTGGACGACTTGGCTGATACCACTTTGGCAACAGCGTGAAGTACAAATGCACATACTTTCATGTGGCTTTCCTCCAAAGTCCTGCCAGTTATTCCCAAACCTTTTACAGCTGACACTCCCAGAGCTTCACAAACCTCTGTGTCATGTCCAATTCTCTAAAGAATCTCGGTCGAAACCCTTTCCCTACCCTGAGCTGAGTGCAAAACAGCAAGTCATTCAGTGCCGCAATAGCAGAGAGGGCATGCAGAGTTAGTGAGAGGGGTTGACTTAGTACTTAAACCCGGCAACAGGTTTAACACTGAGACGAGAGGTAAATAAAAAGGCTGTCTTACCTGACTTGCGTTTGGATCCATAATCCCTGTAAAAAAAGCAACAGCAGAGTGACATAGTAAGTTACAGTGAGACTATGTCCTGCAGCAGACAGCTGTCACACACACATACACACACACATACACACACACACACTGGAGATGCAGTGAGAGCAAGATGTGTGCCAGGGCAGGCAGCGAGTCTGTGTTAAGATCGAAGGGGCCAGCTGCTATCGCCACAACATCTGATCATGACAAACAGAACCATGGCTCTTTCTCTATCCTTTCATCCCCCCCGTCCCTCCTCTCATCCTACAGCTCTGGGATAAAGAGGGCGGATCTCTTAACACGCCCTGATTAATAGATCAGAATGACACCCGGCCTGTGTGTGAGGCCTATCCATCAGCGAAAAATCATGTTAAACTGTGACGAGGAATGAGATCTATTTATGGAAAATTAAGCCAATGTAGCGAACAATAAAAATTAATCAAATGTACAGTACAGTTACATCCTGAAAGACGCACACAAATTGGAAAGGAAACAACTATATTTTTATATTTTCTAAAGAAAATGAGTGGTACTTACAAAACTCTGCACCATAATGTTGGAGTTGGCCTGAGAATTTCATATAGGCAGTTTCTAAGTGGTTGCTCTCTCTATTTTGTGGTTGTGTGCCAATGGTTAATAGCATCACTAATAAGGTCTAAAAAACCATTAATGAGCATCTTAAATATTTGAATAATATATTTCCATATAATTGCTTTAAAAAAAGAGTTCCTTCTAACATTTTTTTTAGTACTATTTGTTGCTCTGCACTCAAACAATAAGAGAAAAATATCTTATTTATTTATTCATTATTTGAGATCATGTTCGAGATGGTATACAGATGTGTGTGTGTCTGTGTGTATACAAATTTGTATAATGACATGGGCATTACACTGGTATTACGATGTAAACATGAAATATGACGACATTTCATGAGTCCTCATATTTAAAATAGCTTTAAAAACATACTAAACAATGTTTTATTAAAAATGTAAAAATGCAGAATGTTTGTACAGTATAAAAACCATTACGCCTATGGAATGTCCTCAGTAAGATAGCAAAACAAACCTGTGTGTGTATGTGTCCTGTGTAACACAAGCCAGGGGAAAATCACTGTAACGTGACATTGAGTGGATTGTTGCTTTTATAAAATGACAGCAACCGTAATATTAAAAAAGACACCAAGGTTTGATTAATATTTAAATTTATTATTAGGCAAGGCAGGTTTATTTATATAGCACATTTCATGCCCAATGGTAATTCAAAGTGATTTACATAGAAATATTTAATAAATAATCCTAAAAAATAATTATAATGGATTAGGGCTGTCACGCATGGAATTAATTCAAAATCCTTAACAAGTTAAAATAATTTAACGCAAACGAATTACTGAAGCACGTGAAATTGCGTCAGTAACGTAATTTACGTCACGCAGTTAGATGATTTTTGAAGTCGGGAGTTTATCACACTGATCATCTACAATGGAGCAAGCAACTGTAACCCTGGTAGGGGGAAATTTCTATTCTAACCAGATTTTGCTTCTCTGATTGTGATTAGATCGGCCGCTAAACTCTGGGAAAGTTTTCAGTCCAATGATCTAGTAAGCAATATTATTCAAACAATCAGTCCAAAACAGTGCTTATGTAAAGAAAACCAGGCTGATTACATCAGAGATGGTAAAGAGAATAGAGACTCACGTTGTGTTTTCAGTGAATTATTCATTCCAGTGTGTGCTTCACTTTAAAATACAAGCTCTGTCATATTCTGTGATTTCTGAGGAGTGCAAGCCCTCAGGCATCACGCTGTGTGAAACACAAACTGAACAGAACGTCTAAACATCCCGCCGCTGTATGATACGAAAACGACGTTCCTCGGCTGGATAAAGCAAACCAGCATCTCGCTAATAATGTTTTGATGGATGAGGATTGCAACCAAGGTAAAGATGATTGCAGTGACATACAGGAGTCATACAGTAAGTGCGTTTGAGTCCGTTATATTGATATATCTATGCAAACAAACTGTGTATGTGCGCTCTCGATGCACTGAATGCACAGTGTATTTATGCACAGACACATTTCGGACACATCGGATAGGTCTATGAATGGCTTCAATGATCAACGCTGTAAAAATGTTGTAAATAATCATCAATGACGCTCTTCACCGAACGCTTATACAGATACACACGGGAGCGCTTGAAAGCAGGGGTCTATTGCGGACCAGTTATCTGATAGATGCCTGCTTTGAAAAACGATCACGCTCCCGCTTTCAAAATTCTTTCAAATTCAAACACTTCCATGCGTTGATCATCGTAGCCAATCACAGACATATCCGATGAGCACGTGAACACAATGGCCAATCAGAGGTGTTTACGAATCTGCTCAACAGCACTCAAAGCGTCACATTTTTAAAATTTCAGTACCGATTGGTATGGAAATCTGTACTTTTGACAACTCTGCTAGACAGCTACAGGCAGGTGAGTTTGATCAAGGTTGGAGCACAAAACTCTGCAGGACAGTGGCCCTCAAGGACCAGGGTTGAGAACCCCTGGTTTAGAGCTTTGTAGTTCTGTTCGGTATTGCAACTTGACTTATCTAAACTGTAAACAAGCTGTTTGCTGTTGCACTGTACACACTGTGAATTCTGAAAAGTTTTTTATGTAATTTTCTATATTTTTATGGGTGCTTGGTGTGCATACATTTATGAATTATATGGACTATAATGCCAATTATGAAGTTTGTTGCATAACACAAACCATACTTTTAGTGGAAGTGGCTGATATGACTAGTTGGATTTGAATAGATGGAATAGAGTTTATTGCATGACATACATATTATGAAAATATGCCAGACTGTCTCTCTGATCACATTCATGGACATGCACACATTCATGGCTGGTATTTCCCTAAAAACCCCTTAAGGACATTTGCTCTTATATCTACATTCCCCCCATCTAGTCCAAAATATGACAAGCTCTCCATCCTCTCATCTGTTTCTGCATCTCTTTCTTTTCATCCTTCTCTCGCTCAATCTCCTCCTTTGTGGCTCCCATGGGAGAATGAATACTCTCTTTTTCAGATCAGCAGTATGAGGTCACTGCAAACCTTCTAGAATGGACTCCTTTGTAGCCAAATAGAGGCAGGACACTGTCCTAAAAGCCCTAAATCAGAGTGATCTGCTATCTGTCTCGCATAAAAGGAAACTGCCACAATTAAGACGGATTTAGGACATGACATTTATGAATATGTTCGAAATGAACAGTAGGAAAATTCCCAGTTTTAAGAGACTAAAGCATGACAACATCTGTATCAAGTACTCAGTCTTAAACTTAAATGACTACCCTCCAATCCTCCAATATATATATATATATATATATAGTAAAAAAAAAATCAATTTTTTTCTGCAATTAGTTCAGCATAAACTGCATAATATCCATTCAAAGTCCATGTCTTGGGTGTGCTATATATTGTTGTTTTTTATAACATTACTTTATAAGAAATTACAAATCTCCAAATTACTTACAGTTACTATTAAAATGATCATCATTATGAATGTTTTATTTGCAAACTGAATGTCATGAAAACACTGATGCAGCATTTCATCACATATAACCAAAAACCGAAGTTTCAGGAAATGCACATCAAGCTTCATTTTAAAATATTGTTTTGCCACGCTTTCAGTAAATTCAGTAAACAGTCTCTGCCAAACCTCTTCTGACCAGTTGTTAACCTCTTAGGTCATATCTCAAAGTAAACACTTCACATTTATCGCTCAAGACCGTTTAGCAAAGAAAGTGTTATTGGAAGTGACAGTTCACAGTTCCCTGCACTGGGCTGTCTGGAGGTAATATACGGCATCACTTGGGTCGCCACAAAAGTTTTAGACAAAAAGACTACAGTTCTCAGCTTTATAACTCCCGGAGTTACTATTAAATGAAAGGCAGCGTATGTTGACGGGTGAGGAAAGGCAGGAAATGGTAGATTGTGCTTATTGGGCACTGCTCGGTTCATTTGCTCCACCTGACCATATAAGTAATGTATTATTAATCTACGAGTGATGCATCACATTCTGTGGCTTCCTCTGTTATGTGTCTTGGTGATATCTTCATAGAATCATCTCTGGCATTTGCTGTGGTATATTTAAATAGCGGGCCTGTTCTGTGTTTGTCAAACTAATGGTGACCACCAGCAAAGACACCAGTAAAGTCTATGAATCATACAATGACTTTCTTAATATTTTGTTCCCTTTCGTGGGAACTATAGACGCTACGTCGTTGACGTGATGGGNTCACGTTCTCTCTCTCATTGGTTGGATACAGTGGTGCTTCACGAACACAAAATACAGAGGATTCCCATCACGTCAACGACGTAGCGTCTCGTTCCCTTACTCAGGGAACAAGGGTTACACTTGTAACCCAAGACGTTTTTAAACATATGTTAAAGGTCAATTTTGGTGTCAAATCATGCAATTGTCTTTTGGAGCCCCAGCAACAATATCTAATAATGTTCTTAAAAATAAAGTTTGTTTGGTTCCATGAAGAACCTTGAATGTTAAAGTTTCTTGTTCGTGAAGCCATAGAAGAACCATTTTGAGTTCTTCAAAGAACCTTTCAGTGAACAGTTCTTAAAAGAACCATAAAGAAAAAATGTTTTCACTATAAAGAACCTTTTTTGCAATGGAAAGTGCCATGAATGTCAAGGTGATGATACACAAAGCAACTTTTTCAGCAATGTTGCCGAGCGATGTTGCTTGGGCACTTTCCCCTTGAGAATGGGCAACAAATTTGGGTGGGGTGCAAGGGNNNNGGGGGGGGGGGTGTAGTCATTAATAAAAATTAGTTTTGGTAAATGGAAACAGGAGAAATGGTGTAAAAAGTCCACACACTGCATTTAACTGAACACGCATTTTGATTGGTAATGACAGTCATACGTCATTTCATGACAACAGACGTAACACGACACTGTCATTATTTTTACGCCCACTAGAGGGCGCATGACTTCAAAACGTAAATATAGGTCGTAATATGGTGCTTAAAAAAACGACCTATAGGGTAATTTTTTTTTGGAGGACAGTCTCATCACATACATTCACAGGGTACCTTGGGTTGCAAAGAAAAGAACGTTTATGAAGAATTGCTAGGCATCGACTTCATGCAGTAATGTTTTATGACTGTCAGAGAAGTGTGCTGGTTCGAAAGCTCTGGAATATTCCTGTCCCAGAGAGTCTTAAACTGCAGGAACGCCATGCTTGCCTCAATTAGAAAAATGAAGCACAATACTTTTAAGACATTATAAAGAAAGAGCCCTTTATAGGGTAAGTGGAATAAAACCAGAACACTGATGATAAAAATGAACAAGACAAATGTGCCAGTACTGGGCTTGGAGAAGTGCATCAGTGTGAATAAGAAATGATTAGAATATCAGACTAAAGTAAAGGAATTTGAAAATAAAGTTCAGTAAAACACATATACAGTACTGTTTGCTGGACAGGTACACTAGTATTTTTTAGAATGTTGCTATATGGTTGTTAGGGTGTTGGTAGGTTGTTACTAAGGTGTTACGAATGGTTTTTATCATTCTATATGGTTGCTAGGATAAAATAACTCTTTTCTATGACATCTCCCTCACTGTGTACTTACAGAAGTGCTGGTGATTAAAGGTGGAATAAGATTTAGAATTAGAGTTAGAATTAGAATTAGATTGAGGAAAAACTCTGAAAGACAAAGCAGCAGTGAGGTGTGTTTACTGGCCCGAGCATCTGCAAGGCATTAGAAGGGCTGAGGGGAGGACAGTCTCATGAGGTGAGATCGGGATGGGGAGGAGGACACGAGGTGTGGAGAGGAGGAAAACGCTAGCCAATGACCTCTGACTCTCTATTCTTACACAGTACTGGAAGGAAGGAAGGAAGGAAGGAAGGAAGGAAGGAAGGAAGGAAGGAAGGAAGGAAGGAAGGAAGGAAGGAAGGAAGGAAGGAAGGAAGGAAAGAAGGAAGGAAGGAAGGAAGGAAAAGGTAGCTAGGGTGCTTTAGGTGGATGGTTGGATGGATGGCTTCTATGCAGATTCTAAAGTGTTGTGAGTGGGTTTAACATGTTGCTGTGCAGTTGCTAGGGTGTTGCTATGTGATCAGTAAGGTGTTCTGAGTGTTTTTAGTGTTTTTAGTGTATTGCTATGCAGTTGGTAGAGTGTTTTGGGTGGTTTTTAATGTTATGGATGGTAGGATTCTATAATGCTACATGGTATATAGGACATTATTCTGTGGTTGCCAGGGTGTTTCTATGCACTTTTTAAACTGTTGTGAGTGGTTTTAGACTAAATTAAATCTGTTCATCATATAAAGCGATCATGTCTCTTCAGAAAATTTGGACTAAAGTGCTCAATTCATATGGGTTCGTTTTACGATCTCTTTATGAACTTTTTGAAGCATCAAAGTGGCAGTTGCTAGCTGTCTATGGAGAGTACAGAAATGGCTCAGATTTTATTTAAAAGATCTTCATTTGTGTTTCGAAGATGAATAAAAGTCTTACAGGTGTGGAACGACATGAGGGTGAGAAATTAATGACAGAATTTTCATTTTTGGGTGAACTAAACAAAAAAATACCAAGAAATGCCAAGCAGAGCCTCTGGCTGCTCCCTCTGGTTTCTGTTATTGTTCTGTTTCTGCGTCAGTGTGGACAGGAAACTTGACCGTGTGTTACAACACAAGACTTTTGAGTTACAAACAGATCCAACACTTAATGAAACAAAACCTTCATGATGCATGTTTACACAGAGCACAGGAGTAAAAAAAAGAGATCCTCCTCACACTCCAGATCTCCAGAAATGGAACTTCACACTGTTTGTTTCTGAACTTCCTCAAAGGTTAAATAATGTTTAGATCTGATGATTGGAGAAGCCTTGAAAGGTGTCTGTTCATGAAACCATTCTGTATTTGTTTGGGAGATGGAAAAACATTGAGGGAACAGTGTTTGCTCCACAAAGACCACCTGGTCCAAACTGACTCATGTTTGTTGGCCGCTACACGACAATGCTGAGCAATAGGCTAACGGTTCCTAACAGTAAACCCATCCGGTTTTAAGAACTAGTCTGAAAGATGACTCAACAGAGCACAGTTTTCCAGAGCTCTGGGGCTGTAACAGTTTTGGGACCATTTCGCCATGATTTTGATGTTGTTCTGCAAGTTTCGGCATTGACTTCCATTGAATCGATAATGGGAACCAGTTTACTTACTAACATTCTTCAAAATACATTATTTTATGTTCCACAAAAGAAAGTCATAAAGGTTTGAAACAACATGAGGGTGAGTAAGTTAAATGATTAGTTTACTTCAGAATTAAATTTTCCTGATAATTTACTCACCCCCATGTCATCCAAGATGTTTATGTAAAGTTAAAAAACTTTAATTTCTTTTCGACTGAAGAAAGAAAGACCTAAACATTTTGGATGACATGGGGGTGAGTAAATTATCGGGAAATCTTAATTCTGAAGTGAACTAATCCTTTAATAATCATTTTCGGGTTGGACTATCCCTTTAAGGGCTAATGTATGTTCTTGTGGTTCCATAAGCCAATCAGCATTTTCATGATGTCATTTTCCTTCCATGTTCAACATCAATTTGCTCCATGAACGTTCCTTCGCCTAAAAGAACCTCAACAGACGCGCCACATGAAACAGGCCTTTAACTTTGAACTAAATCCCAATTATTTTTGGCTATCCTTTGTATTTACTCTGTCTTTTCTCTGTGTGTCTCATTGTCTGTCTCTTTCCTTGACTGATCATCTTATCAGGCCCTTAAGCAACACCACTTTAGATAATTAACTAGTTTTATCCTGCTTTAACCCCCTGAAGAGCCACACAATAATCAGTCACTGTGACCAGTGACCACCTGGGTCTGCACCTAAACCAACCAATCATGACAGACTCGCCACTGAATGAGTCTCTCGTTTCATACTAAATCCCTTAAAGGGATAGTTCACCCAAAAATGAAAATTCTGCCATCATTTACTCACTGTTAAGTTGTACAAAGGAAGATATTTTGAAGAATAGTGATAATCAAACAGTTACTGGTCCCCATTGTCTTACATTCGACAGAAAAAAACAAAACAAAACAAAAACAATGGAAGTCAACAGGGACCAGAAACTGTTTACTTACCGACATTCATCAAAATATCTTCTTTTGTGTTCAGCAGAAGAAAGAAAGTAATACAGGTTTGGAACATCTTGACGGTGAGTAATTCATGGCAGAATTTTCCTTTTTTGGTGAATCCCTTTAAAGCTTTGATGATGACATGCCCACAACTTTCTATCTATTACATATGTCTTTCATATATTAAATTAAACCTTTAAATTTTGGTACAGTACATTACAAACCACATACCATTTACATATACACTGTTGTTTAAAGGTTTGGTATCAGCAAGATTTTATTTTTTATTATTTTTGAAAGATATTAATACTTTAATTCAGCAACGATGCATTAAATTGATCAAAAGTGACAGTATCAACAATTATAAAGTGGCAAAAGTTTTCTATTTAAAAAAAATACTGTTTTTTTAACTCTCTATTTATCAAAGATATTTTGTTTCAACAAAAATATTAAGAAGTACAAGATTAAATAAACTGATACTATATTTGAATTGAAAACTAACAGATTCTGATGGATTTTCACCTGCCCTTCCAGACTGTGTATGTTGAGTGTATTTATTTCCAGCACTGTGATCAGATGTCACTTGTTTCTCTAAGGGGTTTAAGTCAGATCCCCCCACCCCATTTAATTACGCAGAAACACTATAGGATAACCAGGTCAGGATTTACAGCACTCCATGTGGGAATACACAGTCTACCAGCAAACATCCATCATACCAGCTAATAAAAAAATGTTCCCCTGCACACAGTCGGCAAACAGAGAGAGACAGTGAGAGGGACTGCTCAACATCAGATGGTTTAAAATAGCATACGTGTGTTTGTGGTGGAAACACAGCTCTGATCATTGCCATCTGTCTCAGATCTGATGTAAGTTTAAGGCTTGGAATAATGGAGAGACAAGGAGATACTGGAGGGATTTAGAATGGTAATGGTAATTTTGCCTTTAAAATGTCCATCTATCACAGATCTATTGTGCAATTATGTTATACAGTAAGTTCCATGACATCTCAATTCTGATTGTACCAGATAGCAGCTTTTGTGTGGCAATCTATTTTAAACCTAATGGTAATGGTGTTCAAAGATCTCCTGGGATTCCAGTCGCTTGTCTATGAGCTCTGGATATGTAAAGAATTCTGTCTGAGTGGAAAAAATGTGTCTGACAGGAAAAGCAACCAGCCAGAGTGCATTTAAATTGTGTATATGCGTGCGTGTGTGTGTGTGTGTGTGTGTGCGTGTGTGTGTGTGACAGAGAGAAATTAATACACAGAAGAAGACTGTCAGTTTGGTCTATAAACTAAGTTACTAATGCATATATAACGTATAATAATTCTTACAGAGCAATTACAATTTATCGCTGTACAACATCAACATAGAAATGTGTAACTTCTATTTTCAGCATGCAGTGTCCAAACTTAACACTCAACAAGTCCCACAATGCAAATGAACAATGGCAGAAAGGCAGAATTACTGGTTCCTAAAAATTCCTACAAATAAATCAAATTAAAAAGGTCAAATATTTTTTTAAACAGTAATAAAACAATAGATAAGAACAATAGGCTGACCCCAGCAGATGTTTTCAGAGTGACAGTGACCTCTAGTGGTCATAACAGTTAAACTCCACTGCCAAGTTGATTAGGTAAGGACAGGTTTTTATATGCTCACATTTAACATAATATATAAAATATATGGTACCACTTTACAATAAGGTTAATTAATTAACATTATTTAACTACATTAGTTAACATGAACTAATAATGAACAGCACTTATACAGCATTTATTAATCTTTGTTAATGTTAATTTCAACATTTACTAATACATTATTAAAATCTTGTTAACATTAGTTAATGCACTGTGAACTAACATGAACAAACAATGAACAACTGTATTTTCATTAACTAACGTTAACAAAGATTAGTAAATACAGTAACAAATGTATTGATCATGGTTAGTTCATGTTAGTTAATACATTAACTAATGTTTAACTAATGAACCTTATTGTAAAGTGTTACCAAGTATATAAATATATATATATATATATATATATA
>RJVU01037554.1:1687624-1820607 GCA_003731715.1 Anabarilius grahami | reverse complement strand
TGATTTAATGTAATATATATAATTTTTTAAGTGTATATAAAAATTGCAAGCAAAATATTTCACAAAAGAAAATATAATACATACAAAGAAAATGTATTTGGACACTTTGTGGTTGTCAAATGTTAGCGTAACAAAAAAGTTTCTCTGAGGGGTCAGATCCAGTCAGATTAGGATTATGTCATATGTATTTTTGGGGTAAAATAAAATAAATAAATAAATAAATAAATACATGATATTTGTGTATACAGAAATAATCAGATTTAAAGAATTAAATCAGAATAAAAGCGGAATAGTTTGTCTTTTACAAAAAAGTTATAAAAGTGATTCATAATTAACATTAAAGTACACATGTAATCAAAATTGACCTTATTTATTTTGTTATCTCAAATTGCTAGTTTTGTGGTGGACAATTAATCCGTGCAAGTCAATCCACACAAAAAAATTGTTTGGCTTTGTAATATTTAATCAAAATCTGAAAAAGCTCCTCCCCTCTGCAACAGTTGCCTCTTCTCTAATGACATCAGTTTGACGGCTTGGGATGAAAACGCTTTAACTACTCCTCTGCAACCTAGTCTGCTATGAGCTGGTGATGGAGGAGGGCTAAAATAAAACTCTGCCCTCTATTCAATATTCCGTTTCACTTGGAAATACGTTACAACACTGGAGAAAAGTCGTTTGCAACTTCCGGTTCACGGGGACTTTAAATGTTCAAAGAAATCCACCAAATTAACAAATAATGTCATTGGGGTTTAGGCTGCAATTTGCAGGTCTTCCAGCAGATGGCTCTAACAAGCGTACCTCCACAAGATATCAACATCAATCTTAAACTGGAAAACTGAAGTCAATGTCTCATTCTGTGGCACTTATTATATTTACATGAGTACATGATTTCTCTTTCTTTTTTGTGTGTGAAAACTATTAGATATATTATATATAGATGAGCTGTTATCAAACCCAAAATTAGTAACTGCATTTCTGACACTCCTGATCCACAAATACTTTAAGTATAAAACTTTTTCCTCAATTTTAGGCTATATCTGGGACACAAAAAAGTCCCAGAATTCACAGTCCAATGTAGTGCAGCAGGAACTATGAATCAGGGGGCTTATTTTGAGTTTTCAAAGAGCATCTTTGTCTATCTTCGTCAGATGGATGGAGTTCTTTCCCTCCAGCTGTGTTAACGGAGGGGTTTCTCTGTCAACAGTGCCCTACATTGTCCCTGAGAACAGCCATGCAGCACACACGCTACAAGTCTTAATGCCACAAACTGTGGTAGTTAGAAAACAAACAACAAAACAAATAGGAGGCCATGAACATGCTGGAAGGGAGAAGATATTGTGATTGCCAGTTAAACATTTGGTGTGAACTAGTGTGTATCAGGAGCGTTGATTGTGACATGTGACATGTGACATGTGGCCAAGTATGGGGACCCATACTCGGAACTTGTGCTCTGCATTTAACCCATCCAAGTGCACACACACACCGTGAACACACACCCGGAGCAGTGGGCAGCCATTGCTGCGGCGCCCGGGGAGCAGTTGGGGGTACGGTGCCTTGCTCAAGGGTCTCACCTCAGTCGTGGTATTGAAGGTGGGGAGAGCGCTGGACATTCACTCCCCTCACCGACAATCCCTGCCGGACCTGAGACTCGAACCCATGACCTTTGGGTTACAAGTCCGACTCTCTATCCATTAGGCCACGACTGCCCCTTGTGTATGGCTGCCTGGAAAACGCTAAAAAAATCATTACAAATAACAAAATGAGTTAAGTATAGCTACTATAGACCTACATTAACTCATTCATGCAACCTTCTGACTGTCTAAAAACTGGAGAACCTGAGAGAGAAAAAAAAAGTACACACACAGTCTTCTGAGGTTTATACTGTAGGCCTTGTGTTTAGTGTCATTTTTTAAAAACACTGACTTTAACTGATGTTTAAAAAAAAAGATGGTGTGCTTTTTTTCTGGGCACACCGGAGCGAACTGGATCGGACCGAGCAGCACAACACATTTGTAGCCAATCAGCAGTAGGGGCGTGTCCACTCATGATGGGAGAGGAGAGAGAGTGAGCAAAAGGGAGATTTGAAGACTGTAGAAAGAGAGATGGCTGAGAGACATTACAAAAGAGAAAAGATCAGAGGAATATCACTGGAAATAGAAGGGTCAAGATCAGGCAAGAGCTTTATGACCCGTGTTAATATTACAAAAGCTTTCTAGTAGGGCAGTACAATTCATTCGAAAAGTAATCGAAACCAAAATTCAGAACCTCTAACCGACGTAATTTTCCCATGTCGGTTATTTCGCCGAGTCAACACACACACACACACACAGTGCGCGAGCGGCAAGCCCTGAATTCACACACTCAAACGCTCTCATTAACGCATTCAAATAAATGTACTGGTACTGTGCTAATTTATCTGTATCTGATTTACAACGATCAGAAATCTGTAAGAATTGTTACAAACCATAGATAAAATAACTGCTGAAAGTGAGCTGTTATGTCAGAGCATTCTTTCATTAGGAAAAATATCCCACCTTTAATAGTCAAGCAAAAAAAAAAGTGAAATTGCTTACTGCACCTTTAAATGGACAAGTGCAAGCAGGACATACTTTTTTTTATTTCTTTTTATGTGTTCCAAAAAGAAGGTAATATGGCCTTAGAACAATGAGTAAATTGTTGATGAGTAAATAATTACTGAAATTTATTTTTGTGTGAACTGTCCCAGAGACAGAAGAGGTAAATAAACTCCAAGCAGATGAAAGCCATCTCTGCTAAAGACTGTGATGTATGGCAATGTTTTTATGGTTTTTAAACCATCTGCTCAGAGGTTGCCACTGTGAATTTTACAGATTTTTGAATAATTATATTGTGTAACATAGACTTCACCAGTTTGTGAAATTTTTTTTTTTGTGATATCGTATGGTAAAAGGTGAGAATTTTGTTATTTTTTTAATTCACTCATATATCAGCAGCTGCCTATCATCTGCCAGGTTATTTCCAAAGCTATGTAATGATTTTTTATTTTAATTGGCTGATGCTGTTGGTTAATGTTTAAAGGTGCAGAAAGCAATTTCTGAGAAACACTGTTGATATTTGAAATCACCAAAACAAACATGTACCTACCCAAAAGCATCACACCCCTATCTTGATAGCTCCTCCCCCGCTATGCAGCACAGGCACCTCCCCTCATATATGTATACACCCCTTACGGCTGATTGGCTACAAAAGTGTTTTGGTGCCTGGTCCAATCCACTTTCAACAGCGCTTCTCAGAAATTGCTTACTGCATCTTGAACTGCAGTTTTGTCTTTCTCTTTTCTGCTGTTTTACACTTAATTGAATTTATATTGTCATGTGATATTGTTAGATTGAATGACGTCATCTGAACCTGCCATACCTTGACTTTTAGTGAATTGACACCATGGTGTGAACATTATGAAATCTGATCATAGGTCAGTATTTGCTGAAAGTGGCCAAGCTCTCAAGATCAAGAGTGCTCACACATGTTTTCCTCAGGGGAATTTATTTCCCGGTGGAAATCTTCAGTGCATCAATAATTCATATCCATCTAAAAACAGAAACACTAGCAGCACACTTACACGGCACAAATGCATCTCAAATTTCACCTTCACTTCAGCCATCCTCACGACAGACCACATTCAACCAATCCATTATTCCACATCATTCAATGAACTCCATGACACTAGATCTCTCTTAAAATGAAAGTCTAGGTAATGTTACGAAATGACCATTTGCTTCAAATGATAATAATCTTGCAACATGAGTTTAACAGTTCATAGAGGCGAAAGCAATTTAAAAAGCTAGCTTGATCCAAACATCTGGTTGTTGAAAGGAATAGTTCATTCAGAAATTAAAATTCAAGATTTATTCACCTTCTTTTTCAGTGAAGAAAGCTGCACAGCTCCAAAATAACAAGAAAATCACTATAAAATAAGTGAATATTGACAAATTTCAGTCATTTCATCATACGAAGCTACCATATGGCTTCAGAAGATTTGAAATATAGTGCATTAGTCATTCTTTTATGATATTTTTTCTATTCCTTTAAAGGGTTAGTTCACCCAAAAATGAAAATTCTGTCATTTATTACTCACCCTCATGCCGTTCCACACCCGTAAAACCTTCGTTAATCTTCGGAACACAAATTAAGATATTTTTGTTGAAATCCGATGACTCAGTGAGGCCTCCATAGCCAGCAATGACATTTCCTCTCTCAAGATTTATTAATGTACTAAAAACATATTTAAATCAGTTCATGTGAGTACAGTGGTTCAATATTAATATTATAAAGCGACAAGAATATTTTTGGTGCGCCAAAAAAAACTAAATAACGACTTGTATAGTGATGGCCGATTTCAAAACACTGCTTCTGGAAGCATCGGAGCATAATGAATCAGCGTATCGAATCATGATTCGGATCGCGGGTCAAACTGCCAAACGGCTGAAATCACGTGACTTTGGCACTCTGAACAGCTGATTCGACACACTGATTCATAACGCTCCGATGCTTCCTGAAGCAGTGTTTTGAAATCGGCCATCACTATATAAGTCGTTATTTTGGGGTTTTTTGGCGCACCAAAAATATTCTTGTCGCTTTATAATATTAATATTGAACCACTGTACTCACATGAACTGATTTAAATATGCTTTTAGTACATTAATGGATCTTGAGAGAGGAAGTGTCATTGCTCCCTATGCAGGCCTCACTGAGCCATCGGATTTCAACTAAAATATCTTAATTTATGTTCCGAAGATCAACGAAGGTCTTACGGGTGTGGAACAGCATGAGGGTGAGTAATAAATGACAGAATTTTCATTTTTGGTTAACTACCCCTTTAATACACTACACTGATTTTTATATATATGTTTTTGGAAGGAGTCTTATGCTCACCCAGGCTGCATTTATTTGATCAAAAACACAATATTTTGATATATTAATACAATTTAAAAGAACAGATTAATATTTTAATACATTTTATAAAACAGTTAGTTCCTGTCCTTGATTCTGATTGGTCAATAGCTGTGTTTTATTCACGGTATCACTACACAACACCCTTAGCAACCACTCTTAGCAATGTAAACTGTATGTTCGCAATTGATATTGTTCATTGAAGCTTATTGTATAATGTAGAACTAGAAGAGTATTGTGAGAAAGAGATCGAGTGAGTGAGTTTATTACCTGCATTCAGATTTAGCATTTTCCTTCAGGTCAGTCCAATGTTCAAAATAAAAAAATCTGTTTAAATGTCTGATGTATTATCTTGTCCTTTTAACAGTTAGGGGGTTTTCCCATGACTTACAGTGCTAGTCAAAGCATTTGTCAGTTGCTTCTTGTTCCGTGTTCACAACAATTCAATCTTTTCAATGTAAAAGTCTTCGCTACTGACTGACACACTCATAAAGACAGTCTTTGCCCCCATCTAATGGCGTAATAATGTAACTTCTGTTGCTGTTCACGGTCAGGGACAAATTTATCCGGCGGAAGGAAGGCTTTTAGTGATTTTACTTCATGAAAGTTGCATTGATACATATTTTTGGCTTTAATATTTGTATTGTGTGGTAACAGTTTTATAAAAGCAGGTACTCGAGGCTAGTGCTGCATCGTGAATAAGTCACGGCTCTCTCAGCTTAGCCTCTCGTACCTTATTGCTTACTTAAAATGTAATTTATTCTTGAGATGCAAAGCTGAATTTTCAGCATCATTACTCCAGTCTTCAGTGTCACATGATCCTTCAGAAATCATTCTAATATGCTGATTTTCTGCTCAAGACACATTTGTTATTATTAAATGCTGGAAAAAGTTGTGCAGCTTAGCTTATTTTTGCAGGAACCATGCTACATTTTTCAAGATTCATTGATGAACAGAAGGTCCAAAGGAACGGTGTTTATTTGAAATATAAAATAAAACTCTTGTAACATTATAAATGTATTTACTGTCACTTTTGATAAACTGAATGCGTCCTTGCTGAATAATGTGTCTTTGCTGTATTCATTTCTAAAAATCTTACTGACCCCAAACTTTTGAATGGTGTATGTTCTATAAAACTAATCTCTGAACCAATCATAACAAAGCCTGCTAAAATCTGAATGGCTGCAGACATGCATCTGTTTGATGGCATGTGAGTGTCTCACACAAGTTAAGAATCACACACACCTGTGAAATCACACCACTGAAAAAGTTCAGCACAGTATCAACTAGCAGATGAGCAGAATGTATGCTACTGCTAGAAAATCAATACATACTGTACAGAAAGATACATACATTTGTGTGGCCAATTAGATCTACTGCTACACACAAATGTAGTATGTGTGAGTCACAGTCCAAACTAAATTCAAACAAATAGAGACTCATCACTGATAGGATGCACACTCACAGGCACACTCTCTAAAACATCAGGGTCCCTGTTTCATTTTGATTTACTAACTGCAGGTCTCCAAGTGATTCAGCCTGTATATCTGAGACTGAGAGACATACTCATCCAGCTTAGCCTGATACAAATCCACCTATCACATACAGCTCACTATAGGGCACTGTCTGTACACCCCCCACACACACACACATGTTAATTTTTGTGAATTGTGGGGACATTCCATTGGCGTAATGGTTTTTATACTGTTCAAACTGTATTTTCTATCCCCCTACACTACCCCTACCCCTAAACCTACCCATCACAGGAAACTGCACACTTTTACTTTCTCACAAAAACTCATTCTGTATGATTTATAAGCCTTTTGAAAAGTGGGGACATGGGGTAATGTCCTCATAAGTCACCTCTTTTTGTAATACCTATGTCATACCCATGTCATTATACACATTTGTGTCCTGATATGTCACAAAAACACGCACGCGCGCGCACACACGCGCACACACACACACACACACACACATAAACATGGAGTTCACATTTCTAGCAACTAAAGCGCCATAACAAATCCACCTGCAGAGGTGAGTGACGTTAGGCTGTTTAGCTATTAGCAGCAATGTGTCTGTTCTAATAGAGCTCTGTCAATTAACACTTGGATATTTGAATAACACATCAAAGCAACACCAGAGACCAGACAGTCAGTTTCCAAAAACCTCAGGTGCATAAACTGCTAAAACGAATAAAGAGGAACACTCTCAAAACTGATGACAGGTACGGACACAATTTAGTGCGGAAGCAAATAGATCATTCATATTGGTTCATTCATTATGAAGAATAATCCACAGAAATAAAAAATAAAAAAGGTAATTGTTACTTTTTATCTCCCAATTCTTACTTCTTACCTCTGAATTTTAAGTTTATATCACTCAATTCTGACTTTTTTCTCAGAACTGTGAGATATAATACCGCAATTATCTTTTTATTTGTTATTCCGTGGATTCCATAAATTAATACTTTTATTTAGGACGTACACATTAAATTGATAAAAAAGTGACAGTAAAGATGTTTATAATGTTATTATTTTTATTTCAAATAAATGTTGTTCTTTTTAAACTTTCTATTCATCAAAGTATCATGAAGAAAAAAAAACAAAAATATTAAGCAGCACAACTGTTTTTAACTCTTTCCCCGCCAGCGTTTTTTTTTTTTAGGTTACCAGCCAACGCCAGCATTTTTGATCATTTTCACAAAACTTTCATGGCCCCCAGAATATTTTGTTTGATGAATATCTGAACATACAATATATCAAAAGAAGGGAAAGAGCCTCTGCTTTAAAAAAAAAAAATCAGCACTTGAATGTGGGCAAATTTAATTTAAAAAAAAAAAGAAAGCATTTTTAACAAAAATCCGAGAACAATTTTGTCAAACATTACGTCTGGATCAGATCATGTCCATCAACACCCCCAAAGCTTGTACAGTCCTGTACCTCTTTGTGGATTCAACATTTCTTTAGGTGACATCTGACAGCTCTGATTTATATGCTGTTCAATGTTTGATGATCGCGTTAGATTACATGTACATAAACAATGCTTTTTGCATTTGTTTCTGCTGATTCTTTACCCGTGTTTTGATCCAGAGATTCTGTACTGTTTCAGAAGATGTGTAATAGCGCCCCCTAGCGTATAACAGTGAAAACGTGGATTGCCGGAAAATTCCATCAATGGCAAAGAAGCGTTGTGTCATAAATGGTGGAAAATTCTGTCAATGGCAGAATCGGTTTGAGAGAAGTGGGATAAACCTTTCTATAAACTGAAGCAAAATAAAAAGTCTGCCGTGTAAACGTTAAACCGATTACTTTGCGTCTACGTCATCACGTCAAGAGGCCAGGGGTCGTCAGAATGCACAATGGTGACAGCAAAATTAAGCTGGAGTAAAACTAAAACAACACATTTATTAAATACACTGAAGGAACTCAGTTTATCATTAATACGGACCTTCATCCACACATTTTCGGAGGAGGGAGGGGTAGTATTGAGATGCTTCTTAGAGATGCACAGCCACCAAAAAGGTCAGCTTCATGTGCCTTAGATAACGTCTCATGTAAACAGTCCACCAAATCTTTCAATGATTTTAATCGGAATGACAAAAAAGTGTCAACATTGATTATAATAAGAAATGTTTCTTAAGCAGCAGATCAGCATAGTAAAACAATTTCTAAAGAATCATGTGACACTGAAGACTGCTGAAAATTCAGCTATTTTAAATGTAGGTCCTTGATTATAACATCCTGTATGGTATGTATGTCACACGTATACAAGGACAACTTTACCACACACACACACACACTCATATTTTACTGTCATGGACTTTGACCGTTATAATATAAAGACCTGTCCACAGACACGAGCAGCAACATAAAATCATGTGAGTGTTCAAGGTTGCACTGTAGATGACAGACAAAATTAAGTTGTTGTTTTTTTTCTGGAGAGCTACAGTATGATTGTAAAAAGTGAGCAGTGTGTGCAAGGTTGTGTGTAGCCACTGCAGCATATGATGAATGTGTTTTGAACATGAAAATAGATTGCCTACTTCATATCACCAGGGAGAAATTCAGACAGAGGGAAAGAAAAGCAGGGAATTTGAAAGAAGTATGTGACTGACAGTTCCGAGTACACAAACAGTGCAGGAGAAACAGAAAAGAAAAATATAAAGACACAAGGATGAAAGTAAAACGCTTACAGGCTCATGTTCAATTTCTTTCGTGTTCCACTACTACAGAAAACAAGGCTGCCTACATGATATTACAAAAACAATACGACAGTAAAACGTGCATTCAGTAAGTATTCACTCATTAAAAAAAGTCATTTGTACTAATATGTTGTATGTATATGCTGCCTTTTATTATTTTAAAATAAATGAATGAAAATAAACTTTTGAACAGTAGTGTATGTATATATATATATATACATACACTACTGTTCAAAAGTTTATAGTCCATAAGATTTTTTGAAAGAAGTCTCTCATGTTCAACAAGGCTGCATTTTTTTGATCAAAATACAGTAAAAACAGTAATGTGAAATATTTTTACAATTTAAAATAACTGTTTTCTATGGAAGCTTGATTCCACCATGGAATAAAATAGTAAAAAAAAAAAAAAGGAAATTGTGACATTTGTTTATATCGTAACTCTTTTTTCCTCAGAATTCTGTTTTGTTTTGGTTTTTTTTCCCTCTCCATAGGGTGAGATATAAACTCATAAAAAGTTGTAGTTACCTTTTTTACGTGTTGGAAATAAGCTTCCATTCAATCCTATTATAATCAGTGTTCAAAACTGTTGAGCTGCTTAATATTTCAGTGGAAAACATGATACATTTAAAAGAACGGCATTTATTGGAAATAAATTATATGTCTACTGTCACTTTTGATTTATTTAATATGCCCTTGCTATATAAAACTATTAATTTCTTTTATTTTTTAAATCTTTCTGACCCCAAACTTGAATGTTAGTGTATATAGCAAATGAATTATTCCTAACATGGGTTTTTCCTTCTATATTCTTTTTTTTAGGTTAATTCTTTTGGCTCAAATTTTCATGGAAGCTAATTATGGACCAGCCTGGGGAAAGACGTTCACACACTCGCTCACAGAGGACTGCACATATCCACATCAGTGTTAATGAAACAATACCATCACTGTGATTAAAAGGTGTCGGGATGGGACTTACTTAAAGCCGGAGAATGAAGAAAATCTCTGGGTTTTTTTCTCTTTCACACATAGAAGCACATTTGCACCTCTCTCGAAACACACACAGATTTTCTTAGTGAAGTCACATTCTTGTGTGCCAAATTATGAACATTTTTACAGAGCTAATCAAAGAAAAGTATGTAAATACAGCAGGAGGCTCAAAAATTTACACAACACCATGCAGAGTGTGTGGGAGTGTGAGAAATCATGCAAGTCTGTATGTGAGTGTCTATTTTTTTTAGCACAGTATGCATCATGTATACAGCGTACAGCAAATTTTCTGAATGTCCAGCTGATTCAAACAACCACAGGCCATTGTATGGAATACTGTATTCCACATTGCAATCCACTCATTTCCAGTGCCATAATTAATAAAATAATACTATTTTTAAAAATAATATTCAGTATACGGTGTAGTGCAGTGTGCATTGCGCACTACGCAGCACTATACTTCATTCATATTTGCCTTCATTTAGGTTTCTCTATGTGGGAGAACATGCAGACATTGGTTTGTGAAGGTCTGTGTGACACTCACTCTACGGGAGGGTTGATATCATCTGGTTTGGTCTCGAAGAAGCGGAGAACTTCCTCACTCTGCGAGATCTGGGGAGGAAGCCGGACCAGCGCCTGACAGACAAACAGGACATGAAACTGGACAATCAGAATCAAAACATCAAGACAACCCCCCAGAAACACAGCAGACTAATGAATCCACACTATACCAAATGTTAATTCGAAATCTCCATAAGGGTCAGATATCCAAGTTGACGAAAAGGAAAAAACTTTTTAATTCGGAAAATGAAAACATCACCACAGGCACTATTATTCAAGTCATTTTCTGCATGAAAATTATTTTTTAGATTATAAATAGGCCTGTACACACACTCACACACACATACAAAATAATGATTTTATTGATTTTAGTTTAAAATACTTGAATGGGATTCTAAAGATGCCATTTTGCTTCAACAAACCGCATAAACATTTGTCTAACAAATTCATTCTGTGTTCCAACTGCTTTCAAAGCTCTCAAACATGAAAATTAGTGAAAGAACAGAGGAAAAAATAAAAAGCAAAGAGAGAGAGACAACTCCTCTGAAGAATCCCTGGAGTAAAAGCTGTTATTTATTTATCTTTGAAGAACACAATGCAATTAAATGGAGATGCTTTGTCTAATTAAAGCTTTCAGGAAATATCTGGTAAACATCCTACGTTTAAGCCCTTCAAAGACACATCCCTCTCTTTCTCTCTCTTATGGAAGGATGTTGATGGTTTCTACACTGAAAGGACAGACGAAATCTGGAGGAAGTTAGTTATCTAAATGTCATATAAGCAACTGTCACATAATTAAAGGTTGATTTAAATAAACGGTAAACTAGGGCTGACAATTTAGTGCTTTAATTTAGTGTGATTAAAAAATTGAAATAAAGTCAAAGTAAAGCCATGTCCCCTGAACCATACATACACGAATTGTACAACCAGTTCCTATCAATTGAGGTTTGAAGTGCCACCGTCACCATTTTTCTGCAAATTAACATTATTTAGTCTTTACAAATATAAAGTCTTTAATTAGGGGCATTTCTAATTAAATATTTACATATGCGACTAACTAGAAACGATTAATTTTATTACATTTTTTAATCGATTGAAATTATAGATGGGCATCTGAAGGACACATTCACATTAAGATTAATTCTATGATAAACTATTTTTAGAAGTGTCTTTTTAATGTCCTTTGTGTGGATGTCATGGAGATTATTGCCACAACAGCAGTCCTTCCAAGACATCCCATAATGCTGCCTATCTCACTATCTCAGTTCAGTTTAACAGCTGCTCTCCACTTGAGTGTGTGTTTGTTTACATCCACTGTGTGTGTGCGTGGATTGTTTAAAAAAGTGAGCTCTATTCCATCAGGAAGGAGGGGGAAGGAAAGGAAAAGAGACAAGACACTTGAGGGGGAAAGATAAAGAGAGGGAGAAATAGAGAGGAGGAAGAAACAAGTCGTTAAAATCCCTCAAACTAATTTTAAGGGTGTTATTAAGTAACCTATAGCTATTGGCAAAGTAAACATGACAGTGAAAACCAATAAGTGCAAGAGTGTCTGTTTGGTGTAATAGGCTATATACTTGTGTAACCGAATGTGAAGTGTGTGTCAAAGACTTTTAACAGACTCATTTTTATGTGTGTTGACTCAGTTTCATTTGTTCATTTGTTGTTCAGCACATTAGCATAATCATATTTCATCAAGATGGCAGATATTCTCTGATAATGAGGCAAATTCACTCTCAAACCCTGATGTAGTGAACATTCATAAAACGCAGTGCCATTTTCCTTTGTTTAGGGTGAAATTTGTGGTTTGCAGGGATTTGACAACGCTATTTAAGGCTTGAAACCCACTAGAAGAAGTCAAAACAAAAGGCTGGGGAGTCTTGAATGTTCGAAATAGTTTCAATACAATATCTTTTTTTTAAATGTTAGATGTATTTTATTATACAGGTTGGTCAGTGTATGCATATTAGTAAGCCATTCCAACTGTTTTTAAAAGAAAATTAAAAGAACTGAATTACAAAAGTTGACCTAAAATACATTGTATGCCATTGATAATATGTTTTTTGCACAAACTAAATAATAATATCTTGCTTTAAATAAAAGTATTTGAATGAATTTTCAATTTATTTGAGGTAATTCTTCTTTAAACAGCAGAAGGAATGCAGTCCAAAGAATATCAGTAAGAACAAAAATGGGCTTCATATTGAACCCTGAGGAACGCCAGTGCCATAACCACACTCCTAATAATGTTCTCAACATCATGTGCTGAACACACACACATATGCATGTGAGCAACACTTCCCCATGACGACATGTGACACACAGAGTGTTTATCAAAGAAAAAGGCCTATGAAGAACATCTCACAGTTTCATGGTTTTCTAAATAAAGTAATACAGCCTACACATATTGGATGAGACAATAAAAGAGGACAAAACACAAAAGCACTGATAAAGAGGAAGGAAGGAAAAGAGATACTTACTCTGCAATAGTCGTCAATAAAGCGTAGTCTTTTCATGGCCACGTCTCTCACATGACTTCGTCGGAATAGGATTTTGCCTTTAAAATAAAAGGTAGAATCAAATATGTGGTCTACTTAACAAAATCATGTAAGTATAATGAAAAAAGGCGAATGAGGGCTCAACAACATTGTAACCCTAACTCTCAAAATACTTAATTGGTTTGAGTAGGACAAACTTAAATTGAATAATTTAGTTATGAGTATTTAGAACTTTCTTTTTCTTTCGAGTTCACAGCACTGACATATTTCAAGTAAACTGAACTATTTCATCATTTTGAGTTGTATGAACTCATTTCTTTTAATTTAGACTAACTTAAGTTTACCTGAAACTGGGCTGGGATTTCTATTTCCCAGCATGCTTTGCCTGATTTGCAAGAACTCAAAATGAAAGTTAATTAACAAAAGGTTTTATGTTAATTGCTATCAAAATGTATGAGTTGGGTAACTCAGTACTTCAAGTTAGGAGTAATTAACATGCATGAGTACTACAAACTCAAAACTTGATAGTTCTGCTTACTTAAAATTGGGAACATCATAACTCAAAAAATTTGATGTAACTGATTACCTCAAATTTTTTGAGTTAACTTATTTGGGTTTACCACCATGTATGTACATGTGTTTTTATCATGTTTTAATATTGATAGATTAAAAAATGTTGCTCATTTAAATATGCCACCAAGGTTAAATGATCTAGCTTCCAGAAACAGCTGAGGATTTGTTGAAATCGGAAGAATTACTTGAGTGATAGTTTGGAAAGACGTTAGAATGCACTGAAAATTGTACACAAATCTGTTGCATTGTATTTCACTGCTTTCCAGAAAATGTGTTTGTAATATATTATAATAATAATTTGTATTCTTTTCGAAAATATAATAAAAAAATTAGAAATAATATTTAATGTTACATAAAATATGATATAAAAGGATATACATACAATGTAAAAATATGCGACTCATACTATCATATTGGTGACCAAGCCAGTGACAATGTCGGCAGGGCAAGTAAATATCTAAAGCACTGGCCCAATTGGAAAAAAATCTTCATTGTTGAGCCCTGCTCACTGTTGTAAGCAAAATCCAGCGCATTTTAGAACAACCCATAAGACTGTTCAGAAATATGAGCAGCTACTGAAGAGAGACGCCATGTGTTCTTCTTGAGATCTGGAACATCTTAATCAGATTCAGACGTTTGGAGGAGATAAGATCACCACGTAGCACCAAACTCCAGCTGTCATGCTCTCCTGTCTCAAGCTGTTTACGCTCAAGTAAAAACTGAGAGATACTCAGCAGTGTGTAGAATATATAAAATATTTGTGAAACCTTTATAAAGCAACTGTAGATTCACCTTCATCTGATCATTCTCATATTCTATTATTACTGTATGTAATCCTACTGCTTCCTCAAAAAAACAAAAAAACAAAACAAAGACCTGATGATTTCAAAACAGCCATGTTGTGGCTTTTAGTCTATGTCTAACTTGGAGGGCATCTAAAACATGCCAAGTTTTTTTAAGATATAAACCATTAATGTCAAGGAAAATGTACCTAAAATATTGGATTGCAAATATTTCATTATATTAGTTTATAGAAGGCTTGATATATATCCTAATGTATAAAATATTAATATGCCTTTTAACAAAAGAAAATCAATAGAAAATTCTTCAAAGTGCATAGACATAATCTGTGTATAGATAGAAATCTGATCGGTCCCTCTTTACTGTCCAGTGAAGTCCAATAATCAGACTGGAATTAAATGGAGACAGCGCATAGATTTAATGATTTGACACTTGACACCCTAATATTCCCTTACAACGGCTGTTAATGGTTTTATAATCCACTTAATATTATAGTAATTCAACCAATTACACTGCATTCCAGTAAATAATCCAATGGAGTCAGTGATAATCTGAGTTAGTGTGTTTGTACTGAAGGATGTGAGAACAAACAGAGAGAATCAGAGGGACTGCTGGGAGACACTAAATGTCCAGGGTATAGAGCAGCTGCATCAGCAAGCCAGGAAAACGTGTCTCGATCTCTCTGTGTCTCTGTCTCACTCTCCTCATTTTCTTCTTATTGATGGCTCTTGTTCTCAGGGAACGGTGCTGCTCATTTTAGTGACTCGTGTGCCTGTTTCCTGCATGTGTGTGTGTAAGTCAAGACGGGAAGCACGACCCTGTCCCAGCATAACCATGAATTATTATGGACAGATCTGCTGACACTATGTATTTGCAGGTCTGTGTGTTTGTGTGTGTGCAGAGGAGAGGATGGAGAGGACAAATTCCTCCCAAAATCACCTGGAAGAAAAGGGATAATCCGTTTTTTGGGATCTTTCTGCCCTCCCTCGATTGGGAACTTGTCAAGAATCTGCATCTGTGGGAAGACACAAGAAACGCAACATGTAAATGACAAACTAGATCATAATAGACACCACCAACTCATAATAATACTATCAATAGTGCAAAAGAGTACTGTTTAGATGCATACAATTTACTAAAAAAATTAAATGAAAAATGCCACATGGAGACTTTTTTAATGATGATGCAAATAAATCATTGAATCACCGTTTAGAAACGATTCATGGACAATTTAAAATGATTCACAAAAATTAAGTGCAACTTAATACACTCTAAAAAAAAAGGTTTCAAAAGTTTTTTTTCCCATAGTGATGCTATAGATGAACCATTTATGACAACGCTATTTAAGGCTTGAAACTTACTAGAAGAGGACAAAAGGCTGGGGAGTCTTGAATGTTCTAAATAGTTTTAATACAATATTTTTTATAAAATGTTAGATGTATTTTATTATACAAGTTGGTCAGTGTATGCATATTAATAAACCATTCCAACTACTTTTAAAAGAAGTCTACCGCATAGTGTTGCCATATGGCAACATACTCTTTGTGTTCATTTCCTTGCCACTGTCTCTTTAAGAGAACATTCTCGTTTTTTTTGTTGGTAAGAGAAGACCTTAGTTTAGCCAATGATGTGCTTTGGTTAAGTCACGTGACATGCACTTTTTTTCTGTGTGTCGCGATTTCTGACAGACTGCCGTCTCTTGTCGGTAGTTGCTGAAAGCAAACTAAAACGTCAGTAACAAACAAGGACCCGCCCATGTCACATTCACAAAAAAATTGTTAACATCTTCTCAGTAAGTTATGATGACATTTTCTCCATTCAAAAAAGTTATGAAATTAGTTTTTGGTAAATCGATAAAATGTGTGTGTTGCCATATGGCAACACTGCGCAATAATGGAATGACATTATTATAATAGGTTAGCTAGCTAGCAAAGGCCAGCTGCAGTCTGTTAAGATGTAACCATAACAACATTAATGCTAGTAATATAATGTTGATTAGTCGTATGTTAAGGACTGCCATGGCATTTGTATTATGGATTAAATCAACATCGGAGACCTGCCACCACAGCCAGTACTACTGGCCCAGACCTACCACTGGCCTACCATGGTGTCTCAAAAAGGCAGGTGCAAGTGGCTGTAAGTGTATTGTTAGGGTGAAGTGCACCAAATGTGATGTGTACACAAAAAATGCTTTTTGAAGTTTCGTACAGAAAAAAGGTGAAGTTTCAAGGATTATGGGGGGGTCATGTTCATAACCTTCTTCTCATAAGATTGCGTAATGTTGAATTTTCATGAACTGCAATGTTTTTGGTTTTATGTCAATGTTTTATGATACATGATAAACAGTATTATATTTGTTTTTAACTGTCTACATTTGCAATTTAAATAATATTCACGAAAAACGTAATGAAATTCAAAGAATATAAAGCATTATTCAGCAAAAGAGAATGGAATAAATAAAAGCACAAGATGTTGGAAAATAAGTATAAGGTGTTGTTTATATTTACTGCTAAAGCTTATAATAGCACCAATTGATTCAATACAAACAACATTTCTGAGGAAAAATATTAACTATATACAATTACACTTATTCTAATTTATTTCCAATATTGTATGTTGTTGCCATATGGCAACATATCATAAAGTACCTTAAAATAATATTTTTTTCCAAATTGTTTTTTTCAGCACTTCAAGTTAAGCCATTCTAAGAAAAGAAAAAGAGTCAAATATTTTTTTCTATAGATTTATCATAACGCGTGCGGTAGAGGGTTAAAAGAACTGAATTACAAAAGTTGACCTAAAATACAGTGTATGCCATTAATAATATGTTTTTTGCACAAACTCCCTCCAGCTTGTAAATAATGTTATTTTACTTTAATTTGATTTAAAGTATTTATCCTTTTTGCATTAATTTTCAATGATTTATTTGAGGTAATTCTTCTCTGAACAGCAGAAGGAATGCAGTCCAAAGAATATCAGTAAGAACGAAAATGGGCTTCGTACTGAACCCTGAGGAACGCCAATCCCATAACCACACTCATAATAATGTTTTCTTAACATCATGTACTGAAATATTCACAAAAATGAAATGCAATTTACTAGTACACTCTTAAAAATAAAGGCTTCAAAAGGTTTTTTTTTCGCAGTTATGCCATAGATGCCCCAAAGTACATTTCAGTTCGCAGTCATGCCATAGATGCCCCAAAGTACATTTCAGTGAACATTTCTTAAAAGAATAATTTTTTTTCTTAGTTTGAAGATTTTAATAATCTGCAGAACCTTCTGAATGGATGTTAAAGGTTCTTCATGGAACTGTCAATGCCAATAAAGAACCTTTATTTTTAAGTGTGAAAGTGTTTTGATTTGGTCTAATAGGAAAAACACACATATTCTCCTTTCTATGCATAATGAAAAAAATCATGATCTCTGTTTAAAATCCCGAGTTTATGTTTCCTGAAAACCCAATCATTTTGTTCACTTCATTTTCCGTCACTTTCCACATTTTTGCCTTTTGGGGATTTGAAGTACAAACAGCTGCAGATTATTTATAAGAATCCCACAAACAAATGTAAATCTCAGTTCTAAGAATTGAAAACAACTACTGGAAACCATCAACAGAAGCTGGAAGATTTATCATGAGCTGCTCCCATGCAAATGTGACCCTGTAAGAGCTCTCACTGGAAACTCCCGATGGGATGTGCTCATTAGCAAGAAACATTTACAAGAACTGAGAGACTGAGTAAAGTTTAGAAGTAGCTGTTGTGGGAACCAAATTGCTGACCGTTACAAAGAACAAAAATATTAGGAAAAGATTGCAAGGTTAAAGAAACTCTAAATAAAAATGAGTAATAATAATGCCATTCAACATAAATATATAAAAGGTTAACAAAGGCAGAGCTGTAGAATATATCAAAATAATAGATATATTATATAATAGGGCTGGGAGATAAAACGATAACGATATGTATCGCGATAGACACGTGATCGATATCAATAAAAAATGTGTTCGATAAAATGTTCGATATTTTTTATTCTTCGTCGGAAGAAAACAGAGGTTGCGAAGCAAGTTTGGTTGCATTAACAAAGGCACTCGTTGTCTCGTGCTTGTCTGCTAGATTCCTCTTCAGTAACCGGCGACAGTTCTTATTAATGAGTCAATTGACCAATTGGTGAATCAGAATGAATTGAACACATAAGTCACTGGTCTGTATCACAGACGTAATTAGTCAGACAACTCACTTACTCACTGAATTGGTTTGGATTACTCATTCACTCACTGAACCGAAGATTAAGATGTCTGATTCAAAATGATCCAAGAAATATATTGTGTTGTGTGTACTTTTGAAACTTTAAATCTTAAAAATGCGCATTTACAAGCTAAGCAAAATTTCTGTCAAATTAGTCAACTCACCAGTCAACTCAAAAACAAAATGCTGCAGGAAACATGGATTAAATTTTTAAAAATAGAATTTTAGATTCCTTAAATTTAGAATCTTTAGTTCTAAAAATTGGACACATAGGAAAAAAGCTACAGGAAATAGAGTTTGGAGGCTCTATTTCTCTTTGCTATCTTTCTAATAGGCTTTTAATGTCTCTCCCACGAGGCCTGTTAGAATGTATATTCTCCAGGTACAACAAGGTCAGACTGTGCAGTCAGGACACACCAGATGTGCAGTGTCTCTCTCTGTTTCTCACTGCTGGCCTTGCTGAAATATCTCCCCAAAATCCTCTTGGTCATGCTTTAGCATGAATCCATGGCAGTGAGTAATTGAAATCTGAGTCTGAATCTGTAATTGAGGGCGCACAAGCATCAAACACATATGCAGCTAACTCCTGTGTTTATATATGTGGGGTCACTGGTGCACACTGATAGGGTTGTGAGGATCAGGGTCAGATGGCATGAAGAATTGGAGGCTAAAAACAAATCACGTCTCACAGATGTCGAACATCTTGCACTTACGTTTTCCCAAGACCCTGAACTTATAATGATAATATCACAATATTTGTGCTTTTTACAGATTATCTAAGTCACTATCAACCATAGAGAAACAGCACATATGTCTATGTTATTTTATGACATTCAGCAAATCTTGTGTATAATGTACACTACCAGTTAAAAGTTTGGAATCATTATGATTTTTATTATTATTATTTTATTTTTTTAAAGAAGTTCTGCTTAATATTTCTGTGGAGAAGTACATTTTTTAAATTAAATTAATACTTTTTTTTTTCAGAAAATATGCATTAAATTTATCAAAAGTCACAGTAAAATCATATATGTTACAAAAGATTTATATTTCAAATAAGTACTGTTAAATTTTCTATTCATAAAAAATCAAAAAAAATTATCAGTCTCGACACAAATATCAAATATCAAAAATATACCAGCAAAAAAACAAAACAAAACAAAAAAACGAAGAAATGTTTCTTGAGCAGCAAATCATCATATTAGAAGGATTTCTGAAGGATCATGTGACACTGAAGACTGGAGTAATGATGCTGAAAATTCAGCTTTACTATCACAGGAATAAATTACATTTTGAAATATATTTTTAAATTGTAATAATATTTCACAACATTACTGTTTTTTCTATATTTTTAGACTTCTTTCAAAAATATTAATGATTCCGAACTTTTCATCAGCAGTGTATAATGTTTACAATGTTTATCAGGTGTTTGTACACAATCGTGACTCTTAGAACGTGATGTTTTCCAGATTATACACGTTTTGACCCTGTTGACACCTAGTATTGAATACCCTGTTTGAGAGCAAATTCAAGATGATGCATATTTACACCATATACACAAACAGTGGCCTAAGTGGAATGATCAGTGTCTAACCAGAGAGAAATAAATAAATAAAATAACTTGTATGTAGAACTCTGGAGATTGTGGAGGAGGAAAACAAGACATTCACTGCTCTGCGTGCAAAGAAAAACAGAAGAGGAAAAAAAGATAATGCAAGGGGACAGAAAATCAAGATACAGAGATAAAGAGAGGAGGAATGTACAAGGAAAGACAAAATGAGAAATAGAAAAATAAAAATAAAATAAGATAAGCCGGATAAATAAAATGACAGTGAGCAGAAGAGGATAAAGAGGCTGGGAGAGAAGAGTAAACATAAAGATGTGAGAGAAACATGAAGATGTGAGTGAGAACAGACAGAAAAAGGAGAAGTTGCTGTATTTCCCAACCACTGAGGCACCTGGAAGACTTTCTGAGTCTCCATAGCAACAGGGGGCGGGGAGAGAGGAGAACAAGCCAGTAATTGGGTGATGGTGTGCATGGAAGAGAATGGATATAAAGAATGGACACACACATATATCTATACCATACAACAGACCATCAACTTTTCAGATAGAGGGTTTGCGTTCAGTCTTCTGCAGTGTCATATCATAAGCCTTTTCCATGTATCAGCTCCCATGAGTTCTGCTGACTGAGCATGCGTGGAACATGTCCATTCCCATATTACCTCTTGCAATATTAAAGGAACAACATACAGCATTATTTCAAATTTCTTTGAGGCTGAATCGCACACAAAAAAAAGGTTATATTTCACCCCAGAGAAAAAAAGTGAAATATATACACAAAAACAATAATAATCATTTTTGTTTTTATTTTGGGGTGAAATATGACTTTAAACATTTCTATTCTCCTATCCAACAGGAGAGTGATTGTAACTCCACCAAATTCACAGCTACAATGTTTTGGGTGGTTGCCAGGGTGTTGCTATGCAGTTGCTGCAGTGATAAATGAATAAATAAATATTATTTGCTTTTATTTTTGTGCTCAAATATGACTAAAAACATTTCTAGAGAGAGAGAGAGTCAGAAATAACTTATGAATTGATATGCTTAAAATGTCACATCACAGAGCTGCACCATGGGGCCCTACATCAAATCCAGCTCCATGAGGTCTCCTATTCGATATGAGAGTGATTGTAACGCCAGCAAAGTCAGAGATAAATGTGTGAACCACATAAACCTCATGATTAGTCCTTTCAAGGAGCTGCACCAGGGGGTCTCCTGGTAAAACATAGCCAAAGAGTTTGAGGATGATGCAGGAGAGTGAGCCCTGTCATGCAGCTCCATCAATAGGCTTATTCAAGTCAAAACTTCAATGCATATTTCATTACACTTAAAACGGTGATCCCTACTATAGAGCTACACACAGGGGCTGCTCTGCAGTACTAAATGGGTTATATTCTACACCTTCATAGCATTTCTCCCTTAAGTCTAATGTTGTTTAAGGCTTCTTGCACCAAACATAGAAAGGAAATAACTTTTCTCCCATCTGTCTTGCTCCTTTCATACATCTGCACACGTCCCATGACCCAAATAATGGCAGTGGTCATGTGACCTTATTGCTAATGCTTGCTGATTGGGCTCATGTTGCATGATGTCATAAACAACCAATTACACAGAGTTCAGTTTGTACAAACATTGACTTATTCTAAGTACAAGATGTCAGCTTCAAAGAAAAACTGTTTTCGAGGAGAACTGTGAAGTATTTAAAATGAGTCAAACAGTCTCCAAAATTACTTGCTGGGTGAGTTTCAGTAGGGTGACAGAGTGACATGAAAAACTCTCACACGGCATAATCCACCTGGAACCATACAAAGTGTGCTCTGAGTCTGAACATTTACTCAATAAGCTGCTTTTGCACAGAGAATTACAAAAATAAACTTTCATGTTCTGTGAAGAAAATGTAAGTGGTGCTTGCTGGTTCAAAATTCACTACTACGATGATAGGGTGTTTTGGATGGAGGCCAGGGCATTGCTATGCAGTTGATAGGGGTTTCAGTGCTTGCTAGGGTGTTGTTTGCTAAATAAATAAATTAACTAGCGAACAGAACTCAGGCAAACCGGAACATGGCAAAGAAAAAAAACGAAACCATAAAAGACCAAAACAGAGCTAGAACAGAACAGAAACTCCCCACTCCTGGAAGGCACATCCTCGTGCCGTAACAAGTCAAACTGAGGATGGAGGGGGCTTTTGAGGAGGACGAGGGGCTGGCGAAGGGCAGGACACAGGAGTTGATGAGGGTGTGGGGACCAGAAAACAGCCAGGATAAAGGCCCACGGTGGAGTCGAGGGAGGGAGGAATCATGGTGGAGACTTGGCAGGCTGAGCCGATGACCACGGACGACACCATATGTCCTTGAGGCCAAGGCGAAGCCATGGTAATGAGTGGTCGAGGTGGAGTCAGGGTGCTGGAGGACTGAGGACCAAGGCAGAGCCAAAGTGAAGGCGGAGCCCAACAGAGCAACGACTGACAAAGAAGTAGCCGAAAGGATGAGGGAGGCCGGTGAAGCCGTGAGGATGAGGACCCCAGGTGAAGCCAAGGGATGAAGAAGCCAAGGCGGAGCCAACTGGTCGACTGGCCGAGGTGAAGTGACAAGCTCAGCGGCCTGAGGCGGAGACAGGGGATTCTCGTACAAAGGCGGAGCTGGACTGGAAGACCCGAGGAGGATCTGAGTTGTTGGTTGGAGCCAACTGAGGAGGAGCCGAGGGACTGAAGGGAGCCAGTGGAGGCGAGGCTGAAAGACTGTCTGTCTTTGGTAAAGGAGGAGGGAGAGGGATGCTGGGTGGGAACATTAGAGACGCAGGACACTTGGAGCTGGGCGGGACCAGCAGAGATGAAGGAGACTTGGAGCTGGGTGGGACCAGCGGGGATGGGGAGACTATGGGGAATGACCTCTTCCAAATCCTCAAAATATTTCCTAGAGGCCAGGTATAGCTGTGGGAGTATGGGCGGGGCTCCACTCCATGCCCTCGTACTCCACTAGTATGTCCACCTCGACGGACGTTGGTGCCGGCTCACGCATCTGGTCAGACTCTCCGTGGGGTTCGGGCTCCAGGGCGATGTTAAGCTCATGAGTTGTCTCTGGCACTGGCATCGTGGCAGGCACGGGCTCCGTGCAGTGTATTAAAAAAATGCAAAGCAAGCAATCTGGGTAGTGGGTGAGGCACGACAGGTCTAAGAAGTCCCTCGTGTGGTCCTCGAGGTTAGGGTGCTCCTGCTCTAAACAGAGCAACTGGAAAGCTGGTAAGTGGGTGGTTGACATATAAGCCCGAAATTTTTTTTTTTTTTAAAACTTCAAATATTAGGCATAAAAAATATTGAGTTGTGTTGTACTGACTCTTGAATTTCCAAAAATAGTTGTGGTTTTTTAGATNCTCGGTTAACTAAAAACAGCTAGCTTATACTTGGCATGTAAATTGCCACATGACAGCAATGATTTTTAAAAATAAATGAGTAAAATTTGTAAAAAGTGTTTCATTTTTATGCAAATAATGTCACACCATAAGACACAAAACTTTGACCACTAGTGAGCTAATCAGATACAGAGCTTTTTAAGTAAAAATCAAAAAGTCAGAACTCGCCTCATGACCTTCCAAACCACTTTAGAGATGACAATGCAACGTCCTGGTTGAGTGTGGACCTCTGCTTCATAATGTTGTCCAAATTATTGCCCGTTCAAAATATAGATTTTAATGTCACACCATATGATGCCCATTTTACGGACAAAATGTATTTGGCCAGAACTTGCTTAAAAATCGTGCACAGACATCAACACTTTCTGTGTTCATTAAAAATGCCTAATTCTGTTATTTAAACTGTAAATCTATCAATTATTTATACTTTGCTGAGATATATTGTCATATTAGTAAAGTCACACATAGCCCGGACAGTCACACCATATGACAATTTTGATGTTTAGATCAAAATTTGAAGTATTGGTCTTCATACACCAACTAAAGCTATGGTATGCTGTAATAATATCTTGTTAGAGGAACAACATAAGGATATACATTTTTTAAAAATACCCATTTTCTTTAGTAAATGACATTATGGACAGGTAGAACTGTACGTCATGTCATCCACCCAAGTCCATTTTTTTTAAATCCTTTCTGGGGTTCAGTCTTCTGTCACTTTGTGTGGCTGTAATGATTGCACGACACAGTAAATTCAATAAATTCTTTACTTGGAAACATGCAGGAGAGACATATTAATTAACAGAATTAACAACAGGTGCGTAATATAATCATTGACCATTGAAACTAACTAGCAAACAGAACTCAGGTAAACAGGAACATGGCAAATAATAAAAACAGAACTAGAATGTAGATAGGCTTAGACAGCTTGATCACTCATTCAGTGTAATGTGATTTTTCACCAATATTTATAAAATAAGCAAGTCTGGTTGCTTAGAAAGGTAAAGGTAATTGCATTTGAGGTACCAAGCATGATGGGTTACACACTGAATATTATTACTTACGGTTAGGGGTTTGAGCAAATCCCTGACTTCAAGTATTTAAGCAAAAGAAATGCCTTAGTGAGCAGCACTAATAATCAAAGGTTCCCTGTTTGGGTACAGAGAAATAAACCCTCTGGCTTTGGCGTTTCAACCGGCTTGTATGAACTGCTTTCAAGCTGATCTAAGATCAGCTCTTCCCCATGCAAAACACTGGAGTGCCTGTCTTAAATCAAGGTAAAAGGCGACTGGTAGCCAAAGGGTAAGAGTAGTTACACTGATCCAAGAACGCAATAAATCCCCTGATTACAGCCTTACGGGCAGCTTTATTGATTCCATTTGAGTAAACAGTGTGAGAGATGGAGTAAAGTGAAAGATAAAAAGAAAGAGAAGGTTGAGAGAGAGAGAGAAAGCTGTTTTCCTTGAATTATTCTGTTGGCTCGAGCTCTGATTGACAGGACACACATGGATACAATTGCACACAATCACAAAAGCACCTCCATTACATACATGAACACACACACATTTGTGGAACCTAATAGGGAATGTGACTCACTCCAGGCCTGCACACACACATACACAGGTTACTAATGGATAGTGTGAATCAAGTCCGGACATGCATTAGTGAGCACAGTATCAGGTTTCAGGAGACATATGTGCACTTGGACTGACAACACGCTTACACATATACACACTCTATATATACACAGATCAGGGATCTTTCTGGTGGGAAGCGAATCTAAAGGTTGTTCTGTGATGTTGAATGAGCAGCAGCCCAACATTAAGACAGATTACTGACTACTACAAGACCAGAGCAAGTAAAATTTGCAACAGACCCCATTAAATCAAAATCTTGTGGGCTTTGTAGCCTTTCGTCCATTTGTGTTCTCTTTGAGGTTATATATGCTAGTGTACTCTATGCAGTGACAAAATTCACTTTTAGCAGACAAACGCATCTAAAATTTCAGTCCTTATCTGGCATGAAATTGGACCAAAAATACTGATGACTTAACCTGAGCTACATACACAACTGTCCAAAAGTTTTTTTTAGTTTTTTTTTTAAAGAAGTGCTCACCAAGGCTGCATTTATTTGATCAAAAAACTGTAATATTGTGAAATATTATTACAATTTAAAATAGCTATTTGAATATATTTTAAAATGTAATTTATTCTTGTGATGGTGTCACATGATCCTTTAGAAATTATTCTAATTTGTTCCTCAAGAAACATTGCTTATTATTATCAACGTTGGAAACACCGCTTAAAGGTGCCCTAGATTCAAAAATTGAATTTACCTCAGCATAGTTAAATAACAAGAGTTCAGTACATGGAAAAGACATACACTGAGTTTCAAACTCCATTGTTTCCTCCTTCTTACATAAATCTCATTTGTTTAAAAGACCTCCGAAGAACAGGCGAATCTCAACATAACACCGACTGTTACGTAACAGTCGGGGTGTACGCCCCCAATATTTGCATATGCCAGCCCATGTTCCCAACATTATGAAAGGCATTAGACAAGGGCAGAACGTCTGGATCTGCACAGCTGAATCAACAGACTAGGTAAGCAAGCAAGGACAATAGCAAAAAATGGCAGATGGAGCAATAATAACTGACATGATTCATGATAACATGATATTTTTAGTGATATTTGTAAATTGTCTTTCTACATGTTTTATTAGCATGTTGCTAATGTACTGTTAAATGTGGTTAAAGTTACCATCGTTTCTTACTGTATTCACGGAGACAAGAGCCGTCGCTATTTTCATTTTTAAACACTTGCAGTCTGTATAATGCATAAACACAACTTCATTCTTTATAAATCTCTCCAACAGTGTAGCATTAGCCGTTAGCCACGGAGCATAGCCTCAAACTCATTCAGAATCAATGTAAACATCAAAATAAACACTGTACTTGTGCGATTAGACATGCTGCATGACGAACACTTTGTAAAGATCCATTTTGAGGGTTATATTAGCTGTTTGAACTTTTTTTATGTTGTTTAAGGCAAGCGCGAGCTCCGTGGGCGTGGAGCACGAGATTTAAAGGGCCACACACCCTGAATCGGCTCATTTCTAATTATGCCCCAAAATAGGCAGTTAAAAAAATGAATTAAAAAAAATCTATGGGGTATTTTGAGCTGAAACTTCACAGACACATTCAGGGGACACCTTAGACTTATATTACATCTTTTAAAAAAAAATTCTACTGCACCTTTAATATTTTTGTGAAATCTGTGATACAGGATTCTTAGATGAATCATTTATTTGAAATAGACATTTTTGCCACATTATAATTGTCTTTACTGTCACTGTCAATCAAATTAATATATACTAGCTGAAAGAAATAAAAAATCTTACTAACCCCAAACTTGAATGGCAGAGTATATTTTTGACCAATCAAATGCTCTAGAATGAGAATGTCTCTCCTCCTGATATCAATTAATGAATTTTGTGTAATTTTAACAAATTTCTATAATTTTTTCTCACTCTAAAAAAAATTATTCTTATTAACATAAATTTATGTTAAAACATTAAAGCATCAATTTACATGAGAATGATTTTACAATTTACACAGAAATTAATCCTGCTCATGTTTCATAAATGGCACTCAGTATGTTGATGAAACTGAACATTTTTACCCTAACCAAACGCACCGAGATTAATCACAAGTTGTCAGTTGCTTGGTTACCATTTCTATTATGCTGCATTGGCTGTGACTTTATGTCATGTAGCATTTTGAAATAGTCTGAAATCTTCTATAAGTCATGCTGAACAAATTGTTCTTCCATTCCTCACAGCCTCCAATTATAGGAATAGCCCAGTTCTGTCATCATTACACACCCTCATGAAATTCCAAACAAAAAAAGTGTCTTTAAATGCACTATTCCATTAAATATGTAATGTATTCTGACTAACTAAGCTCTATTGTAGGAATCAAACCCAAACTTTTGATTACTAGCCTTGATCTTTTTTGCCCCACCCCAAATTGCAACTTAGAGCTGAGGCCAGTCTGAAATTGTGACTTCAACCAAGACAAAGAGGGAATCAAATGCCCTTGATGTGACCGTAAGCCTGACCCCGAAGACCAGCCGAGGCGGAGCTGCAAAATTCTGTAGGTTGTGCAATGACAGATTGTCAGATGCTCTATGTGTCATCAGAGACGCTTGATGCAACATACGGGTCTGTTTTAAAATTAATCACACACTGACACACACATTCCCAAACATGTCACGTATTCCTCACCTGTCTCTTGTTACACTGGGCGGATGTGCCTGAATTCCACCCACGCACACACATACACACATATTCTACCAAGATCTGAGACTAAAGAGAGGAGCAAGTGAGCACTTTGGCATTGGCGTACACATGAGTAACTGTGGGTGTCCACACAGATTATTTCAGCAGTATATGTAGGGCAACCAGCAGTAGGGATGAAGACTTTTGGCAGTCTCGTCTGCCCACACCCAGATTTAGCCCCTGTTCTCCTCACTCTCTCCATATGAGGAGCCAGAACTGGCATGAACCCCAATGACAAGCACCGCACTGACCTCAGATCAGTAATACAGCTCTGGTCTAGATACAGTTGTGAAGACACAATCAGGACACACTGTACTCTTATTGACTTTGGTACAGTGACAGCACTGCAGATGGCTACTACTCACTAGTTTAGTCTCACTGACCTGACAGGTGTAAGGAACTGTGTCGAGTTGGATGAATACAGAAACAGGAGATTGGCATATGTCTTGGCAAAGAGTGGTTGCACATTCCGGTCACAATAAAAATATTTGAGAGTTCTATGCACCCTGTTATGGACAGAGGTGTAAAGAGTACCTGAAAACCATACTTGAGTAAAAGTACAGATACCTTAGAGCAAAAAACTCAAGTTACAAGTCTCCCATTCCAATACGACTTGAGTAAAAGTCTTAGAGGATCTGATTTTGACAGTATTTATGTATTTTACTCATACTGAATGTAGGCTCAAAGATGCACTATAGTTCTCGACACCTAAGAGACATACCAGTGAAAAACTGTGACTTTATATCTCCCAATTTTTACTTTAGGCCTATATCTTAAAATAGGGCTGCATGATTAATTAAAATAAAACCGAAATCGCAATAATTACTTAGTGCAGTTATCAAATCGTAAAAACTGTGCATTAAACACATTAATATATGCATTTTAGATTGACACATGTCATTGTGTCATTATCAGCTTATTATCCGGCGGTGTATGCAGCGTCTCTGAGTAAATGTGTCGAATTACCATTTTATATCTCACAATATGACTTTAAATCTCGCAATCGTAAGGTTGTTTCTAGCAATAGCAACTTTACCTCATAAATTTCACAATTCTCATTATTGTGACTTTATATCTCGCAATTTGACTTTAAATTTTGCAATTGCAGCTATGTGAGATATAAAGTCACAATTACGGGAAACAATGTGACTTTATATATCGCAATATGACTTTTAAATCTTGAAGTTCCAATTTTGTTTCTTGTAAATGTGACTTTATATATTGCAATGTGACTTTATATCTCGCAATCGTAAGGTTGTTTCTAGCAATAGCAACTTTACCTCATAAATTTCACAATTCTCATTATTGTGACTTTATATCTCGCAATTTGACTTTAAATTTTGCAATTGCAGCTATGTGAGATATAAAGTCACAATTACGGGAAACAATGTGACTTTATATATCGCAATATGACTTTTAAATCTTGAAGTTGTGACTTTATATATCGCAATATGACTTTTAAATCTTGAAGTTCCAATTTTGTTTCTTGTAAATGTGACTTTATATATTGCAATGTGACTTTATATCTCACAATATGACTATATCTTGGAATATAACTTTAAATCTTGCAATTATGATTTTGTTTCTCGTAAATGCGACTATATCTTGCAATTTTACTATAAATCTTGCAATTGCGACTTTATATCTCACAATATGACTTTAAATCTCACAATTGTGACAACTTTACCTCACACTCTTGCAATATCACTTTAAATTTCACAGTTCTCATAACTACGACTTTATATCTCATATTGTGACTTTATATTTACATTTACATTTAGTCATTTAGCAGACGCTTTTATCCAAAGCGACTTACAAATGAGAACAGTAGAATCAAATCAAACTCAACATGAGAACAACAGTATGTAAGTGCTGTGTGAAGTCACAGTTATGTCAGTAAAGTGCTCGTAGCAAGGATTTTATTTTTTTATTTTATTTTTTTTATATAAAATACACAAATAGATGGAAGAAGAGTAGAAATCAAAGTAAGTGCTACTATTACTGGGTCAAGTGCTGATGAAAAAGATATGTCTTTAGCATTTTTTTGAAAATGGCTAGAGACTCAGCTGCTTGGATAGAGCGCGGCAGGTCATTCCACCAGCCAGGAACAGACCCGGAGAAGGTCCGTGAGAGAGATTTTTTTCCCCTTTGTGATGGCACCACAAGGCGCCGTTCACTTGCAGAACGCAAGTTTCTGGAGGGCATGTAAGTCTGAAGTAGTGAGTTAAGGTATAGCTGTGCAGAGCCAGCGGTCGTTTTGTAGGCAAACATCAGAGCCTTGAATTGGATGCGAGCAGCTACTGGCAGCCAATGCAGAGTGATGAAGAGAGGAGTGACGTGCGCTCTCTTCGGTTCGTTGAAGACCAGTCTTGCTGCAGCATTCTGGATCAGTTGTAGAGGCTTGATAGTGCATGCTGGAAGGCCAGCCAAGAGAGCATTACAGTACTGGTGATCGTCAAGGAGGTTGTTCTGCGTGAGATAAGTAGACAGTTGGTTGAATACAACTCTCTCAAGTGTCTTAGCAATGAAGGGAAGAAGGGATACTGGCCTGTAGTTTTCTAGAAGTGCTGGATTCAGAGTTGGTTTTTTAAGCAGTGGGGTAACCCTAGCCTGCTTAAAAGCATATATCGCAATATGACTTTATATCTTGCAATATGACTTTAAATTTTGCGATTGCAACTATGTGATATATAAAGTCGCAATTACGAGAAACAATGTGTCTTTATCTCTAGCAATATGACTTTAAAGGGTAAAATTTTATCATCATTTACTCACCCTAATGTTGTTCCAAACCTTTATGAGTTTCTTTCTTCTGTTGAACACAAAATAATATATTTTAAATAATGCTGGTAAACACACTCTTGACAGTAGCCATTGACTTCCTACTATGAAAGTCAATGGCTACCGTCAACTGTTCGATTACCAACATTCTTTAAAATTTTTTCATTTTTGGGTGAGCTATCCCTTTAAATCTTGCAGATGAGATTGTGTTTCTCATAATAGCAACTTTATCTCACAATCTTGCAATATCACTTTAAATTTTACAGTTCTCATAATTGCGACTTTATATCTCATAATGTGACTTTAAATTTTGCAATTACATCTTTGTGAAATCTAAAGACACAATTACGAGAAACAATGTGACTTTATATCTCGCAATATGACTTTAACTCTTACAAATTTTATAATTTTAAATATTGTGTTTTTTTGTGATTTTATATGTTGAAATTTGACTTTACATCTCCAAATTGTTACCGTATATCATACGATGTGACATTAGATCTAACAATTATGATTTTATGTGACTTTATATCTTATTTTAAAGTTTGTCTCACAATTACCTTTTCTACACAATTTACCTTTTTTACTCTGAGATTAACCTGCTTCTATACACCCGTTTAATTCAAGGAACAGAAAGAGGATGAAAAAATAACAAATTTACAACTGTTTTGGAGCACGAAACCTTGACTAACATTATAAGTGAACTTCAGGGGAAAAAAATAAAATGATACAAAAGACAGTAAGCAGTGGACCTTGAAAGAGCTTCACACAGAAAAAGAAGCTCAGATCATGCTTTGTTGTATGTCTACTACAGCAAGTGAGAGAAAGAGAGAGAGAGAACATGTGTGTATATATTCATCAGAGTGTGCCAAGGGACTTCCCCTAGGAGAGTGGCAGAGCCCAAAGTAAGTGTGCGGTTCTGTGTAAGTGTGACTGCGTGTGTGTGTGTGTGTGTGTGTGTGTGTATATTGTAACCAGGTGCAGAGAAAACCCCAACAAATCTGGGTCACCCAAGAAAACCCAACACTTCACATACCCTGGACATATAAACGCAACCTGATCTCATTCCTGCCAGCGACATAATTACATATTCCACATCTGTACATCACAAAGACTATATACATACAGAAACAGTGCTTCAAAGTCAGACACAATTATTATTCTGAGCATCTCTGAATAATTTCCATGTTTTGTGCCAACTAGGCTAACTTCAGCACAAGGGATCAAACAGACGGACATGCCCATCCCAGCAACAGCGTGTGTGTAAATTGTACAGTGAAAACTCCAGAGGGAAGAGTTTAAACAAACAGAGTCCTCCCTTTCATAGAAAGACTTCTACAACTAACTCAGTTTAAAGCTGGCTTCCTGTGCACACCCTTCCTTTTGGGGTTTTGTGTGAGTGTTTGGCCGAATTTTAGACCAAAGAGAGATTCATTTATTTATACTGAGCGACCTTATTCACAAGATTTATGCCACACAACTTAAACAATTTTATCAAGTGACTAAAACATTCAGTAACAGTGTGTGGTAGGTAACAAGGAGTCGGTAAATATATCCCAACATTTGCACAATGTTTCATGTCAAAAAAACCTAGCGAGTTACCTAGACAACATTTTAAAGTCACCATGAAATCAAAATTGATTTTGTTTTCAGTCTTTTATAGAATATTGCGGTATGTAATATAAATGATTTATCCATTCACATATAATTTTTTTTCAATTCACGTGTCCTCGTAATCTTCAATCAAAATATCTTCCCCTCCCTCTTGCAGCGACATCTCTTCTCTTCTCTGATGACATGTTTACTGGCAACCTGTCACTCACATGAGATCGACCAATAGCAAACAAAAACCATCCAATTAATTCCCCATGGACAAAACCAGTCCTGTTCTACACTTCTTCTTGTTTAGGAAGCCATTTCACTTGGATATACGTCACAATAGGAAAGAAAAGACCATCGCAACTTCCTTTTGATGCCAATTCTAAAGACATAATACGGTCCAGACACAAAAGCTGTTCCAATAATTAAGCCAGCAACCTGCTTTCTAAAATTCCTCATTTTGGCCAAATTTTAAGACAACATCACATGTATTCTTTGCAGAGAAGACAATAATCAGAGTGGAAAAAAAAAAATCAAGAAATGTTAATTATACTTATATTTCAATAAACAGTATTATACTTATAAATTATACTTATATTTCAATAAACAGAAGTATCAATAAAAATAGCTTTATATTAAACTTAATATTTTTCATGGTATTTTTATGCTTATTACAGTTAACAAAAATAGTTAGTTCAAATAGTTCAAAGTCAATTGGAATGAATACATTTTAAGGGGTATGGAGACAAAGCACCTGGGTGACGACCTTAAACAAAGCATGCAAATGAATTATACAGTTATAGCAAGAATAGCTCTGGAAGATTCTGGAATTTCACCAGCCCTAATCCAATCATCATACCTATACAGCTTCATTATCATAGAGATAGCGGCCACTACTTCAAACAATGAAGTGAGCCCTTAAATACAAAAGGTGATAGCCTCAGTTACCAGGCTCGTTTGAGAAGGTATAGCGGTACGTCATACATATGCAAATAGCAATGACTAATCAGATGAACTGATTTGTCACATAGAGAGGCACGCCCAATCTTAATTTACGGGTGCAAATGTGCGCAAACATTTCTGTTCATCAGCAGATTAATCCTTTTATTATTATTTCTTTAAAAAATTGAAAAAAATAATAATTAAGATTACACTACTTATGAAAAAAGACAAGTCATCTGAGTCATCATCTGCATAAATTCCATTTTAAATGCACCTTAATAGATCTGGGTAAAAAAAAAAAGAGAGATTTTCATCATTGACCCTTACATTAAACAATGACTACCTGACAAATTATTGCATGTAATGTAGTCACTCACTGCAGCTTGTGTTAGTTCTTACATATAATCTCAGTTGTCTCCAATCTGTTCCAAAACAGCTTAGATGTTGTCCATGGTACCACCTCTGAATGGAAGGGAAATGATTTACTATTTTTATTCTAATAGCTCATAGGCTGGTTTCAGTCGTATACTAGCTCAAAGCTTGTTTGTGCGGCAGTACAGACTCAAAGTCTATGAAAACATCAAAAGACATCAGAGAGGTGGTCAAAAGCCCAGAGTCTGGCAACAACACAGAGAAATGCACAATAAACCCAAATTCAGACTTGTGAGTACACACACAAACATGACCACAGCCACAACAGCAAACACATCAAAAGAGTCCCACTTCATTACTAGATCCATCACAACACATGGCACACACGTCCAGATCACACATCCTGTTACACAAAACTTTACATCCAAAGCTTAGCTTTGGAAGCTCTCCAATTATGTTTCATTTAAGCATTCAGCTTTGTCTCAGATGTTTTGTTAGGAAAAATAACAAGTGAAACAAATCCTGGTTTTAGTTGATTTCACAACTTGGTCAAGCTGGTCTGTTGGCAAGAATTACAGACTTTTTCCAGCTAGTCAAGCCGAAAGACCAGCTTCAACAAGGCTGACTTGAGCACTTTTGTTTTTAGCATCAAGTATAATTTGGTTATGGAAGAATTTAATGACAAATATATAAATAATATATAGATATATAATATATAAATAAAATTAAACAAAATAATTGAAAAAAATAAAATAAAAGTAAAATAATAAAATTAAATAATAATAATAATAATAAACATGCTTATATAAATCATTCACAATTCACAGTGACATAATTAAAGACAATATATAAAAATCCATTTTGATTTTATGNTTCAAAAACAATAAAAAAATAAACACACTTAAAAAAAAAAAAAAATTAATAAATAAATAAATAAAATAGCATGAAGTCCAGATAATTTAGTTATAGAAATTAAATAAATTTAGTTACTTAATGAAAAAGGTGTGAGTTCATATTGTAATGATAAAGATTTTGTGTGTGTCTCTCTCTGGTTGGTTCCCAAACCCAAACATAAAATAAAGAGTTAAATAAAGAAATAACTACAGCAGGATGGAAACCTCCTTCTAAATGGACTGGACACTAAATTTAGTCTCTCTTGCTTTTCTTGCTTGCACAACTCTGGCCTCAGATCAGGAGCCAAGGGCAACTTCTCTCTTCACCACAGGCTCAAAACCCTCCATTGTCCCTTTGAGCACAAGGCTAGTGTGTCTCTGAAGTGTAGGTGTCGGTCTCCTGACTACAACTCGACCTTGCTCATGAAACGAGCCTTTATCCAGCTTCAACAATCAAGCTCCTTCTTCCCACACTGACATCAGTACAGTAGGCAGAGTGGAGCGTCCCTGAACGCCCCCAAAATGCTGAGGCCTTGAGTTACTCCAGCCATTGGTGCCATTGGCGTTCCTGCACAGCCTTGTGGTCTAGACACCCATTTTGGACTTTCAGGCCGGGCCGGGCTTGGCTGAGCTGCCTACGCATTCCCAAATCTAGACTGAATGACCCTCCATTTGCCAGAGCACGAACTGGGGGAGATCATCCAGTGTCAGACGGGTTCATGTTCTGAATCATTTAGAGGCCCAAAGGGTGGTAAGAAAAATAGAGCAGGCGAAGCTTACTACAAAAAGTTCAGCTGCACATATCTATATCAATGATAATTTATTACAGACCTGTGAATAAAGGGAGGTGGAAAAAGGCATCCAATATTATCAGTACTACATATTTGGGATAGAGTTGTACAGTGGTTGTAGATGTAAACTGTCTGATCATTTGCAGTACGCCTAAAACATTTTCAAATATAATGTTGAATGAATACAGTTTCTCACTTTGAAAAAGTGTCATTACAAGTATTGGCAAAACTGACATTGATAGCAAAGGTACCTTTAAAAATTATTTAAAATATATAATGAAAATTAAATTAAAATTAGATAAAAAATAAGAAAGTACTTGTTAAACAGAAGACTAAATATTGTTTGTATATAAACAATATGATAAAATAAAATAAAAAGATAGTACTTGTTAAAAATATGCCTTTAAAATATTATTTAAAATATAATTAAGATAAATGATTATTACTGGCCTTGATAGTACTTGTAAAAATATATAAATAAAATTAAATAAAATTAAAAAGTAAAACTAAAATACGACTTGTTAAATAGAAGACTTTAAAATAATGTTTAAAATGTATAATAAGATCAGATAAAATAAAGTGAATTAAAATAAAAAAATAAATATAATAAAATAACACAAATAAAATAAAATAAGATAGTACCTGTTAAAAAATATGTCTCTAAAATATTATTTAAAATATACAATTAAAATAAAATAAAATAATAAAACAATCAAATAAAATATGTAGAAGGATTTAATGGTAAACAGATATTGGTGTAGATGATGCCACAACAAATTCCAGGTGGACACCTAAAGCTCAAAAATTTTCCCATATTCACAAAACCAAGGGTTTTCAGGTTTTTAAGGAAATGCAGCCGTCAAACGAATGAAGTTCCAATATGCACAACATCAAGAGCATCTTAGTCAATGCATGTTAAATCCTGCAGTCAGCTGGTCTTGGTTTGGTCTTGGACAGATTAGACTTAGTGCAGCTGACAGAGTCAGCTTAGATGAGAGGAAAATGCAAAGCAGATGTCTTGATGTTTTGTCAGGTGTATTATTGTCCTTATCCCCATCTCAACCAGCTTAGCAACCCACACAATGACGCTCTTTAAAGGGATATTTCATCCAAAAATGAACATTCTCTCATCATTTACTCTACCTCAAGTTGTTTTAAACCTGTATGAATTTCTTTCCTCTGCTGAACACAAAGAATGTCAGTAACCAAACAGTTGATGGGCCCATTGACTTCCATAGTATGGGAAAAAAATCCTATGGAAGTCAATGGGGACCATCAACTGTTTTAGAAATTTACAAAACAGACTAGTCAGCAGGTTGTCTGTATGACTAGTCAAATAGTTGCTTGTTATGTTTTAGAGAAGTCACTTATATAACAAAGGCTGCATTTATTTGATCAAAAATATAATAGAACAGTAATATTGTGAGATATTATTACAATTTAAAATAACAGTTTTCTGTTTTAATATATTTAAAATATAATTTATTCCTGTGATGTAAAGCTGAATTTTCAGCATCATTACTCCAGTCTTCAGTGTCACATGATCCTTCAGAAATCATTCTAATACTGACTTGGTGCTCATGAAACATTTCTTATTGCTGAAAACAGTTGTCACAAGTTGAATTTAACAACTGACTAGCCAGCTGCTGGATGACTAATCAAAAGCATCCTGACTCATCCCTAATGCTGTCAGATCAGCAGTTTGTTATCCTTTTCCTAGTTTCTTGACAATTTGTTACCGTTCATAGTATTACATATCTCTGACCTTCTTCCTAAAACAAAAATAGGTTAAGAAAAGAACACAAATTTACAGTGAGGGTGAGAAATTCAGGATGAATCACCTCATGCATAATGCAGGTGTCAGGACTCTGCAGTGCTGTACAATAAGATGAAGACCTGAGAATAGTACAGTACTGGAGCACTGCCAGTGTACTTGACAATGAGACACACCCACCTCCTCTAAGGAGTATGAGAGGAGTAACCTATGCAGCAGAGGTCACCTCTTAACATTCTGCTCACAATACTTCATTCTGTACCTGCATATCCTTATGGGATAGAGAATCCACTGTAACAGTCTCCAAGCTTTGAGACAGATGCAAGCATCCATTTACTTAACTTCACAAAATTGCTTCTAGTTCACAGTTTAAAATGGTGTGTTTTTACTCTGAGTTAGCTATACATAAGCTCTGTGGGTGGCTGTTCCGCAGAGACCAAAGAGGACAAAATAGACCTGAAACTTCAAACAAGAACCTAGAAGTACAAACAATACAGGCTTCCTGATGTACATCCAAAAATACACCCACCCCTTAGGAAAACTGACCATAGTGCTTGCATAATAACCATAGTTTCTCTGTGCATAACCATTGGCAAAACCATCATCACAATTTTTAGATCACTGTAGCTATGGTTTCTACAAAACCGTTTTTGCTCCACATAGGCGCAGTGCAAAAAACATGGCTATACCTACTATTCACCACAGTTTTCAGCTCAAGTAACACTATTTGCATTAAAACACCAACAACATTTTTTCTCCTTGCACAATACTATGATATGACCTCAAAACAGTTGGAAAAAAATGAACTTCCATTGTTGTTAGTTTCACTCAAACCATCCTTGTTCACATTACTTAAAAAACTCATGTAACTACATGAATTTAATTTAATCTAAATTAATCGAAATCGAAATTTGTTTCTACTAAAAATGAGTATTGTTAGCTTTACTTAAAGGTGCAATATGTAAGAATTTTGCAGTAAAATATCCAAAAACCACTAGGCCAGTGTTATATATTTTGTTCACTTGAGTACTTACAATATCCCAAATGTTTCCAACTATTTGTAAATCGTGAGAAAATTGCAAATTTAACCAAGGCTCCGGGACGTGTGAGGAGTCGCCTGTCAATTGTGTCATACCCGCGTTACCCTCGGTAACATTTTATTTGGTAGAAATCACCAAAGACGCTTTAATATTTACATGTTTTAATAGGCAAGGGAACATCTGTTTTGATACTAATTATTGTTATATAGCTCAACACGTTTAGTCTTATTGTTTAAATCTAATTTTCTTGATTTTTTGCGAGTACCATGCTTTACCATGCCTCAGAGAAAAACACTGTTTTGTGAAGTAGCTAACATAGCATCAGATGCAGCTTTATTTTTACATAACAGTAATACAGAATTTTTTTCATCATACAATACGTCTTAAAATTAATTGCATGCCATTTATCAACACAAGCCATCCAGCATTTAATATGATAATCTAAAATCGATCTATCTTACTGCAGTGTGTCTCAAACAAGTGTCTCACAGCAGCCGCCGAGCGAACGCACAGAGTAACGTTATAACGTTATATTTTCAACACAGTCAAATGTATCTAATATAATAAACAGAGCTGCGTAACCTCATACTCATGACCGGAAAAGCGGAAGCGGCGCCGGCAACTGTGGCATAATAAAAGTCCCGCTGCTCGTGAGGCATGTGTTGCGCAATCGCTCCAGCGGCCTCGTTCAGCTCCCACAACACTCGGCCCTGCTCTGCTTCATACTACAGTAACGTTAATAATCGCATCCATGAACATGATTTCTGCCCGAGTCCTATCCCAATTATTTTCCAACGGCTGTGATGTGAAGACCACATGTCCCAAGATTCCGCACTCAAACTTGGCGTCATCAAGCTACGCCTTTGTTTTAAATAGGCCTCTAGCGACCTCTAGCGGACAGAAAATGAAGAGTTTGGTTCCAAAACGCGATAAAAGCCATTTTCAAAAAATTTGAGTTTCTGCCAAAATCAGTATTGTGTCTGGTCGGTATTGAAAAGTCATTTATTTCTTTCTTTCCAAAACGCGACAAACGCCAGTCTCCTTTTTTCTGCAGAACGCGATATATCCGCTCAACCAATCACAGTGCACCATTCCACCCACTGTAAACACTGAAGGCTTTTTTTAAAAGATGTTTTTAATACCAATGTACTCGGAAAAAATGTGTTTATTTAACCGTGCGGTGGCGCCAGATACTCTTTAATCGGTAATGACAAATAATTTAACAAGATGACCCGTTGAATTCATTTTGGGAGCGACGGCTGAATGTATTTTTAGTAAAATGCCTGTATATAAGATAAATATTGGCAAAGTTTAGACTCTGTCATATATGTGAATCAACTTACTTTGTTGTGTGTTTTCAATTTGAAAAATAACTTTTATATTGATGGATTAATCGCATTTTGAAAAAAAAAAGTGTCATGGATTTATTGCATTTTGGGAAAAAAATAATACGTTTTTATAATAAACTTTTTAAAATCAAAATGTAGCTTTGGATTTTTTATGTTTTTATAACCAAAAGATGCTATGTGAAAGTTTCAAAACAGAAAATAGTGGTTTTCATCTTGCCACTTTCTTGGTAAAGAAAACACCTTTTTACTCAAATTAATCAAAATGGAGTTATTGCGTTTTGGAACCAAACTCTTCAAATATTACATATTGCACTTTTAAGTGTTTGTTCAGTCAACCTAACATTGCTGAGTGAAACGCACAAATTAATGATGACAACTAATTGCCCAGTGGATCCGTAGTTCCCAGCATGCTTTGCAAGAAATTGCATTAGGAGAGTAAATTTAGGGATTAAAGTTTAATTTTATGTTTTTTTCAGTAAAGGGAAAGTTGTTAGTTTATGTTAGTGTTTAATGTTCAGTTATGTTGGACATTTAGAGGAGTTTCTGTAATGTTTTTGAATTTTGTGGTTACCATTATGCAGAAGAGTGGCGCCTGTGTTTAGGGTGTGAGCACTCATATACATATTAAATAATAATATAAAATTTGTTCATCGCGTTATTTTTTGAGTGCAAATAGTTAATTTAATAAGGTAGAATAAGTCAAATGTGTTCCCCTTACATAATGAACTTTTATAAAGTTAACATTATTAAGTAAACTGCACATATAAATATTATGTAACAGTGACAAATTCAAATGATTTGTATTTACTCAAAATAATTTTGTCAACTTTACTTGAATCTATTTTGTTCATACAACTAAATTGTTATTTGTACAAATTACTCAATATAGTTGCGTGGAACCACTCTACGCTGCTTTTTTAAGTAAATCCAACAATTCATTTTTTTGAGTGAACATAGTAAACTTGCTCGGTAGCTCACCTGGTACAGCACTTGTGATGCAAAGCGCTGAGGTACAAGGTACGAAAAATGAGTCATGATAAAAGAGCAAAAGCATTTTTTATCTCACGTCTGCTTTTATTAACATTATCGGTTAGGTTTAGGGTCGGGTTTAGAGCAGGTGAAACGTTATTTTCAAACGCAATAGAGCATTAACCCTTTAGTGCCAGTCATCGGACATCTAATTTCTGAAATGCCGCAAAACGTACAACAACCAATTTAATAAAATGTTTTCATTCACATTCACTCATTCAACTCACTGAACATTTCACTTTGAAATTATCATAAAAAGTGCAAGAAGCAACATTTGTAAATGTAAAAGCATTATTAATGGGCTCTCTCTTTTAAACAGCTTTCAGAATCTTTTTGTGCTTTTTTTTCTTTTTGATTCTTTGAAGACAGTGGTAGCAAATACCAAGCCTAACCACAGTTTTACTCCATGGTAGGCTATTACATTGCAAACTATAGTTACCATGGTAAATGTTTGTAAGGGATAATTAAAGGATGTTCTAGAATATGATGGCCTTTGTCTGTACAATTAAGGAAAAACTTGCACATGTCTCACATTTGGGTCTGCACATGTGTTTACATTTACATTTACATTTACATTTAGTCATTTAGCAGACGCTTTTATCCAAAGCGACTTACAAATGAGAGTAGTAGAATCAAGTCAAGTCAACATGAGAACAACAGTATATAAGTGCTGTGTGAAGTCACAGTTAGGTCAGTAAAGTGCTCGAAGGAAGGAAATTTTTTTTTTTTTTTTTTTTTAATACACACATAGATGGAAGAAGAATAGAAATCAAAGTGCTACTATTACTGAGTCAGGTGCTGACGAAAAAGATATGTCTTTAGCATTTTTTTGAAAATGGCTAGAGACTCAGCTGCTCGGATAGAACGTGGCAGGTCATTCCACCAGCCAGGAACAGACCCGGAGAAGGTCCGTGAGAGCGATTTTGTGCCCCTTTGTGATGGCACCACAAGGCGCCGTTCACTTGCAGAACGCAAGTTTCTGGAGGGCGCGTAAGTCTGAAGAAGTGAGTTAAGGTATAGCGGAGCAGAGCCAGCGATCGTTCTGTAGGCAACCATCAGAGCCTTGAATTTGATGCGAGCAGCTACTGGCAGCCAATGCAGACTGATGAAGAGAGGAGTGACGTGCGCTCTCTTCGGTTCGTTGAAGACCAGTCTTGCTGCAGCATTCTGGATCAGTTGTAGAGGCTTGATAGTGCATGCAGGAAGGCCAGCCAAGAGAGCATTACAGTAGTCCAGTCTGGATAGAACAAGAGCTTGGACAAGAATTTGTGTAGAATGCTCCGATAGGAAGGGTCTAATCTTCCTGATGTTGTACAAGGCAAATCTGCAGGACCGGGCTGTTGTTGCAACGTGATCTGTGAAGCTTAAACAATCATCCATCACCACTTCACCACTCCACTGTTTGGATAACTAAAGACCTCAGCTCAGCTCACAAAAAATTAGCGGAATGAAAGCGCAGGGCCTTATTCTTGGCCAGCATGAGTGATTTTATTTTAAATGAACTGTGGAGCATTAGAGAATGGTTAAACAGTGTTTAACCAGCGGTCAGTGTGTATGGGAAACATTTAAGCACAGTTCACTTGTTTAGCTTGGAGTTCAACTACATTTCTATACACGCAATGCTAATGCTAACCAAGAGCGCATTGGCGGTAACGCTGAAAGATAATGAGTTCTTAAATTGATGACTGCACTAATACACAACAAAACCATCCATAGGCATATTTAAGAGATGTTTATAGCTCCCTGATTCTCCCTGATTCAGCTGTGGTTCAGATGAATGCAGAAAAGTGCTGAATGTGTTAAACAGTATTCACAATATTACCATTAATATGTGCATTTAGAGTACAGCTACACTATAAACTTTAACAGTCCACATGTATATGGGGAAAATAAACCCTCTTAAAACATTTTTCACACTATTGTTCAAAAGTTTGTTTTAAAGAGTTTCATACTTACCAAGGCTGATCAAAAACACAGTAAAACAGTAATATTGTGAAATATTGTTACAATTAAAAATGAGTGCTTTCTATTTGAATATATTTTAAAATGTCATTTATTACTGTGATGTAAAGCTGAATTTACAGCATCATTACTCCAGTCTTCAGTGTCACATGATCCTTCAGAAATCATTCTAATATGATGATTAACATTTCTTCTTATTATCAATGTTGAAAACGGTTGTGCTGCTTAATATTAAAATAGTGATCATTTTTTTTAGATTTCTTTGATGAATAGAACTATTGAAAAAAGAACAGCATTTATTTTAAATTGAAATCTTTTGTAACATTATTATGTTTGATTAATTTAATGCATCCTTGCTGAATAACAGTATAAATTTCTTTCAAAATCTTACTGACCCAAAACTTTTGAACAGTAGTGTACTATCCAAAACCAAACTTGAGTGTACTAAGTACCTAAACTACAAAACTACTAAAGCCATAAAGCACAGCCGGGTGCATTATTTATACATTCCTAGAATGATCTGAAACATCTGCTGACACCTCATAAAAGGCACATCCCTCTTCCTAATGTTTGTTATTGTTCCTGTCGTCTATCCCATGGAGAGGCAGGAACTCAAGAGGAGGGAAGTGATTGACTGGGTTAGTTGCCCTCTCAGCTTATCAATGGAGGCTTTGACTTCATCCCTCTGCCCTGTACACAACATGGCTGCCATTAGCTTCTGTGTTAAACACTGGAGTCTTTGAGACATAACACTAACCACTAATAACCTCAACAGACTGTAGATATGTAGAACAGCCCTGGGGGAGCCCAGAACTCCCAAACCTATTCCACACACAAATACATCCGTCCCTAACAAAACATGTACTGAGGAACAGCATACAATGGTACAGTGATGGTATCATTTGTTAATGTATGTTGATGTATATCATAGTACCAAATCATAGCTTTTTTATATACCATGGTATATATGGTACTTTAAAAGTAACAAAATAGCATTAAAATGTTGTTTTAACAATCAGTTTCCATGACTTTTCAAGATTTTATCTATTTTTATTTATTTTTGCAAGGATTGTAACCACAAAGATGAATTTTAAATTTACATTTACGCATTTGGCAGACGCTTTTATCCAAAGCGACTTACATTGCATTATACTATACATTTGTATCTGAGTATGTGCAATCCCTGGGATCGAACCCATGACCTTGGCATTGCTTGTGCCATGCTCTAACCACTGAGCTACAGGAAAGCTTATAAAATACAAAAGCTAATAAAATACAAAACTTAAAAAATATACCATGGTACATGGTATATGGTACTTTAAAGAATAAAATAGCATTAAAATGTTGTTTTAACCAATCAGTTTCCATGACTTTTCAAGATTTTATTTATTTTTATTTATTTATTTATGTAGTTTTGCAAGGATTGTAAACATAAAGATGAATTTTAAGCTGATAAAATACAAAACTTAAAAAAAAAATAAAAAAAAAAATGTATTTAGTTTTATTGATTTCCATTACTTTTTCAAGTCTGGACAACACAATTTTAAAATTACCTGATAATTCCAGGTTTTTCATGACTAGGAAACCCTGCAAATAAAGTGGCATCACCCTGTTACCTTGTCAAAAAACAAGGTTTTCCCATGATACATATCCAAAAATATGGCACTACTAAAAAAAACATATCACTATGGTTCAAAAAGCTCAGTAAGTTTTTTATGTAATATTTTATTACTTTTATAAGCAAAAGACACATACCAATTTATCAAAAATGACAGTAAAGATAGAAAGATAGATTTCTGGAAAAAAAAAAGTATCATGGTTTCCACAAAAATTAAGCAACTGTTTTCAACATTTAAAATAATCAGAAATGTTTCTTGATCAGCAAAATATCATATTAAAATAATTTCTGAATGATCATGTGACACTGAAAACTGGAGTAATGATGCTTAGAATTCAGCTTTACCATCAAAGAAATAAATTATATTTTAAAATATATTAAAATGAAAAAAATTATATTTTTTAATTATAATGATACTTCACAATATTACTGTTTTTACTGTATTTTTGATCATATAAATGCAGATTTTTTTTACTGAAAAATTGTACTAACCCCAAACTTTTTACTGACCACAAACTACTGTACCAATTGTACAGACATGTTCACAGAGACATGCTTACACTGCAACTAAATGTGCACCGTCATCCTAACCCTATACGCGTCCTCACACACCAAAACACACATGATATTTCTTCCCAGACTTTACAGAGGGGCCTGCTGCACCTGAAGGGTTGGGTGTGAACGCTGTCTTTCCTCCATTCTGCTTCCAAAGCAAATACTGTTATTGGCGGAGGTGTCCTGAGAGCTCTGTTGCAGAGTTAGACTTTAATTTGTAAAATACACCCATAAATGTCATTCAGCATAACCCCTTGGCTGCGGCCAATAACGCATGCTACATTAAACAGCATTAGACTCATATTACATTCTTTCTTCTTCTTATTATTAATTTTCCTCTACCTTGCCACTGCTTTGTGAATACAAAATACACTGTTATTAATGTTCATGCTAATAAAGCACATTTAAATGTAAGAAAGAGGGAGAAACAGGCGTGCAAATGTAGCACTGGCTTGCATAAGACCAATATTAAAAAGACATTAAACTCAGTGCTGAGGTGAAACCTGAAATTATAATATAAAAAGTAAAAGAAGACAGAGAAAGTTCGCAATTGCTAAACTTAAGTAAGCCTACCTGAAGGTCAAAGAATTTACTGTATCTTCTGTAGATGACGTGGGATGTGGAGTCAGAGTATGTGACATTGATGAGATACACCTGAAAAGAGAAAAAGACAAGAAGACAATTAGATTCTCTACAAATAAATCTACAGTTTAGTTATGCATTTCAATATAAAGGCAAGTTTCCACCAAACTATAATGATAATTAGTTTATTCAGCGTAGTGAAGCCTTTCCTCCAGTGACATCCATTTAAAAAAAAAAAAAAAACAGCCTCTAGTCTCCTTCCAGTTAGCAGGCGTTAAGCTTATTTTTGCTTACCTTACCTTTTTTGCTTTGGGATAGTTGACCCAAAAATGAAAATGATCCCATGATTTACTCACCCTCAAGCCATCCTAGCTGTATATGACTATCTTCTTTCAGACGAACACAATCAGAGATATATTTTAAAATATCCTGGCTCTTCCAAGCTTTAGAATGGTAGTGAAGGGGAGGCAGACTTTGAAGCACAAAAAAATGCATCCATCCATCATAAAAAATAATCCATACGGCTCCAGGGGGTTAATAAAGGCCTTCTAAAGCGAAGCGATTAGTTTTTGTAAGAAAAATATCCATATTTAAAACTTTATAAATTAAAATAACTAGCTTCCGCCAGACGGCCATATGCATACTGTGCAAGTATATCGAAATCCTACGACATTTCTCTTTAAAAATTCTCGTTTTAGACTTCAAATTCGTGACTGGTGTTTTGCTTTGCTCTGCTCTGCTCTATCCTCTGCACTTCCAGAAAGTTAATAAAGATTTAAACATGGATATTTTTCTTACAAAAACCCATCACTTCGCTTCAGAAGGCCTTTATCAACCCCCTGGAGCCGTATGGATTACTTTTTTAATGGATGGATGCATTATTTTTGTGCTTCAAAATCTGTCCCCCCCTTCACTACCATTATAAAGCTTGGAAGAGCCAGGATATTTTTAAATATATCTCCGATTGTGTCTGTCTGAAAGAAGATAGTCATATACACCTAGGATGGCTTGAGGGTGAGAAAATCTGGGATAATTTTCATTTTTGGGTGAACTAACCCTTCAAAGTGTATTTGAGAGCAATCTTTTCCAGCTGATGAATGATGAAAACATTGACAGCCAATCAGAATCCATTCCGCTTTAAGGAACACAAGCATTTAAAGTGACAGACAGTCAACAAAACTGCAGCGCATGCTTATAATAAACAGGATGTTTTCTTGTATTGGTGTGGATGTTAATGTAGTTTTATCATTTTATCGTTCTTGGTATGAACGGGTCTTAACCAGTATGTGCACTCAAATGCTTCTAGCTACACAAGTCCATACATTCAGTCCTGAAATGTGTCAGAAAGCAATTCATAGTGCAATATTAACACAAATTTACTTATTATTATCATAATTTATTGGTGTTTTGTTTTATTGCAACATTCTAACCTGCAATTCCTTGGGCAAAACATATTTAAGTGGGTTAAAACTCAAACAGTGAGATATATAATGACATCACAGCATTGAGCAGTCAGTGGAAACGCCAATGTAGGGACAAGTATTTCCTGCACATATACAATACCTAACAAATCCAGCTCTATTGTCCTGCAAGATAAATAAAGATCAGTGTAGTTCCTTCACAATGCCACCAACAGACAATATGACATCATGCAGAAACTGAGCACTCGGTGGAAACAGAGATGAGGGGAACTCCTGTTCGCAAGACTTTCCCCCTGGATGGGATGATTGCAAGGTGCCTCTGCACCGACTCAGCAGAGGATAGGACAGCTTCCTCTGTCCTTTATACACAGGACATATGTGATCCGTCTTTCATGACACACAGTGTACATCTAAGTGACCACATTTCAGCATAATATTCTTGTGTAAAAGCACACAGGAACTGATCATAAAAATATTTTGACCACAGCTCTCAAGCCTTTGAATAATTGTCCTACCAATTGTGGGCTGCAGGAGAGTGTGTTGACATCTTCTCTCCAGGGTCTAAACACAGTAACGTCAAGCCTGTTCAAGGTCCTCTCCGCTGTGAGCAGCATGTCTGAGCTGATTTTTGAAAGCTGTATTTGTGACACTTTGGATCTAACAGCTTTGAAATTTTGCTGTGATCTCCTGTCAACTGGCCAGCATTCTGCATAAAGTAGACACATAGTATGTGTGTCTTTGAATGTAATGTGCATGTGCATTAAATGGCTTGTTTTGACCCTAGATATGCAAGAGACAATACATCAGTAAGCACTGCCACATTTTTGCTCAGCATTGCATAGTATTGCATGTCTTTTTACCATGGTTACCACCAAAATACCAGTTACTACAGTTATTAATGATTTCTGCTCAGGCAAGCATCATTACTGCTTACAGAATTTTCAAAAACAACTGGGGCTTGTTGAGATTGAGAGGAGATTTGCTATTACTTTTATAAAGAATCAGATTTCCACCTGACAAATAATAAAATGGGCAAAAAAGGACAGACATTAAAAGAGCAACCCAATCATTGACAGGGGCCGGTAAGTAACTACCTACCAACCACTCAGAACACTCTAGTAACATGCTAACAAAACAGTGGCACAGAGTTTTGCACCTAGCAATGATTCAGAATAGGTTTTATTGGCCAAGTGTGCTTTAAAAATGTTTTTTGTGCCATTGAGAATTGCAGTAGATACAGAATTAATAAATATGCAGATTTACACAAATAAAGTTTACACAATTTACACAATAATATGTACAAAGCACTAGCAACACGCTAACAACCTTAACATTGTAACCAACATGCTAGCAACCCTACCATTGTGGCAGCGAGTTTTGCACCTAGCAATGTGCTAGCAATTACCCAGTAACCACATAGCAACACGCTAACAATGTTAACATTGTGGCCTTGAGTTTTACACCTAGCAAGCACTAGCAATCACCCAGCGAAACACCCAACATTTACACAGCAACACACTAACAATGTTAGCATTGTGGCCTTGAGTTTTACACCTCCTCTAGCAATCATGCAAGACACGCAACATGCTAAAGGCCTGTACACACCGGGACGAATATCGCACGCGTTTATCGCCAGCGTTTTTCGAGACGTTTTTTGTGTTCACACCCAAGCGATTTTCACTGGCGATGCGCAGAGTGAACGTGCAAATTCACTCCCTGACAGTATGTGGCGCTTGTGCTTAACGGTAGTGCAAATAAACATATTTATGATATTAATAAAGTTAAAGAAGATAAAAATGCAGATATTAAATGGCATATATATGAGAGATGGTAGTCAGAAACGGTAGTGCAAATAAACATTTATGAAATAGACATTCTCAACTATATTTGTTGAATGTATAAGAAAAAAAACAACAAAAATACAGAAATAATACACATCTATTGGTATGGCCAAGAACTGGCAGAGCACTCATAGCGTGTGTCTCAATCAGCTCCCTAGTTCAGTAGTCAGGGCACTGATCAGGAAGTCGGCCACATCCATTTAAATGGTATACTGATACAAGACCTAGGAAGCTAGGGCGCTGTTTGAGACGCAGGGATAGTTTGTAGGGATCTTCCTCGTCTACATACTTTCTCTTCGTCGTCTTGTGTGCTCGGCAAGACTGTTTTGTGCTTGAGCGCCACCAAGTCGTGTTTTACTGTAACTTCAGCATCTCCAGGCACGTGAACAAAAGCACCAATCTCATTGGTCGGCCAGTTTTTAACGCGGCGCGTCAAACCAAAAAAACGAACCCGAGGCGTTTTTTTAAAAATGACGCTTTTACGCCTCGCGTTTTTCGCGTCGGTGTGCACACTCACATTGGCGCCCGTTGTTTAGTCACGAGGCGTTAAACGTCGGCGAAAATCGCGCGCGATATTCGTCTCGGTGTGAACAGGCCTTAACAATGTTAACATGATATTCAAATTTATTTTACAGTTAAACCTAACTCAGTCTGTCCACCCCTTTCTGTTATTTCTTGTCTTCAGGAACTTAAAACCTGGATGTCTGATAACTTTTTACAACCTAATGCAGATAAAACTGAAATCTTGCTGGTTGGCCCTAAAATCACAGAGCTTTTCCCAGCACAACATTTTTATTGATATCAATGGTGTCCATATTAGGCCTTCAACAACTGTGCGGAATTTGGGAGTATTGTTCGACTCTACACTATGTTTTGATTCGCATATTGGTCAGATTGTTAAATCATGTTTTTACCAATTGCGAAACATTGTTTGTATACGTCCCTCACTTAATTCTAGAGATGCGTAAACTGTTATCCATGCTTTTATAACCTCCAGATTGGAATATTGTAACTCCTTATATAGCGGCCTACCTGCCAAAGCAATTAAACGCCTTCAAATGGTACAAAACCCTGCTTGAGCCCTTACATACAACAAAAAATCTGCGCATATCACTCCCATCCTTTACCAACTTCACTGGCTTCCTGTGGTCAATCGTATCAAGTTTAAACTCTTTATAAGTTTATAAGGCCTGTCATGGCCTCACACCTCAATACCTTAGTGCATCCTTATGTTCCTGCCCGGACCCTCAGATCTTGCAATGATCTCCCCATAATCTTTGTGCTACTTCCTCTCTTCAGACCTTCAAGTCTCAACTTAAAACTCATCTATTCACTTTGCTTGGTAAATAATTATTTTTCCTTGCTGCTTCTCTGTCTCCCTTTTTTTCTGTTTGTATGTTACACGACCACTCTCTTGATATAAGCTAAGTGATGTTTATCATCTGATTGCTTGACCTCTCATGTTCATTTTCTGTAGTTATTTGTTGTCAACTTCTGTTCTTCTGAATGTCCCTTCTGACTGTCTGTTATATTTTGTTTGTCAATTGATTGTATTATTGTTTGTCTATTGATTGTATTAATTTTGTGAAGCAACCTTGGGTTCTTGAAAGGCGCTATAAAAAATAAACATATTATTATTATTATTATTAATAACATAGTGGCCTTGAGTTTTACACCTCCTCTAGCAATCATGCAAGACACCCAAAATCCACACAGCAACATGCTAACAATGTTAACATAGTGGCCTTGAGTTTTACACCTAGTAAAGCAATAGCAATCACCCAGCAAAACACCCATGCTGCGTCCGAAATTAAATACTTCTCTACTATATAGTATGTGAAAAACAGTAGGCGAAAAGTACCCGGATGACCTACTACTTCTGCCGAGATTCTGAAGTGAGCATTCGTTAGACAATTTACGAATTCCATGAGGCCACGGGAAAGGATTTATGATTGGCAGTGAAGCAACGCAACTGACGCTGGTAGGTGACAGTAACAACATGGTGGATGCAATATGTCTGAATTTCCTTTGTTGCAGTAGAAAGTCATTTCAAATGGTAGCAGATACCGCAAATGTTTTTTTTTTTCACAGTATGTTTAGTGCAATTGAGTCTGGGCTCAATTACAAGCAGATATAGTCGATAGTGTATCAAAAATTACATCACGAACCATAAAGTGGGAAGCGAATCAAGCGACATCAGCTTTTCTGTGAGTAATAAAATATGACTGCCATCATCTGTAACAGTCAGATGTTTGTGGCAGAGCTGCAGAGACAGATAGAGGAGGCTGTGAGACAGACGGCTTACATGCCTGTGAGGATTTGCATTGTGCCAGGTTAAAGTGCCTCCTCTGTTAGTTGAATGCTGGGAATCGGCCTTGACTAAACCGCCTCACGCTGTTTCCCACAGTTTGTGTGCAGCTATCCAAACAGATACATGCTTATCACACACCGCGTGCTTGGAAAAGTGTGTGAATGAGTGAGAGAGAGTGCATGAGAGCCTTTCTTTGAAAGCATGTGCTAAAAAGATACTCCATGTATGTGTGTGTGTGTGTGTGTGTGTGTGTGTGTGTGTGTGTGTTCGGGTGTTTGCCTACAGGAGTTATTTAAAGACCTCTGACCGGACTGGCATGTATGGTTGCTGATTCTGCCCTTCCTTGCTCAACTGTAATTTGTAATTTCACCACAGAGAGCCTCAATCATGTCTGTGTGTGTGTAAGATGCAAACTCATCAAATCTCTGTCTTGATTGGCTGATGGGGCCATCCTCATGGCAACCACAGTGGAAAACAGGACTGCTGAAAGCCCACGCCCAAAATATCAAGTGCAACTTAACTGTCCCAGAGAGCAAAAATAGCACTGAAACAGAACCGACTAAGCCAACAGGACATCCACCACGAGTAAAATTTCTATGTAAAATTATGTTCACAATCTTTCTGACCTTTGCATATTCTAAAATGGAAAATGTCTGAAGGACTTTGACCGAACAATGCTAATAAAACATTGCAAGAACTCTGTCCCAGCCCCCTGCCCATCCAGGTGTGCAAGATCTTGACCAGAAAATGATGCACCTCTCAATAGAAATAAATGTTGTGATGTTATTTGCATCAATTTTTGGTCAAGATCTTGTATTGACAATGCAAGAGGTGAGCACTCTGTAAAGTCTACTCCAGCACATCCCAAAGACTTTCAATGAAATTAGGTCTGGACTCAGAGGTGCCAATTCATGTGTGAAAATTATTATTCATGCTCTCTGAACCATTCTTTCACAATTTTAACCCTGGTGAATCTTGACATTGTCATCCTGGAATATGGCCATGATGTGTCTTCCTACATAGTTGTTTAAGAAATAAAAAGCTACACACTCCATCTTTAAGGGTTAAAAGAACAGTTGCCAAACATATAACATGCTAGAAACATAATAATCACTGTAATAATAACCATTTGATACTGTCATCATAACAGAATCTGATTTCACAGGTTTTTTTTACTGATTTCAGTGCAACATGTTCTTGAATCAACATCAGCCAATCAGATTTGAGGGGCAAGTTTACAGTTTATGTCAAGTTTAGGCTTACAACCAGGGTTAGGTGCTTCTACATCAGTGTTATTCACCTATCATTTCTCTCTGCTTTAAGAGATAAGTTATGGATAGGGTTAGGTTTAGGAGTAGGGATAGAGTAAGGACTATATTTTCAGACAGGAATGTTGACAAGAACATTTCTAATTTGACAAAATCTGGACATGTGTTATCATAAATCAAAAATTCTTCCAAACATTAAAGAGGACATATTATGCTTTTTTACACATTCAACTTTCTTTAGTGTGTTATGTTGATGTTTGAGCATTTCCAAATTCCTAAAATCGAAAACTAGCTGTTCCATTAACTACATTTATCATCATAACTTTTCTCATGCTACTCAAAGGGAAGAAAATAAAATCTCTTTAATATCTCAATTGTTTCATTCAGACAAATTTTTTTTTTTTTTCATTAAACCTGCTTTTACTGTATATTAATTGTTGTCTCATTTTTATCTATTCTATTTATTAATTTTACTGTAGCAAACACATATTAAACAAAATAATAAATATATAATAAATAATAAATAACGAGAGCTGCGTGAAGTCTCTAGTGTTCCTGTGGCTCAGTGGTAGAGCATTGCGTTAGCAGCGCAAAAGGTTGTGGGTTTGATTCCCAGGGAACACATGTTAGGTAAAAAATGTTAACCTGAATGCACTGTAAGTCGCTTTAGATAAAAGCGTCTGCTAAATGCATAAATGTAAATGTAAATGTAGAGTTATGAAAGATAATCCTCTGAGCAATAAAATGCTCTCTTTGTTAAAAACAGTGCTAAAAAGAGCTTTTCGCCTGTAAAATCCTATTCTCCAACACTGGATTTGATTGTATCCATTGATTTTGTTGAAAAGAATGCAACAAAGGGCCCTGATTTCAAGTGTTCTTGAAAACTCTTAGACAGAAAGGAACAGACGTAACACAATGGAGACCTCCCTCTCCTAAATAATCATCCGGTGACAAAGTCAGGGAACAAGATTAAGACAAAGCAGCTTGATTCCTGGAGGCCACAAAGAAACTGAATATATGTATATGAGCAAAAGATCAACCATTTAGTCTACATTCTATCTCATCATTTGAGAGAAGAAACCCCTCATTCTGTTTCCAATGAGATGCAGAGATGCCACACAAAAGCCCTCTTCAAGCAATTCAATACCTGCAGAATCAACAATAATCTTCAAAGTATGGCAGCAAACAAAGCACATCATCCACTGATTAAAAACTTCAGCTAAACTTTCAAAGGTTTGGCAGTACACATTTTATACTGCTCATAAATAAATAAATGTCAGCCCAAACACTGATCACAGGAACAGGAAGTGTCTTGGAAGACAAAACTCTGCATTTCATCAAAAACCAAAGCTTTCCTTATAATCATGCATCGAATTAATGCCAGTAGACTTTCACATAACCAACCAAAGAACATATTTCAAAATAACAAATTTTTGCAGCTTTTTGAATAGATGGAAAAGTGAAGGCAGAGAAACTTACTGAAAAGCAGTCGTCTTGTCTTCAGATTTGTCTTAAAGAAAAGGATGAGGAGTGTTTAAACTTCAAGTCTTGGTGGGGCTTAAAAGTACAGGCCTCACCGCTGAAGTCAACCCCGCCTAAAGAGACTATTTCAAGAGACACATAAAAGACTATCCATCTACCATATTTCCAACCATAGTGTATTCATAGCCACAAAATGGCATTTCATTCAGCTGGTTGAAGAGTTAAAATGTATGATGCTGAGCAAGTAGTTTAAGATCTTTATAAGGATAGTCCACCCAAAAATGAAAATTCTGTCATTAATTACTCACCCTAATGTCGTTCCACACCCATAAGACTTTTGTTCATCTTCAGAACACAAATTAAGATCTTTTTGATGAAATGAGCTTTCTGACCCTCCACTGACAGTCTACACAACTACCACTTTGACGCTTCAAAAAGTTCATAAAGAGACTGTAAAACTAATCCATATGAATTTTCTGATTTAGTCAAAATTTTCTGAAATCAATTCCACCCAACATTTTGAAATCACATTACAAAGTAAAATGGGTTGAGAATGCTGTTTCATGTTCTTTGTGTACTCAAATAAATTTACACAATCAAAATGGATTAGATGAACCGCCAAACTGCCCATCAATTAATTTTTGTGAGGTGGTGAAATGTTCCAGATAATTTTATCTAAATTGAACCCTTCCGTATACTACAAATTTCCAGTAGACTTAAAATTTCCCAAAAAATTAATTGTTGAAACCTATGGCATCAGACACATATTTAGAAAAAAAAGCATTCTTGAATTCAAAACTAGAGGCTATAGCAGGAATATACATTGTCCCAAACAACAACACTGACCCAATCTAAGACCCCCAAACTCAAAGACTAATAAGTACTCTAAATGCATTCCTATCACAGCAACTTCGGCAATAGCTCTAGCACTAGGTCTCAAGAGGTGAGCGTTTACTGCACTGTTTAAGCTGCGTAACTGCAGCCCGGTCCACTGGTAATGGGATTCTGGAAAGGGAATTTCCCCCAGGAAGTGATAATCTTGTAAATCATTAATTAGACAATATGTAGATCAAGGCAGAGAGTGCAAAAGATGAAAGGTATAGTTTTCTGAACCTCCTCACTGAGCATTGTGATCAACAATGATCCAAAGAACATAAACCCATTTGACACTCATTCTCTTACTACTTCCTTTGCATTTTGTTGTGGTCATTTCCAGTTTGCCAGGGCCACTGGTCACCCCTCTTCACCTCTTTCACCCCAATACCTACATACAAAGCACATTCCAGCTTCCGGAAAGGGATGCTGTACAGGAAGTGGAACTTGACTGGACCATGTTTCCTGAAGAATTGCAGATGAAAAAGTGTCAACTCAGCGAACACATCAACCAAAAGGAGAAAGTATGATAATGTTTTATCTAAACACCAGAGTGACCAGAACTAACAAACTGAAAAGGAAAATGCATGACTGTGTTGGGTGTAGCACCTTCCACTCTGCCCCTCCAGAACAAGCTAACATTTGGAAAGACTGAACTTTATTTTTAACAATTCTTGATTGTTTCAGTCTGATCTGAAGTGACTGTTTTGTGATCCTGTCAAAATGAAATGTACGAAGCCCCACACATGACATGCAGACAAAAATACATTTATCATGGCCATGAATTAAGAAGTCGTTCCCATAAATTAAGTTGTTCTCTCGTTTCATTTAAAACATGGCCATGAATTAATAATTAGTTTCTTCGTTTTAGTAAATCATGGCCACGTTGAACTAATTCGTTTCTATGTTTTAGTAAATCATGGCCACGCTGAACTAATTCGTTCCTTCGTTTTAGTAAATCACGGCCACGTTGAACTAATTTGTTTCTACGTTTTAGTAAATCATGGCCACGTTGAACTAATTCGTTTCTATGTTTTGGTAAATCATGGTACGTTGAACTAATTTGTTTCTACGTTTTAGTAAATCATGGCCACGTTGAACTAATTTGTTTCTATGTTTTGGTAAATCATGGCCACGTTGAACTAATTTGTTTCTTCGTTTTAGTAAATCATGGCCACGTTGAACTAATTTGTTTCTACGCTTTAGTAAATCATGGCCACGTTGAACTAATTTGTTTCTTCGTTTTAGTAAATCATGGCCACGTTCAACTAATTTGTTTCTACGTTTTAGTAAATCATGGCCACGTTGAACTAATTTGTTTCTATGTTTTGGTAAATCATGGTACGTTGAACTAATTTTCTTCGTTTTAGTAAATCATGGCCACGTTGAACTAATTTGTTTCTTCGTTTTAGTAAATCATGGCCACGTTGAACTAATTTGTTTCTACGTTTTAGTAAATCATGGCCACGTTGAACTAATTCGTTTCTATGTTTTGGTAAATCATGGCCACGTTGAACTCATTCGTTCCTTCGTTTTGGTAAATCATGGCCACGTTGAACTAATTCGTTTCTACGTTTTAGTAAATCATGGCCACGTTGAACTAATTTGTTTCTTTATTTTAGTAAATCATGGCCACGTTGAACTAATTAATTTCTTCGTTTTGGTAAATCATGGCCACGTTGAACTAATTTGTTTCTACGTTTTGGTAAATCATGGCCACGTTGAACTAATTAATGTCTTCGTTTTGTTAAATCATGGCCACGTTGAACTAATTAATTTCTTCGTTTTGGTAAATCATGGCCACGTTGAACTAATTTGTTTCTACGTTTTGGTAAATCATGGCCACGTTGAACTAATTTGTTCCTAATTCATTTTAGTAAATCATGGCCACGTTGAACTAATTAGTTTCTACGTTTTAGTAAATCATGGCCACGTTGAACTAATTTGTTTCTTCATTTTAGTAAATCATGGCCACGTTGAACTAATTTGTTTCTTCATACGTTGAACTAATTTGTTTCTTCATTTTAGTAAATCATGGCCACGTTGAACTAATTTGTTTCTTCATTTTAGTAAATCATGGCCACGTTGAACTAATTCATTTCTTCGTTTTGGTAAATCATGGCCACGTTGAACTAATTCATTTCTTCGTTTTGGTAAATCATGGCCATGTTGAACTAATTTGTTTCTACGTTTTGGTAAATCATGGCCACGTTGAACTAATTTGTTCCTAATTCGTTTTAGTAAATCATGGCCACGTTGAACTATTTCGTTTCTACGTTTTAGTAAATCATGGTCACGTTGAACTAATTTGTTTCTTCATTTTAGTAAATCATGGCCACGTTGAACTAATTTGTTTCTTCATTTTAGTAAATCATGGCCACGTTTAACTAATTCGTTTCTACGTTTTGGTAAATCATGGCCACGTTGAACTCATTCTTTCCTTCGTTTTAGTAAATCATGGCCACGTTGAACTAATTTGTTTCTTCGTTTTAGTAAATCATGGCCACGTTGAACTCATTTGTTTCTATGTTTTGGTAAATCATGGCCACGTTGTACTCATTCGTTCCTTCGTTTTGTCAAATATCATTGTGGCGACCAGGGCGGGCGAGAGCCGTGAGAGAACGGTGCGAGGCCGGTGGCGTGAGAATTAATGAGCTCCACCTGGGAGGCGCACCGGCCTTGAGTCTCTCACGGAGGAGCTCCGGGAGCATAAAAGGAGGAGCGACGACAGTGAAGGACGAGAGAGGACCAGGCCTGGACTTTACGTTATGTTTTATTATGTTTGTGTGGCCGGGAGACGTCCGCGAGGGTCTGCCGGCATTACTTTCGTTTTGGTTTTTGGTTTATTTATATATTAAAGATTATTGTTTGAACGTTCGCCGGTTCCCGCCTCCTTCTTCCCACATATACGAACTGTGTTACAATCATATATAGTCAAATATCATCCACTGAATTCTGATTATTACTACTGGAAGTCAGACACTTAAACTGGGAGCGAATAGTCAGCCGCCTCCGCATGATCTTGTGTGTCTACTGAATGTTGTAACTGGTGATGTGTAGACAAAACTGTCAGAGAAGGAACATTTTACTGCTATTTTTCGGCTCCATTACACCTACGTGGCCTTTCAAACCCTCTCAACAATCTCTCAACAATCTCATCTTTCATCATAGAGCCCTTCGAGAGAGGCAGACCCAGTGTCCCAGGCAATAAAAAGCTAAACAAAACATCAAAAACAAACACATCATTAGTTCACGAAATTCAAGTTTCAGCTGTTGAACTCAGAAACCACAGAAAACCATTAGAATGTATCAAATGCACTGGAAAATATGATACAATTCTGATAAAGTATCCCAGGAAACCCCTTGGCAGGATAATTTCTCCTTATGGGTGACGCCATCATTAGTTACTGTGAGAGAGAAAGCCATTTCCCATGAAGGCTGCTCTACTGTGGCAGGGCCTTCTCTTCCTGCCCACACATGTTGTCACCAGCAGCTCTGGCATCATTTGTTCTCTATGATGTAATCAAGCTGCACTGAAAGCAATAGCATTTGCTTCGCAACTGGCGGCGGGCAGACAGTAACTCTGCAGAAAGGAGCAATGAGCTTTAGTGCTCCAAGATGTCATGTTGGACAAGGAACAAGCGAAGAGGAGGGGAAATGAAAACGTGGAAATTAAAGACAGGCAGGATGCAGCAGGAGTCATTTATCAGTACATCAATGTATGTGAGCGCTGGTATAGGATGTGTGGGATATGGAGGGAGGGGGGCTAGTTTAAAGGGATAGTTCACCCAAAAACTCAATCTGGGTTACTGAGGCACTTGCAATGGATCTGAATTGGACCAATCTGTAAATGTTAATTCATTTCAATTAGACATAATATGAATGTTAGCATGACTATTGTATAAAAAAAAAATTGTTTACTCATCTTTTCTGTGTAAAGTTACAATTCTATTCAAAAGTTTGGGGTCAGTAAGTTTTTTTTTTTGAAGAAGAAGAAGAAGAAGAAGAAATTAATACTTTTTAATTATTAAGGGTGCATTAAATTGATCAAAATTGACAGTCAAAAATTATCACGGTTTCTGCAAATATAATATTAAGCAGCACAACTGTTTTCAACATTAATAATAATCAGAATGTTTATTGAGCACTATAACAGCATATTAGAATGATTTATGAAGGATCATGTGACACTGAAGGATGCTGACATTTTTTTTTAAGCTTTGCATCACAGGAATAAATTGCATTTTAAAATATATTCAAATAGAAGACAGTGATTTTAAACTGTAACAATATTTCACAACATTCCTGTTTTTTCTGTATTTTTGTTCAAATAAAAGCCTTGATGAGAAGAGACATCTTTCAAAAAAAAAAATTTTTTAAACGCAAACTTTTAACACTAGTTTGTATGCAGCTTTACAACTTCATTGCCATGACAATGTAACGCCTACATCCTTAAAACAACCGTAAAAACCAAGAGAACTGACTTTACAACTCAAATAATAGACAAGTTTTAACAGAAGAACTAAGGCAAGTGCGCTAATAAAATCAAAGGTTCACGTGTCTTCATTAAAAATCCTCCACAAATTGGCCCAATTTAATTCCATTGTAAATTACCTCTCCTCTTGCTTTTTTAAAGAAAATAAGGGGTGAGTCCATTTGTTTTTGTTGTTTTGGTAATCAACATTCTGTGTTCAAGTATTAACACCCAGAATATTATTTCAGTCTATTTGTAACACCAAACTATTGTACGACTTCAAAAAGGCTTGGAAAAAACCACACAAATCGTATGGACAACTTTTCTGGTACTTTTGTGTCAGCTTGGTCACCATATGCTTCTGTTGTATGGAAAACAGCAGCATGATCATTCTTCAAAACCTCTCATTTTGTGTTCCACTGAAAAAAAGAAAGTCAAAAAATTTTGAAATGGCATGAGGGTGAGTAAATGATGAGAGAATTTTCATTTTTGAGGTGAACTATTGCCTTAGAGGTATATTTCACACACACAAAAAAAAAATTATCCCATAATTTACTCACCCTCAAGCCAACACAATCAGAGTTATTTTAAATAATATCGTGGTTCTTTTTAACAACTTTTTGAAGCTCCAAAAAGCACATCCATCCATCATAAAAGTAATCCATACGACTCAAGTGGGTTAATAAAGGCCCTGAAGCGAAGCAATGGGTTTTTGTAAGAAAAATAAGAAAAATTATTATAAGAAAAATATCTATATTTAAAACTTTATAAACTAGAATCACTGGCTTCTGGCAACAGCCGCACACATGTTCACAAGAGAGTCGAGTTCCAGTGGAAGGGTGACCTCTAGGGGTGTAAGAAAATATCGATACAAGTGAATATCGCAATATTATGTTTGACGATACTGTATCAATTCTCAAAAACACTGTATCGATATTTATTTATTTATTTATTGTTTACATCCAAATTGCATGCCTTTGTATTCGGTTTAAACCTGGCCACTAGATGGTAGTGTTACTGTGATGCAGAGATGTGCAAGGGTGCATCGTTAGCGTTAGCATTAGCAAACTCAGCTCACAAGATGATAGAGTTACTCCGGCTCCTGCCACGGTGTACAGAGCTGAAGTGTGGACTCATTTTGGCTTGCACTATAAAGAAATAACTAAGGAGATCGACAAGAGTCATGCTGTTTGCAAAATAGGCCATGTTAAAATCCAATACTCTGGAAACGCATTGAATCTGAGAGCTCACTTAACATCCCAACACCATCCACGCTGCTGAGAGTGGCGTTTCGATAGAATATGTAAATATGTACTGCACGCTTTCATCTCGCTAACAAAATAAACACACAACAAAAATGACAGCAGTGGCAGCAGCAAGAAAACATAGCGATGTGGATATGTTTGCACCAGCTCTGCAGTTCAGCACTCCAATGAAGGCACATTTATTTACAGTGTACACAAATGCCAAACACCTTCCCTATTCAACTTACGGAACGAATGCGGCACCAGTTTCGTTTTTTTCCGTAAGTAGAATAGGGAAGGTGTAGGACATACAGCGTAAGCTTTTTAAAGAATACGGAAAGCGGAAGCATTTGCACGGCGAACATTTGTGTTTATAAAGCATATACAGTTGTATTTTTTTCGAAAATACAAAAAATATAAAATATAATTATAAAAAATATATAATTTCTCGTCTGGTATCGTTTAAAGCCCTTTGAAGCTGCACTGAAACTGTAATTTTGACCTTCAACCATTTGGAGGCCATTGAAGTCCACTATAAGGAGAATATTCCTGGAATGTTTTCCTAAAAACCTTAATTTCTTTTCGACTGAAGAAAGAAAGACATGAACATCTTGGATGACATGGGGGGGAGTAAATTATCAGGAAAATTTTATTTGAAAGTGAACTAATCCCTTAATATAACTCTGATCGTGTTCATCAGAAAGAAGAAAGTCATATACACATAGGATGGCTTGAGGCTGAGTAAATTATGGGATAATTTTCATTTTTGGCTGAACTATTCCTTTAAAGACCCATGAAATTTAAATCAAAGTTTTGTCGCTTTTAGTTTGTGTTAGCTTCGAGGCTAGCTATCTGCTACAAGTTGACAAAACAAACTTTTAGCAGATTTACTAACTTAAAATGCAGTCTTTCCCTTCGTAGAATGGCTTGAGGATGAGTAAATTATAGATAATTTAATTTTTGGATTAACTATTCCTTTAAACCATATATATATATATATATATATATATAGGGTGACCATATGTGCCATTTTCCCAGGACGCGTCCTGTCCAGGATTTCTAAGTTGCATAAAATGTCCCAGTTTTGGTTTTGTTTTCATATTTGCGGAAGGTAACGACTGAAAAATAATTTGACCAATAGCATGCATTATACATAATCAACCAATCGTGGCTTGCGAGAAGGCTGGATCTACAGAGAACGGTCAAAGCATTGCAAATACGACAACATTTTAATGCATTGCATGAAGACTGTCAATAAGAACAGTGGCTTGCACAGACCTCCGTGTAGAAATCGTGCTCCTAAATCGCGTTCCGGGGGCACATCGATATGACCACTTTCACAATTAAAGAGGCAAGGGCTCAAGCCATTTTAGGCAATTTAGAAATCCTGGACAGGACGCATCCTGGGAAAATGGCCCATATGGTCACCCTACATATATATATATATACACAGAGAGAGAGAAACATATAAAGCCACATAACAATCATGGCTTCAGTCCCTTTTTGTGCTGAATAAAAGTGATTTGATAGCCATTATACAGGGCAAACAATCACGATTCATGACATGTTGTGGCATGAACGTGTAGTGGCCTATGACAGGGTTTTAACAGATGGAAACAGCTAAGGAAATGTGTCACATACAAAAGCTGACAAGACAGCAGATTGTCTGGGGAGAGCCTCAAGGCGGCTCCATGTACCGTTCACACACACAAACACATTTGAGACATGTGGGGCTCTGTTGGGAACCAGTGCTCACTAATGAAGTGAGTGTGTGAGAAAACATGTCTCACGCACACACGATTCCCACAAAGACATAATAGAACCAATTCTATCCACCTTCGGAGGAGTGTTTCAGTGCTCACTTCCTGTCTGGAAGCATGAAATTTTCCATCGTATGATCCCCTATTTTTACTTAGTCCTACTTTAAATTCTCAGCTGACTAATGATGACAAACCTGCACTTCTTTTCCGAAGCGGTTGTGAGTACACTCTTTATCATCCTACCGACGCACATAAAACGTGTCCCAGATCTAAGTAAAGTGCAGAAAGAACGATGTCTTGAGTATGAAGGAAGAGTTTTTTTGCACTTTGTCTAAATACAGCCAAGCTCCCATTCAAAGAGAGGAAGTCAGACTGCTTCTGGGGATTTAAAACAAGGGCATGTGGGTTCACATTTCCCCCTCCTCCTTTTCTCTATCTCTCTCTCAAAAGGAAAGCATACCCAGCTGTTTGACAAACATTACTAATGAGACTGAACAACTGCCTTTCTTTTTTTACTCTCTTTCCAGAGTATGTAAAAGCCTGTGGGATATAGGGCCATGCATATTCCGAAGTCTCGCTCTCCCGGGAGAGAACGCAGTGAATCTATGGCAAAGCAAATGACTCCAGTGAGAGTTATGGGGGAGGATGTTGCACTAATACTGATCTGAGAACAGTTCTGTAGCTCTCAGTGGTTAGGAGATAGAGACAATGGGCCCATGTTGAACAAGCTCTTCAAAAAAAAAAGCCACAACCACTAATGAATGTCAAGGGCTGATTTGGCTGTTAAAATGTGCCGTTGTTAAGAAGGAAAGAATATTTGGTTCACTGGCTACTGTTTAAAGGATTAGTTCACTTTCAAATGAAAATTAGCCCAAGTTTTACTCACCCTCAAGCCATCATAAGTGTATAGGACTTTCTTCTTTCTGTTGAACACAATCGGAGATATATTAATAAATATCCTGATGCATCCGAGCTTTATAATGGCAGTGAACAGGGATCACGAGTATGAGCTAAAGAAAGCGTCTCCATCCACATCCATCCATCATAAACGTACTCCACACGGCTCCAGGGGGTTAATAAAGGCCTTCTGAAGCAAAGCGATGCGTTTGTGTAAAAAAATATCCATATTTAACAAGTTATGAAGTTAAATATCTAGCTTCCATATTCAAGTTAAGAAAAAATGGAACTGGCGTCACGTCAGTTAAGCTTTTTCCATAAGTTGAATAGGGATGGTTTAGGACATAGCGTAAGCGTTTTGAACTGCGAGAGTTTTACACTTTCTTCGTAAGTAGAATACGGAAGGCAGTCTGGCGGAAGCTAGATATTTTACTTCATAACTTGTTAAATATGGATATTTTTTTACACAAAAACGCATTGCTTCGCTTCAGAAGGCCTTTATTAACCCCCGGAGCCGTGTGGATTATGTTTATGATGGATGGATGTGGATGGAGATGCTTTCTTCAGCTCATACTCGTGACCCCTGTTCACTGCCATTATAAAGCTCGGATGCGTCAGGATATTTATTAATATTTCTCCGAATGTGTTCATCAAAGAAGAAAGTCATATACACCTAGGATGGCTTGAGGGTGAGTAAAGCTTGGGCTAATTTTCATTTGAAAGTGAACTAATCCTTTAAATGGTTTTTTTCTGATTTTATGACAAGTCAAACTTATATTTGTAGCATAAAGAAATTCTGTGGAAAGTTTTTTTTTTATTTGTAATAAAAAAATATTTTTGGTAATTTTGGAAAACTTTTAATTTGGTAATTTTAGTAATCTCACAAGTTCAAAATGTTTATACCTGGAAACAAACATGCTTGAGTATTTTGGGAATAAATTTAAAAAATGACGAAGATTTTGCACTAATAGGTCACTAATAAAAATAAGCTTATTGGTAACATTAACCACGTGAACTCTTTGTACAGTAGGTCAGATATATTTGCTTCCACTGAAGATCAAGATGCTCTTTGGATCATTCTAAAATCATGCTGGAGAACATGATCATCAGGTTTTACGCTCATTTGTGGAGTTACACTTGTCATACAGAAAAAGTGGGACATGCCAAACACAAAAACAAATTCTCAAACTCAACTTTTAAAATCAATTTGCACTGAAATTGCACTAATTTATAATTAAAAAAAAAACTGAACTCAGGAATGGGGCATGGCTTTATATTTGATGTCAAAAATGTCCTAAATTCAGCCTATATTATTTATGTATAACTAGTCTGGAGAATCTATATCATGGTCTAGCATATGCTTGCAAGAAGTGGTATCATAAATATTTAAAACAAACCATCTTTTGCAGGAAATACATAAGCTTCTACTCCAGCCATATATGGGCACTTCTTCAAGCCACTAAACCCCCAAATCCATCACTGAAGTTGTGGCATAAATTGCTTGTAAAGGGAGTGTGACAGAAAGTTTAATCACCAGCTGATCAAACACACACACTTCCTCAGAATCATTAGTGAGATGCATAAATATTATTCATAACAGAGAGTTTTGGGATATTTTATCAACACTTCTTGATGTTAATTAGCTCATTTAAGCATAAAGGAGTTAGAAACAATATTTTTCTGACCATTTCCACAAAGAATTATTATCAGATTATAGTTATTGTCCTTATTTCATTTGAATGTTAATACTCTAAAATGAATATTATGGTGTATCCAAATCTAGTCATTCATGTTTTAATAATTTTATAACAAGTTTGCCTTGCCTCTCAAATATATAAATCACAAGAACTAAAAATCTACTAATTCATTTGCCAAATGAAGTGAATGTAATTGAGTCCAAGTGTTCAATCTGAGGTCATTCTTCTCTTTTATTTATTTATTTATTTATTTGTTGTTTCTTTATCTCAGTAACCCCCCTTCACCTATGTACCACCAGACTTTTTAAGAGGACAAAACAGAATCGTGTTCGTGTTTATAATGTTGCAGAAATGTTCTTTGTCATTATCCAGAAGATGCGTCTTTCTGTATCTCAGCATCAGGTTCGAGAAGGACGCAAGGTGAATAGGTAGCCAACTCACGTAATGTTTGGACGGATTCCTCCTCTTCTCCACATCCACCACTTTTACATCCAAAACTGTCCGAAACTGCATTGTGAAAACAGAGGCTTCAGAAGCGCCGTTAGTAATCAGATAACGAATAAATGGACAGTCACGAAGACGTTTGCACGAATAATATCGCTGTTTTTCCTCACAATGAAAGCAAACGATTGTTGCCCCCCGGCCCGTCAGTTTAATCAGTCCGTTTATTCCCCCTTGACGTGATGTAGATATGAAGATCGAGTAATAAATGATGCAAAACTTATATCCGTCTGCAGGAAACCAACATGCTCGTATCCTTTTCTCTCATAGCGCAGAGCGGATTTTCGAACCGCCGCGTTCCAGCTGAATTCGAATCGAGACCCCTTCTACAGTGTCATTCTGGAATCCGGATCGACGCGTCATAAAGGAACGAGCGCGTCTTCTTTGTGTGGACTACAGTAGTGTCGCTGAAGTCTGGGGGTTCTCCTCAAACGTGAGCGGCGCGCGTCATAAAGGCCGGGGCGCATTCACCGCCAAGTCCATTCGGCAGGAAGCGCGCGCACACACTGGGATATTTGGGCAATGGGGCTGGGCTTCTTGACAAGGGCTCTGTTGCAGTTTAAGAGCCTCTACAGGGGGAAAACGAGTGTTGTGTCATTGTTGTCTTCCTTCGTAAAAGAGACAATGGCTGGATTTTTACAGAGAATGCATTTGTTTGTTCCTTTGATTCAGTTTGTTTAAAGGCCAACTGAGAGAGAAAATAACGGAAGAGAGTATCTGTAACAAAACCATGTCATAAACTAGATATTAACAATCACTTGATGAACGTTACTTTGTTATTAATTCATATTTTGCATATTCTATAAATGTAACAACAATAAATCACAAGGTCTGTTGAATATCTATTCCATAATCTAAGAATATCAAGGACAGTGTGAGACGTGATTTCCGTTACTCATCATACTGCCACTGGGCATAAATAGACCTGAACGCGCACAGATACAGATGTGCTCACGGGCAGGGACGTATCTATTTGCTCACAGTGACCTCCTATGGTCATTGAGTGTAACTACAGTTTTAAACGAGCCATTTGGCTCCAAAATTAAAATTCGGTCATAACTTACTCACCCTCATTATCATATTGTACTAAAACTGTACGACATTCATCCTTAGAACACAAAATGGTATTTTTTGAAGAATATCCAGGCCACTCTTTTCTAATTAAAGTGGATGGGAACTAGGTCTCTCGAGCTCCAATTTTTAAAAGTGGCAGAAGGTTAAACGGTAAAATATTCAGAAGATCACAAATGTTTATGTTAGCCTATTAAAGAGGCAATTTCTGTATTAAGAACAATGCTGAAGTAAATATATCTGTATACTTTTCTTATGCTGAACATAAAAAGCAACAGGTAAGCAAACAACGAGCCATTAGATAACTTTAATGATTTGTATCAAAAAGGGTTCTGAACTGGTAACATTCTGTCTTCATGATTGCTTTGAACAGTTTGCTCATATTTTTATGAACGTATTTTTTAAAAATGATGCTACAAAACAATGTAGTGGGCTTCTGTTGTGCTTATTATGTCGCTATTGCATTCTAGGAATGTCAGAGCAACTTCCAGCACCTCTCGACTCAGATTTTGGCTGTAGCGCTGCCTCACGCTGGACAAAATATGCAGGACATGGCATCCTTTCTCAGCATCTGCAAAAAAAAAAAAGCATCATATGAGGAGGGACCTCTACTCACATATTTGGATCATTTTGAAATAATGGCCACCTGCCTGTATCCCACTCATTACACTGTTAATTAATTATAAAATAAAAAAAAATAATAATAAAGCATTTATTATATATTATATATATATATACACACACTGATTCAAATTGAAACTTTTATGTAAAATGAAAGACAGATTGCCTGGGACAAACATCAATTATATAGTTACATAAACATTATACAAAATAATCTGACCTGAAAATGCAGTGCATGACCAATCAAAATGAACTATTGTTTGTAATAATTTTTTGCATACTAAAAAACAAAAAAACTCACATTTTTCCCGTTTGGTATCCTCTCGTAAAACATCCTTAATCGCTGTGTGAAGATCTTTGTCTTGTTCTGTTACCTAAAGCAGCCAAGGTAATGAAAATATAATTACATTTTCAAGTAGTTTTAGAAGTTATATTTATGGTTAAATCACATTAAAATACCCCTATTATGCTATTTTCGTTTTGGAGGTCTCCTACAATAGGTTTACATGCATCCTAAGTCAAAAACACTTTAATTTTCTCATTACATATACATTGCAGCATCTGAAACTTTTCGTTGAAGGATTCGGTCTCTCTAAACTCCTCCTTTCCAAGAGTCTACTCTGCTCTGATTGGTCAGATGGCCCAGTCTGTTGTGATTGGTCTATCAGTGCATGTCAGAAACAAAACGCCCATTATCATATCTGCACTTCAGCTCCGGCGGCTTCATTAGCTCTTGTAAACATAGTGAAATGAACAGTTCCGATGGCTTCAGTTTTATTGTATAAATTTGAGCCCTTTGGAAGTGCAGCAAAGTGGATTTGCTTTCACAGCGCAGAAAACAGTGTCTTCCCGACACGTCGACAACACAAACCAAACTCTTCCAGGCCTCAGCTACAACTACAGTGTTTGAGGCTCCAAGTAGACATTGTTCACGAGCAGCCAATGGAGACCATAGACTGGCATTATGCAAATACAAACCTACAAAGGTTTGAGCAGGTTGTAAGTCTGGAATTACTGACGACTCGTTTCAGGCAGTTCAGAATCAGTTCTTTCTTTTGGGAGACAATAACATTTATCATGAACTTTGAAACTTTGCAGACCTTTTACATTGTCAAACAGCTATATTACACACTGTATGAAAGGTAACATCTGAGAAAGCATAATAGGGGACCTTTTAATATAATCCTCTTTTAAAATCCTAGAGGTACAAACCCTATTCAGACCTATAATATGTAGAAAGCATGTGTAGGAAGCGAATATTAGAGAGTCTCCTGAGGTAACATTAACCACTGCTGCTCTCTCTCATACTGACTAAGAAGTGTCTGAATGTGTGTGCACCTACATTGTAGACTTCATCCTGGGTTCGTATTTTGCGAAATATTTGTCCCTCGTCCTGGAGGTTGCTCAGGGTCTCTTTCAGAAGCTTTCGAATTTGCGTAGCAAATGAAGTTGTGGGCTGATCTGACTCCTTCAGACAAAAAACAAATGAATGATGAGTCACCAAAACAATGAATCACATTTCTGTGATGCACCATTCAAAATTACCATTTCAGCTCCTTTTAACAACTAAAGAATCTTAAAAGAAACGCATACTTCATGTACGTTCTCATTTGATTACTAACGAATATGTCGACAGGCTTCTTATTAGCATACTTCTTTCTCATCACCATATGCTGGTGTCCTTGAATCTCCAGACTAGCAGCATCTCATGAAAGTGTTACAGACGATCACTCCCTCCTGCCATCAAACAGCACAACACATCCTCCCTGCCGTGCCCACAAGTTATTCCTGGCTCTTATATCCTGTTGTACTCCAGCCAAGAGTAGTGACATTGAACAAGGACAGTTTACTTTGGTAGATTTGTGCATCCATCTTTTGCATACATACATATATATGATATTTAGTGTTACATTTTTTCAGCTTTATTGGGACAGAACAGTGAAGGAGAGGAAACAACTAGTTTTCAAAGAATCAAACTCAGATCTATCTATCTATCTATCTATCGAGTGTAATGGACGTCAAGGTCAGGGCCCAGTACCTGTTCTGCTGAAGAACTTTGGATCAGTGGATGTAAGAGGAACTCAACATCATAAGGACGAAACCTGGCCACCTCTTTCTCCAAGAGGAACTCCTTAAGGGTGAGAACTGACCGAGACAGCAAATAGTGGAAATGTGAGGAACCACTTGTTCTGTAAATAAAATGTAAGAACACAGAAAGCATGTTTGATATGTTTCACAAGTACATTTAAATTTTGAAGTCTGAATCAAAAAAATAAACTTCTGTTGCTTCTGTTCTCAAACTTGGAACAAAAAAAATCAAGCATATATCACTAGCCACTTAGCATTTTCACTGGCCACAATTTTGACATCAATACCATGGGGGAAAACTATATATATTTTTTTTTTTATATTATCTCATAATTTTGCAGCAGGTATATTAGGCTGCTGTCACTTTAAGACCTGATGCACGAATCTTTCTTAACTGTTTACATTCACTTAAAACATAACTGACTATGTTTACGTAGGGCTGGGCGATATATCAAATATTAGCAATAATATCGCAATAATTTTGATGACGATGTAAAATTTTAAAATATCGTGATTATCAAATATTTCAAATTCAAGCATACTTTCCCAAAAGAACACATCGAACGTCCAATATTACGTCCCCTTAAGGCCCTTTCACACAGGACGTGGAAACGCTGCGCTATGAAACCCATTTATTTCAATGGCTTGCGCTGTGTGTTGACTGTTTGTTGCTGCGTTGACCAAAGGGCATGGGCAGCGGAGCACAGGTTGCGCACGCAAGCCGCGGTCAAATTCAAAATAGCTCTGTGACGATTACCCGCGCAGCCAAAAGAAACAGAGCTCCTGACGGTTTCATGCACCCACAGCCTCTTCTTCCTTGCTGCTTCCTTGTTGTTCCACCTTTTGGTCAGCAGCCAAATATGTATATGTCCCGTGCTAAGAAGTAAGCGATAGCAATAGCCCTGGTAGTAAGAAGAAGAAAGAGAGCATCAAGGAAGAGGCTATGGATGCATGAAACCCTCAGGTCCAGAGAACAGTTTGAGAATTCAGGCTTGCGAAGGAGCTTTTAACTGCTTGAATTTGCACTAAACATTTTGTATTTACTTTGCAACATTAGCTGTTCTATCTAAAAAAAATGTTTTAATGGGGGCAAAGAAAATCATGTTTTTTTTTTATTATTATTATTTAAAAGCAAATGCAAACATATCGAGATACTGTATATATCAAATATCTTAAAAATTGCCAATATCGACTTTTTTTTTTTATATCGCCCAGCCCTATGTTTACGTGAATACTCACCATTCACCACTCACCATTTTGACATTATTTTGTGCGTATTTGACAGTTTAAGCACAATAAGCAGTGAAAAAGAACTCAATTTAGTACTGAGAGGCAGCTTTATGTGTTCACACTTTGGGTGTGAGCACAAAATCTGCGAGAATGAGAAAAATTATGCGCTATCACCACTGAAATTAAAGCCCTTGAACACTAACAATATTAATCCAGAGCAAACTGCACGCTACTGCTGAAATCCACCCGCATTTGGCGGGTTGGCAGGTGTTAATGTCAAGCCCTGTATATATTATTATTATATATTTATATCATGCATATATCTCACCTAAAAATGCATGAAAAAAAGGGTTGCATTCATTTTTTTCCCTGTAACACAATAAGGTTAATGTCCCTGCAGGTGTAAGATGTAAATGAAGTCATGTAACATAACAAATGCAAATGAAACCTCCATCATTCTGTGTGACTCACTCTGTGCCGCCCAGGTCATCACTCGGCATCTGGAACGGCTTATCATAGCACTTTCTGTACAGCTGAGGCATTTCCAGCATATGTGAGATCTGCACTGCCATCACGGGGTCACTGACTTTATCTACTCACACACACACAAAACAACTACAGAGTGATGATTACAGTAACATAACCATGAATCCATGTGTTCTGCAAACAAGCTCACTCTAACTGATTAAACAAACATATAATGTGTCATCTAAATCCCTGAACATTTCACTCACAGAAGGAGTTGGCCTTGATCTCCCTCGCATCCCTGGAGGTTTTGACAGTCCCTCGTACCCTCAGCAGGTCTCCGATCTCCAGCACGCTGCTCTTCCTTTCAGCCTCCTTCAGTCGTTTGAGTTCATCTTCAATGTTAAAGCCTCTGGAGGATCCGCTAGGATCTCTGTCTATTGACATTAGCGCTGGATTAGTACTCCTGCTAGATTAATATCCATTACGCATCAGATGTTCTACAACATCTACAGCTGGTTTGCTTAAAATTATTTTAAAGAGATTGTACTTAGAAACAACAGTAGTGAAAACATTATTTTTACTATAGGAATTTACATCTTTTATAAGCTTTTAAATCCGAATTATAAAATGCTTTGATATATTACTGTTCAAAAGTTTGGGGTCAGCGATTAAATAAATACTTTTATTCAGGAAGAATGCAACTGATTAAAAATGACAGTAACATGCTTATTTTTTGTAAACTTTCTATTCATCAAAAAATACTGGAAAAAAATGATGATATCCACAAAAACATAAAGCAGAAATGCTGTTTAATATTTAATAAAACAGCAATGTTTTCAACATTGACAATAATAAGAAACACTTCTTGAGCATCAAATCAGCATATTAGATTGATTTCTGAAGGATCATGTGACACTGAAGACTGGAGTAATGATGCTGAAAATTCAGCTTTGACATCACAGTAATAAATTATATTTTAAAATATATTCACATTATTTACATTGTAATAATATTTCACAATATTACTACTTTTACTGTATTTCTGATCAAATAAATGCTTTGGCAAGCATAAGAGACTTTAAAAATCTTAGTACAGTAGAGTAGATTCAAAATACATATTTCTGTAATTGTACTCAATTGGTCTTAATGTTACTAATGTAGTGTCACAGACAATTTTTGCAACTTACATTTAGTTGGTTCTCCTTGATCTTTCCATTTCTCATCTTTCCAACAAAGACAATTTATGACACCAGTACTGTCATCCACTATGTGTTAAAGGAGAACAGACACGCAATAGTAAGACCAGGTGCAACATGTTTTTGAGGGCAGTACTGGCTCACTTGGTTCCCAAGGCAAGGTAAGACATGACCAAAGGAAAAAAAATACTAGTCAAGTGGTAAAGTTTATAAAGCAACCAAGAAAATTTCAAACAGAACTGGCTATGTATCATGCAAAATACAGCTCAATAAAATGCTAAAATTAAAAGTTGATGTTTCTATGACATAAAAAAAAAAAAAGTAGTATGTTTTTCCAGACCTCCATAACAGTAGAAATCGTCTCTCTCACGCTTGTAAACAACCGTCCCCAGTACATCCACCTGGAAGAGTGGGTGATTCTTGTAGAAATAAACTCCTACAAGACATCAAGTGTCAAATCTGGGAGCTTTTTTGGTAACAGTAAAAATACAGGTCCATCTTATCCATGCATTATCTATCTTATCTAGTTTAAAAACAGCAGCTAACAACAAGTAGATGACAAATATCCTAATGTGAACACTTTCCTACTTATGCAAAACATTATGTTGCGGTACAACAAATGTTTAGTTAGTTAAAAGATACATCCAATAAACAAAAATCAAAGGGGCCAATGGTTAACTGTTTTATTTTACGTTACCAGGTACTTGTCTGGACTCTTTCATCTGAAGGATGTCAGTGATGTAGAGTCTGGAATAGGCGGAGAACACGGGGTCCAGACCCCACAGCAGAGACGGCGGCTCATCAGCATCAGCACCTCCGGGATTCACCGCCATCACACATCGCTGACAACACAAGTTTAAGCACCGAACAATAAAATACCGCTAAACACATTAGGGAATCTCCGTGCTTCTGACGTGATCTTGGTTAAACTTGTTTTACTTGATGATGCGGCAAAAGAAACTAAGAAACGCTGCTGTCTGTTTAACCCACGGCGTCATGTTTGTGTTTTTCCGCTTATTGCGCAGTTGACTCACTGCGCACATAGGAAGGAACTACGCTTTGCTCATGAATATTAATTTGCTTACGTGACTGGACGTTCAAGGAAGACTTGACACAAATTTGTCAGAGCCGTTCTCTAAGAACACATACAAATACATATAACAAATAATGTAAATGTTTTACATTGTTTCATATTATAGATATTTAAGGCCCATATAGAGTATAATTATAATAGTATAAAAAAATTGTTTTAGATGATCGTTTATTTCTAATATTGTCAATCGCCTGCCTTCATAGAAACAAAATGATTATCAAGGCCGCGTGTGGGTAGCCAGGAGGGGGCGCCATGCATCTAGTAAAAGCAGATCTCGGAGAAAGAGCTCTAAAGTTTATGACAGAAAAGTCACATTCAGTGCGGTTTACGCATCTCCTACAACATAGTATGTTACATTGAATTTTCAGAAGAGAGGTAGATCTTGTCTCCAAGTTGAGTATTGCAAGGAAAACGTTTGTTCCCTGACCGGGAATCGAACCCGGGCCGCGGCGGTGAGAGCGCCGAATCCTAACCACTAGACCACCAGGGAGCGCTGAGCAACTTACCGCTCGTGTGTCTTTTTGAGCTACTCACACGGAATGATGCTCTCAAAGAATGAATATTTTTAAAGAGTATTGCATAAAGTATGACAATCACCTCGACCAAATTGTTTGATCATTGTCCAAAATCTCATGTCATTCCACACCTGTAAGACCTTCGTTCATCTTCGGAACACAAATTAAGATATTTTTGATGAAATCCGATGGCTCAGTGAGACCTGCAATCCTCTCTCAAGACCCATAAAGATACTACAAACATATTTAAATCAGTTCATGTGAGTACAGTGGTTCAATCTTAATATTATAAAGCGACGAGAATATTTTTTGTGCGCCAAAAAAAAAAAATAAGTAACGACTTTTTAACAATATCTAACTTAGTGATGGCCGATTTCAAAACACTGCTTCGGAGCTTTATGAATCTTTTGTGTCGATTCAGTGATTCGGATCGCGTGTCAAACCGCCAAACTGCTAAAATCACGTGACTTTGGCGCTCCGAACTACTAATTCGATTCGTAAAGCTCCGAAGCTTCATGAAGCAGTGTTTTGAAATCGGCCATCACTAGATATTGTTAAAAAGTCGCTATTTTGTTTTTTTGGCGCTTTATAATATCAAGGTAGAACCACTGTACTCACGTGAATTGATTTAAATATGTTTAGTACCTTTATGGATATTGAGAGAGTACCATTGCTGGCGATGCAGGCCTCACTAAGCCATCGGATTTTATCAAAAAATATCTTAATTTGTGTTCTGAAGATGAACGAAGGTCTTACGGGTGTAGAACGACATGAGGGTGAGTAATACATGACATTATTTTCATTTTTGGGTGAACTAACCCTTTAATTTGTGTTCCAAAGATGAATGAAGGTCTTACAAGTGTGGAACGACATGAGGGTTAGTAATTAATGAAAGAAATTTCATTTTTGGGTGAACTAACCTTTTAACTGGAGCACTAGTACATTAGACTCGGGTGATGTTAAACACTGTAAAGTAAGATTACAATGTAGGGTTATTTTTCCTCTTTACCATCCACATGAGTCTTGAAATATGGGCTAGAGATCTTTCCTTCTAAAAAGCTTGCTACTTGGCTAGTCTTGGCTAGTTGTCTCCCAATCTGGCCAAGCTAGTGTCCAAATCCTCCTTTAACAGACCAGTTTGACCAATCCGGGGGACCAGAGAAGACCTTTTCTTTTTCTTTTTACAGCATTATATACTTAATCCTTTTCTTGATTTAAATCTAAACCTGTTTGCGTGCACTAAAATGTCCTGAGTCAGACCTGTGAAGTACTGCTGACTCATCCTACCTTTCAGATTCTATTGTAAAACTGTCCTAGTATTCCAGAGAGGTGTCGCAATCTGTGTCATGTCACTGTAAGATCGTAAACAGTGATAGAAGACTGATATTTGCAATAAGAGTTATAGCCGCATCCGGTGCTAGAAGAGTGCATTGAAATTGGCCATAAATGCAGCTGTCAGATATTGATGTGAACTCACTGACCCAAACCCTCAGACAAAGCCATTCACATTGTGCAATACTGTTAAAATTATCATCACTGTATGATTTAATAAGTCGGACTGACTGAGAAAACAACTAGTGCTGATGAGAAACACACACAGCAGATAAGTTATCATTAAGGTGTATAGTATCTATGTTTTATTGTTATTAGGACCATTATGAGCTCTTTTAGAGACAGTAAACACTACTGCTTAATACTGATCTGAAACCTTGTCGCTATAGCCAAATTTCTGACAATAAGACAAAATACAAAAAAAAGTGTTCTTTAGCATGTAACTATTTTAAGGTTGTGTCATGGACGATAGCTTTACATACATTCTCCAACTGTGTGAAGTAGCCATCATAGTCCATAACCTGACCTTTGGACAGAAGAGTTAGGGCAGATTAACAGTCAATACAAAGAAAAGGTCAAAGAGTAACTGTTCACGTATTGATCACATTTTCCAGAAGTGCAAAGCAGTCCATTTGTTCTCTATTTGCAAAAGGTTTTGTCTGTGTCAAGCTGACCCACTTGAAATACTGTTTTAGGCAAGATGCAAACGTTTTCAGGTGCATTATGAGCAACGTTCTAAGAAGGAACAGTTCACAATTTTCATTATTTACCCTCATGTAATTTCCAACAAGGTGGTCTCCATGGAACTTAAACAGTTCATTCTCCATAAAAACATCATAAAAGAACTATAAAAGTCATCCATTTGATTATATACAGTATCAAAAGTCTTCTGAAGCCATCCAAAAAATATCTATACGAGTTTGAAATTACATGAGAGTGAGAATATTATGACAGATTTTTCATTTTTGAATGAACTGTCCCTTTAAACCTAATAAACTTTGATTTACAGTTCAAAACTTCCTCTTTTAATCACAGTTTAACCACTAAATAGCCAGTGCTTTTTTGTTGAGTCACTAAACTGAGTGTTTTTAATACTGTATAGGTCTACAAAAACATGAAATTAATCATTTAATGGAAGTCCTGTGACAGGTATCTGTCCCTGTTGGAGGTTTGTCCTATCCCAGCAGTACCCTCTGGAGTCTGTCTGCAGGGACGCTGTTCTCCTCCTCTGACTCTGCGTCGCTCTGTGGGTTTGAGCTGCAGGGAGAGGAACACTGCGGGGAACAGAGGTAATGCATGAGCGGCAGGCGGTACTTCCCACAGAAATCCACAAACTTGATGTGCCTCACACACGAGTCGAAGTAAACACCTGAAGGGCATGATGTGGAGAAGTGTCAAGAGGTGGACAAATATTCAAAATGTCAAAGACAAAGATAAATATCTGCTTTTTGTCAACTTATAAAGTAATAATAGCATTATTATTTTGGCATAATACTGATTATCACAAAAAATAATCTGTCCTTTTCTTTAAAAAAGCACAAATCTGTCAATGGGGCAAATCTTTCAATCACAAATCAGTTTAGTCACAAGACGCAAACAATATGCCTGCTAACTCGTTCCCTGCCAGCGCTCTTTTAAAAATGTTGTCAGCATTTTTGATAATTTTTTTTATCTGAACATGCAATTTATCAAAAGAAAGAACAAACAAAAAAAACTTTTATTCTATCGTCATGCATACTTTTTTTTAATCAACACTCGAATGTGGTTAAGTTTCATACAAAAAGCTGAGAAAAGCAATGCTTTTATCGATTGTTTCTTGCTTGTGTTTTGATCCGGAGATTCTCTACTCTTCAGAAGACGCATTATAGCACCCCCTTCCGTATAACAGTGAAAACCCAGAAAGCCGGAATGCCATATTCACATGCAAACAAGAAAAAAAAAAGTGCGTACGCAAAATGTTTGCGCATTTACGTGAAACTTTGTACGTATATGAGACATTTTCTGTGCGAACACCAGAAAGTTGAGTCTGCACAAAAAAATTGTCATGTACACATGAAAGTTTCACGTAAAACACTGAAATGTTTCACATGAGCATGCAGAGGTTTCTAACTTTGTCTCGTTCGCATGCGAAAGTCAGATTGTGTTATTTTTGCAAAGATCCCATTTGCAGTGTCATATAATCTTTTCTTTGTAAATTTATATCAACTTTTACCATTTCGTCACCAGTGTTGGGGAAAGTTACTTTTAAAGGTAATGCATTACAATATTCTGTTACTCCCTAATGCGTTACATTCGTTTTCTGTTATTTTTTCTCATCTGGGCTGGGCTGTTTGTTTGTTTGTTTTTTATAACAACAAATAAGTTATATTTTTGGCGAATGTAATGGCTCTTTCACACCAAAAATGAAAAGAATAAGCCTCAGGCTGAAGAAAATGCAAATTCACGCCTGTACAGTAGAGGGCGCAGCTCAAACAAACAAGCCTTTCAGCTGTGCTGCCATTCTGGATTGAAGAAGAATAGGACGCAGGAGAAGTAAATAAGTAAATGCCTGCTCACATTTAGTATAGAAGTAGTCTAGAATAACCATCATGTTCACACAGCGCACACAACACCTCTGCACTTACTCACGATTTCCCTCAACATGGAGACAGGAGAACTGTCAGTCAATAAATTAGAAAACAAAGTAACTTGCATTACTTATTTGAAAAAGTAACTCAGATATTTTGTTGTAAATTTAAAAGAAATGCGTAATATATAAAATAATGAGTAAAACTGCCTGACAGCTCAAACACAAGTGTTAACAGAGCAATAGGTGTAAGTGCATTTTTAAAATTAGCACAATTTTTTAAAATCACATTTTTTGCTTTTTAAATCCCTCAAAAATTGTCCCATTTACTTCCATTTTAAGTGCCCCCCTGTAATGTAGATTTTTGCTTTTTTTTAAAGAAAATAAGGGACAAGTTATGTTTAATGTTGAAATAATTAAATAATGTTTTTGTACTAATCAAAATTCTGTCAATTGAGTTTAACAGGTAATGAACCCAGAATATTCCTTTAATTAAAGGTGCGGTATGTAATAATTCTGTCCGCTAGAGGTCGCTAGAGGCCTATTAAAAACAAAGGCGTAGCTTGATGATGCCAAGTTTGAGCGCGGAATCTTGGGACATGTGGTCTTCATCTCAACGGTCAGTGGAAAAGAATAGGGATAGAACTCGGGAAGAAATCATGTTCATGGATGCGATTATTAACGTTACTGTAGTATGAAGCAGAGCAGGACCGAGTGTTGTGGGAGCTGAACGAGGCCGCTGGAGCGATTGCGCAACACACACCGCGAGCAGCGGAACTTTTATTATGCCACAGTCGCCGGCGCTGCTTCCGCTTTTCTGGTCATGAGTATGAGGTAACACAGCTCTGTTTATCATATTAGATACATTTGAGAGTGTTGAAAATGATATTATAACGTTAGTCTGAGCGTTCGCTCGGCGGCTGCTGTGAGAGATTGTTTCACACTGCAGTAAGATAGATCGATTTTAGAATATCATATTAAATGCTGGATGGCTTGTGTTGATAAATGGCATGCAATTATTTTAACACATATTGTATGATGGAGAAAATTCTGTATTGCTGTTACTAAAAATAAAGCTGCATCTGATTATGCTATGTTAGCTACTTCACAAAACAGTGTTTTTCTCTGAGGCATGGTAAAGCATGGTACTCGCAAAACATCAAGAAAATTAGATTTAAACAATAAGAATAAACGTGTTGAGCTATATAACAATAATTAGATTTCTGTCTATAAATATATCAAAACAGTTGTTCCCTTGTCTATTAAAACATGTAAATATTAAAGCGTCTTTGGTGTTTCCATGGTTTCTACAAAATAAAACCGGAAACCGAGGGTAACGTGGGTATGACGCAATTGACAGGCGACTCCTTACACGTCCCGGAGCCTTGGTTAAAACTGCAATTCTCTCACGATTTACAAATAGTTGCAAACATTTGGGATATTGTAAGTTCTCAACTGAACAAAATATATAACACTGGCCTAGTGGTTTTTGTATATTTTACTGCAAAATTCTTACATATTGCACCTTTAATGCATCATGTTGTTTAAAGCAGTGTTATCCTTGCAAGATTTAGATTCGATAAGACAGTTTTCCTAAATAAGTCACTTTTTCACTGGTTATACAGTTCTGCTGTAAAATACATTCTGCTCCCCTACCTGCACACTTTGGGTTGGGACATTCGCTAGCCAGGTTTAAATAATGGATCAGATTGGATGGTAGGTCACACGAGCGGAACGGAAGGTTCTGGGACTTGATCGTGCGTCCTGCTAGCTCCATCAGGGATGGAGGGTCGTAGGTCATGTCCTTGATGAAGCGCACAACAAGAGGATTTCCACGGAGACTGAGCTCCTGCAAATGGATGAGGCTGAGGATCTCACGAGGGAGGAAGGTCAGCAGGTTGTTGTGGAGACTGAGAGAGAGCAGGGAGTGTAGTCTGCAATGAGAGAAATCAGATGATAACATCACCTCACTGCTTTGACTTTACAACATACAGTAAGAGTATAAGTAACAAAAGATCTCACTTGTTGAGCTGGGGTGGTATGCTTTGGATGCGATTGTCACACAGAACCAGGTATCTCAGACTGGTGAGGTTAGCCACCTCAGGTGGGATGGAGGAGATGAGGTTCCCTCCCAAATACAGCATCTCTAGACTGTAGCAGAGGTCAAAAGTTAAAGACTCATGTAATTAAAAAAATTTTTTTGTAGCTTTTAGTTTGTGTTAGCTTTGAGTCTAGCTATATGCTAGCATATACTCCTGGGTCATTGACGAATAAGGTTTTGAAGTTTTATTAAGTGTTAACAATGAGATTATGCGTTTTTTTTATAATCAATTTACATTGCGTTTGTCATTTTTTTACAAGATGGACAAAATTTGTCACCAAAAAAGTCATTCGGTTTAACCAAAATTTCGGTTCTACGATATTTTCAAATATCTTTTCTGATATCTAGCTAGTAGCAAAAGGACAATCAAACATTTTATATGTAGTACAAGTTTTTAAAATATTACAACATTTTCCATGTTTTATAGCGGTTGTACCGAATGACCTGTTTCGGGACATGCGTATGAGCCAATGAAAACATGAATTTTTTCAAATAGTTAACAGAGTTAGTTAATTTGCTTCACGACCATGTGGTCCTTTGCAGGTGCCTGAATTATGTCACATGATATTGACCGCATGACTTGGTCCGTTTATATTGGTTACTCCAAATGACATCAATGAAATTCATTTTTCCGTACATTCTTTCTCATAGCAAAGCAACGAATTCTACACATAACTTTAATACCATTTTGCACTATGTTGGTATATGATGTTATAAAATCAAACCAGAATAAAAACTATATACATTTATTACATTTTAAGATATTTTAATCACAAATAAAATAGCTGTATTGGCCTTTGGACGGTTAAACCGAATGACCTTTTGATACTTCAAAATCTTTAAAATACCTTTAAATGTAGCAAAATATAATTAAAACCTTTTGGATTCAATAAAAGAGATCTAGTTGTACTACCTTACATACTTTGGATGTCATATCTTTGTTTTTTATTATTATTAAGGCCTTTGGACAAAAAAAAGAAATGACCCGTCACTTCATTGACCCTCTGCAAGTTGACAAAACAGACTTTTTTTTTTTTTCAAAACAGACTTTTTTCAAACGATTTACAAACTTAAAATGCACAGTCTTTCTCTTCCTGGAAAATTGGCCCAAAATACGGATTTCTCATCTTGTCAGCACAGGCATGAATAAAACATATCTGTTTTTAAATGTACTTAAACATCTTAACTAAGTAATCAATGCCTGTGTAAGCTAAATCAGAATCACTGTATTGTAGAGGTGATCACAATGAGGACAAAACCATTTGCAAAGGAAAAACAGTGTCCCACCAATAGGGGGAAGATCAAAGTTCATCTAAATACCGAGAAGTAAAAAAATTTTGCTATGTAATGATGAAACGGGAAGATCTAATTTTAGCTTTCTAGGTTTGAATGAAAGGAGAGATCATTAACTTCAGAGTAAACAGTCTGTTATGTCATGTTTAATTATTTGTCTAAGAGTACTTAAGTTCTTTCATTCTATTGGTTGGTTTTTACCCCAAACCCCCTAAAACAGCAACAGTCCATGGTTTTGATCGGGTCAGACCTGAGTGTCTGCTCAACAGCCCTCGACAGATACAGTATAACGTTTCTCTCTCTCTCTCATTATTAGGGCCCAAGCGNGGAGGGGCTCTATAGCGCCACCTTATAGTGCAGTAAATGTAGAGTGAATTTGACATAGACCTTTGATGTTTAACCGCTTTAACTGCCTATTGCCCGCTGTGCACAGCTGACCTGAAGCCACCGGGGTGGCGGTGCCACCGGCTTGGGCCCGCCATCGCTGCTCGCAGCTATATTTATCTCTTATTATTATAGGGTCGTCGTCTTAGAGGGCAGTTCCCAGGTCAGCTGTGGACTTTGAGCCATTTCCCACACAGGAAAACACTGTTCTAATAAGCTGCTTAGTTTGCCCTTAAGCAAAAGAAACAAACTCATACCTGGTCAGGTTCTCTATCTCTGAAGGGATGTCCTTCAATCTGTTTCCTCCAAGTGACAGGGACTGTAATGTGGTCATTTTTAGAAACTGCGTGGGAATATCCTCAAACCTGTTTCCACTCATATTCAGAGTTTCTACCTGCATGCTTCCAAACTCCTTAGGGAACGATGACTCATTCAGAAGATTGTTCTTTGCTACAAACGTCTTTAGGTTTGTTAGTCGCATAAAGTCATCTGGTATGACCGTGAGCGCATTATTGCTCATATCCAGATATTCCAGGTTGGATAGAAAACAAACGGAAGGTGGAAGAAGCAATAAACGATTGTATGTGAGATGCAGCTGCTGGATTTGTTTTCTTTTACTTTCCGTGAGATGATCCAAGTTCAAGTCGTCCAGATGCATACGTGATAAATGTAAAACAGCACACTTGTCGTCCATGCTTGGGAAACGAGCCATATGGAGTATTTAGTAAAGGAAAATAATAATATAGGAATAAAATAAAGTATCACACTTTTAATGGTGGCGAAATTTAAAATAATAATAAAAAAAAATGTATCGCTTCGAGTTATAATCCATATACTTATTACACTTAAAGTGTCCGAGGTGCGCGCTCCTGTCCTAAGACTGGTGGTTTTATCTGTACTAGAATGCGCGTGTCACGCCTCCTGCAGTCAGTGGTTGGTCATCCACACATGATGCACTGCAAGTTTGCTCGTCTCATAAGTCTCTTACGCAACCCTGCACGTTTAGTTTGAGTGCCTGGTTTACATAAAAACCTGTTGGCAATCAGTAGGGCTGCTTTTATTAAAGATTAGTGATTGCATTAAATGCATAAAGCATAAATCTATTGTCCTCATGTAGATGGTGAGGTGGGACAATAAAAAGGTTTGACTTTGAGGGACAGCACTCTTTTTATTGGCATGAGCATGCCAGGGCTTACTGTAGTCATAACAGTTCCTGTAGTTATATTGATATATTTATATATTCGTATTTATGGGAGAGTGGGGTAAGATGAGCCAGTGGGTTGACCCCTTACACTTTCATATTCATGTGACCATACATTTTGGAACCATCCATCATTTCTGCCAGACTGTGAATAGGAGAAGCAAATGGGAGAAGTGGTAAGCACCAATTTGCTTTAAAAGCCGTTTTTTGGCTTGTCAAATAAAAATTTTATGGCTGCTACATCAAAGCAAGTTTATCTAGGTCTAAAAATACGTATGATGCATGTTGGTGATTTACCAACGTATAAAATTATTTAGCTAAATATTAGCCTGAATTGGTAAGCTGGGTAGTTTTTCCAAAATGGTAGCTATGAGGCAAAGTGAGCCAAATGCCGTGAGGTAAATTGATTTAGCGGTTCAGCTTACCCCACCATAAGGCACTGAAGGTAATGTGGTACTACTCATTTGTCCTGCATAGTTACATGCTGTATTAATGATGGACCATTATTCTAAAGTGTTAAAGGATTAGTTCACTTTTAAATAAACTTTTCCTGATAATTTACTCACCCCCATGTCATCCAAGATGTCCATGTCTTTCTTTCTTCAGTCGAAAAGAAATTAAGATTTTTGATGAAAACATTCCAGGATTATTCTCCTTATAGTAGACTTCAATGGACTCCAAACAGTTGAAGGTCAAAATTAGTTTCACTGCAGCTTCAAATTGTTCAACACGATGAGAAATAAGGGTCTTATCTAGTGAAACCATTGCTCATTTTCTGAAAAAAATTGAAAATTATATAAGTTTTAGCCATAAATGCTCATCTTGAACTAGCTCTCTTCTTCTTCTTCTCTATTAGAATTCCAGCAGTGTAGACACTGCTAAGTGTATTATTGCCCTCCACAGGTCAAAGTTTGAACTAATTGTTATATACTATTGAACTAGCATATTGCATATAAAAATTAGTTCAAACTTTGGCCTGTGGAGGGCAGTAAAACACTTAGCAGCGTCTACACTGCTGGAATTCAAATAGAGAAGAAGAAGAAGAGAGCTAGTTCAAGACGAGCTTATGGTTAAAACTTATATAATTTTCAATTTTTTTCAGAAAATGAGCGATGGTTTCACTAGATAAGACCCTTATTTCTCATCTGGGATCGTTTAGAACAATTTGAAGCTGCAGTGAAACTAATTTTGGCCTTCAACTGTTTGGTGCCCATTGAAGTCTACTATAGGGAGAATAATCCTGGAATGTTTTCATCAAAAATCTTAATTTCTTTTCGACTGATGAAAGAAAGACATGGACATCTTGGATGACATGGGGGTGAGTAAATTATCAGGAAAAGTTTATTTAAAAGTGGACTAATCATTTAAAAGTTTATTTGATAGGGACGGTGTTCAAGTGCACTAAATATAATCATATATATTTTAATTAATTATAATCATATATATTTTTCACCTGTAGTCCCTAATGGCCAAACATGTTCGACATTGCAGAAAAGCTATCATACCAAGAATCTTTTTAATAAAATCTTTATTAATTTCAGTGACATTTATTATTATTTATATTCAGTTTTTATTTAGTTTTATTCAACGAACTCTGTTTAGTCTGTTTTTTTTTTCAGAAATGCAAACAATGAAATATATTGAAATTTTAACTTCCTTTGGTTGGTTTTATATGTTGTTCAAGGTAACTTTAAGAAAAGAAATGTGACTATTTGTAAAAGGAAAACTATCTTTAAAATGTCACATGGGTTTGGTTCAGATATAGTTAGATGATCAGTTTACACCCAGATGGTGCAACTTACCGCATAACCTGGGGCAAATTGAGCCACAGCAACACTTTTTTATAGGAAGCCATGTTTTTCAAACCCTTTGTCATAGATGCATTCTGATCATTTAAATCGATAGGAAACATCCAAAAATAAGATTAGATACTTTCATTGTATGTCTGCCTCATTTTCCCTTATCCTGAGGACCACATAAGTAAAAAATGGCTCATCTTACCCCACTCTCCCCTATGTAGTTATATACGTCACTATACGTCACAATCAGACGAGCCTATTTGGCAGCTGTGGTGCCTGATTACTAGATTAAACTTGGCCCTTTTTTTTAAAGACTATAGCTTTATAGTTTTATTGATTGATTGTCCATTAAGGTTAATAAATAACAGATCAATTAGAAAACAATATGATTTAGATAAGTTTGAGATGATTTATAAACATGCTAAAAAATGATCTTAAACCAGCTTAAGCTGGTCTCAGCCAGTTTAAAATGGTCTCCCAGCCTGTCCAGATGAAAAATGGCCAAAACAACAAGCAAACAGACCAGATGTTACATAGTTTGTGTCAGCACTTTATTAATGCAAAGTCATCACAAAATAATAGGCATTTAGGCTGACATTGTCCAAAAACCTTGAAAAGGCAATGTAAATTCTACAATGTACATGAGATATTTGTCATATTACAAAAATCAAAATGGGAAGGGGGGAGGGGCTTAATTGTGATACAAAATACATTTCCTGTTAACTTTAAGATTAACTATGAACCTAATGCCTAAATAGTGCACTGTATGTACAAAAAGGTTTGCAGTAATTTACACTACAAGTACAAATCATACATACTCTCTTATATTATCCCCAAACAAATAAAAAAAGACTATAACAAATAGTAAAACAGAACACACATTTGACTTCAATAATTAATATAATAAACTAAATAAAACTATGAAACTTTCTCTTTCCATTCAAACACAGGTTGATTTAAGTTGAAATCTGGACAAATGTTCATTATTCCTCTTGAACTGCTCCTCAAACCTCTTTAGTTGCCAATTTCATCTTCTCCACAGTTTCCTATGGGGGCAAAACAATTCCAAAGTCACACATTTTATTTGCTTTAGGTCCATAATCGCCCAGTCAAATACAACAGACAGGTAAAAACAGTACAGAAAATTGCACGTCATCACACTTAATCAATATTGCCTTCTTATAAGAACATTATGTAATTTTTCCACGCTTGAGGGCTCAAGTTTACAGCATTACACTCTACCAACCTGATGTTTATTGAGTTCAGCCACTCGCTGAGTCCACTCCTCTTCCGTCATCTCCTGATCATTTCCCTCCATTTCCTCAAGAGCAGGTAACTTATTTGTACCTGTAGAGAGAGAGAAGACAGAAAGTCAGACCACATTCCACAGCAAAATGTAATTTTATCCAGCTTTGCTGTCCAAATCCCAGCCTTTGCAGAAAAAAAAACAACAGCAATATCTCAGGTCAGAGTTTTGGCTCACCATCACAAATAACAGCAGTGCAAACCCAGTTCCCGCAGGCACAAACACAGCGGTTACATTCCACCTGAGTCTCAGCACCATCCTCGTATGTCTCATCCTCTAAGGCGCACTCTGAAAACATGCAACAGCACTGAACACACAGGCTATATGTTCATACATAGGTCTGTTTATATATTATATTTTGCATTATATGCCAGGGAAAGTGGGCTGAGTGGTCTTACTCCTCTCTGGAGGGTTGAATCCAGGCCTAAGGCAGTTGAGGAACTCATCAAAGCTCAGTTTCCAGTCAGTATTCTCATCAGACAGCTCGATGAGGGCATCCACACACAGACTCCTGTAGAACACACCACTGTTTTAATATTTTATTGCATCCATTTTATTGCAGTTACCCATTAAGAGAAAAGTCTCAGCACTACCTCAGTTTCTCATTGGCCCTGCTTACACCTGGTATTAAGATGCGTTTTGTTCAGATCACAAGTAGCCGACGATAAATTCAGGTGTAAACGGGGTGTAAAACATTTTGAGCTTGTCCACTTTCGACCACTTCCAGAGGTAGTCGAAAACGCTTTCAAACCGGATTGCTTTCGTAGTGTAAACTCTTATGTGGTTGAATGTGTTCGAACAGCCACAAAAGTCCGCCTAATTTCCGCCTACTGACCTAATGCGTAAACGTTATGGGAAGTGCGCTAGCTAGATGAGATTTAAACTTTGTCGAATGAAGACCCAAGTAGGGTTTGAAAACAAGACAATCCAACCCTCTCCATTGACTTTGTATTGCGTGAAGCTGCCTCCTTGTCATTTCTGATATATAACAAAATATGTCTAAAAGCTGCTATGTGACAGGGTGTACAGCAAACAAGCTAAAAAAAAAGCCGGAACTAAGTTTTTATAAGCTGTCGACCCAAAAAAAAAGGACACAAAAGTGGACACAAGCAATTGAGACAGAGCGCAACGTGTCATTTTACTCTGAGAACTACACCCACTAGAGGGGAACATAATCTGCGACAAGATATTCATTATTTTCAAACTTGTCAAAGGATTATTTCAACACCCTATGTGAACCTGCACACGTAGGCATACTGAGTGTCAGGATGCCACGATTTACCCATTCTTCCTGCTGATGCTTCACGTCTTATTGCCTGTATCCACATTTCTCTCCTTAAAGGCAGGCTTTTACGGTTCGGTAGCTTATAAAAACTTAGTTCTGGTTTTTTTTAGCTTGTTTGCTGTACATCCTGTCACACAGCAGCTTTTGGGCATTGATCTGTCTTTTGTTAGAAGCAAGAAATGATAAGGAGGCAGCTTCACGCAATACAAAATCAATGGAGAGGGTTGGATTGTTCATATTTTTCATAGTGATCTTCCATGTTAAAATGTGTTACAGTTTGGATGTAGGGTTAGTTCACCCAAAAATGAAAATTCTGTCATTAATTACTCACCCTCATGTCGTTCCGCACCCGTAAGACCTTCGTTAATCTTCAGAACGCAAATTAAGATATTTTTGATGAAATCCGATGGCTCAGTCAGGCCTCCATTGACACCAAGACAAATAACACTTTCAGATGCCCAGAAAGCTACTAAAGACATATTTAAAACAGTTCATGTGACTGCAGTGGTTCAACCTTAATGTTATGAAGCGACGAGAATACTTTTTGTGCGCCAAAAAAACAAAATAACGACTTTATTTAACAATATCTAGTGATGGGCGATTTCAAAACACTGCTTCATGAAGCTTCAAAGCTTTACGAATCTTTTGTTTGAATTAGTGGTTCTGAGCATGTATCAAACTGCCAAAGTCACGCCCCCAGTGGTGAACCATTGAAATTTTGAAACACTTATGACATAACGAGGCCTCGTTTACTGAAATCATGTGATTTTGGCAGTTTGATAGTGCTCCGAACCACTGATTCGAAACAAAAGATTTGTAAAGCTTCATGAAGCAGTGTTTTGAAATCGCCCATCACTAGAAATTGTTAAATAAAGTCATTTTGTCATTTTGTTTTTTGGCACACAAAAAGTATTCTCGTCGCTTCATAACATTAAAGTTGAACCACTGTAGTCACATGAACTGTTTTAAATACATCTTTAGTAGCTTTCTGGGCACTGAAAGTGTTAATTGTCTTGCTGTCAATGGAGGCCTCACTGAGCCATCGGATTTTATAAAAAATATCTTAATTTGTGTTCCGAAGATGAATGAAGGTCTTGCGGGTGTGGAACGACATGATGGTGAGTAATTAATGACAGAATCTTTGGGTGAACTAACCCTTTAATGTGTAAAATAGCCAAGCATATTTTTTTGAGCAATTCTGCATTTGTAATACAATCTGCATACGTGCATACACTGGCCATTGGCCAACCTCATGTCTAGATATCAGTATCAGCATTGACCTTCTGAAGAACTCGTTTCGTATACGTGATGATGGATTTTGTGCCTATTCCTATTGGCCAAAATGTTAAAAAAGTAATACAATTTAAATGCTAAATGCACAAAATAAATACAGCTGTATATAACGGCAAAATCTTGTTTTGTCTTGTCTTATTGAGTGAGTAAATTGTGAGCATACTGAAAGACTGTTGTCAGAGGACAGTGGCGTCATAATCATTACGTTTTATAGACTAGCCCAGAGATATATCGGTTATCAGAGACATTTTCAGAATCTTCAGAAAGACATTATCAGAAGTGGCTGTAAAGAGTATTGACACAGTAATAAAGATGGATAAAGACAGTATTCATGTTAATAAAACTCACAACTGTCTTCAAACTGTCTCTATCTGATTTGAGCAGGTCAAATGATAAAAATCATGATTGTGTGTCATACTGACATGGAGATAAACTAACAAGGACAACAGGACATTGTAAACAAGTTAGAGTATGTCAGTATGACATCTATTATGAACGTTATGTCTGAATGTATGTGAGAATTTTTAAAGATGTAATGTTAAACTAAAATAAAGGTGCACTTTATCCACTGTAAAAGCCTTTTACCTAAAAAAAATATGCTTAAAATGAACTACATGCACATGAAACTTAATGACAAGCCAAATATAAGTCACTTCGTTTTGGTTACCAATTTAGTAAAGATATAGGCTACACATAAAACTTTATATTTGTGTCATCTCATATAAGGAATGTATTCAAGCGAATTAATGGGGATTGTTGCATTCTGAATATGACACTTTGGGTTTAGTAAGATTTTAAGAAATTAATACTTTTATTCAGCAAGGACTGAAGTGAGTAAAGACATTTTTAATGTAACAAAAGATTTCTATTTCACATAAATACTGTTCTTTTTAACTATAAAATATTAAGAATGATTTCTAAACACTGAAGACTGGCGTAATGATGCTGAAAATTCAGCTTTGCCTCACTGGAAGAAATTACATTTGAAAATATATTAAAGTAGAAAACAGTTATTTTAAATTGGAATAATATTTAACAATATTGCTGTTTTTACTGTATTTTTGATCAAATAAATCCAGCCTTTTTGAACATAAGAGACTTTCAAAAACATCTTATCGACCCCAACTTCTGAACGGCAGTGTGCAATATTGCACTTTATTAAAAAAAAGAGACTTTGTTATGAATATGGGTGTGTGTGTGTGTGTGACCTGAGCAGGCGGTTGTTCTCCTCTTCAGCGTAAGGAGAGGTGATATTTATTGCAGTCTCATTATGCTGAATGAATTTCAGGAATTCTGTTGAATCCAGCTGAGCGTCTCCATTATCATAGTTCTGAGTACCAAAAAAGTATGAGACAGACATGCATGAAGGCATATGCTTTGCGTTCAATGAATCAATATGTTTAAACACACAGACCTGGAAATATTTGAGCAGGACATCTGAGAAGTTGGATCCTTTAGAAAACCAGCTGTCAGGCTCCACCTCAGACTGCAACCATTCAATCACATGACTCCTCAACTCATTGCGGTCCGTAAGGTAACAAACAACTAAATAATAAAACACAACATTACAATTATACATCTGAAAACTAAAATACTTCATGCCCTTTCTGAACATATTTAGCAGCATTTTAGACCCTTGAATAGTTAATGATTAAAATGAAAATATCATGTGATTTTAATCATCTACATTTAATAATTTTAAGTCCTATTTCTCATACTCATGCTAATTATTTAAGCCTGAGTATTGGACATTGGATGGTGGTCTCTAACAATAAAAATGCATAATTCCACATTTTTAATAAAATGTTTAATGATAATCAATTCTCAAACAGATGTTTACTCACTTGGGCTGTTGGTGATCTTTTCCATTTTTTTCTCTAAATAAGAAGACACAGAAATCAGGTCAGTGACATTCATCAACAGGTGATACCAGGAGCTGCTCTTTGAGTGAAGTGAAGTGACATGTGGCCAAGTATGGTGACCCATACTCGGAATTTGTGCTCTGCATTTAACCCATCCAAGTGCACACACACAGCAGTGAACGCACACCCGGAGCAGTGGGCAGCCATTGCTGCGGCGCCCGGGGAGTAGTTGGGGGTACGGTGCCTTGCTCAAGGGTCTCACCTCAGTCGTGGTATTGAGGGTGGGGAGAGCGCTGGACATTCACTCCCCTCACCGACAATCCCTGCCGGACCTGAGACTCGAACCCATGACCTTTGGGTTACAAGTCCGACTCTCTATCCATTAGGCCACGACTGCCCACCGTGGCCTAACTTTGTGCGAAGTTCTTAAAATCTCTTGCATATTTATGTATTCAAATGTGGCAAATTGTGGTGACATGTCTGAGAGGAAATGGCTGCTATTATTTAAATAGCACCCAAAACTAGGTTACATTGAGATTTTGCTTGCACATCTATGGTTTTGTGGTGAAGTATCTACACACACTAGTCACTGTAATAGAAAGGTCAGTAATCTTTATGGTAACATTCCATTAATGCATCATGCTATTTAGACACTATAAACATAAATGTTGAATGGAACACCCCCCCACATACACACCTTCACAATGTCCATGATGGGCCACCTGCACTTTGAGTCCAGTGAGACAGGCATCACGATGCAGCTCACAATGATTACGGTACGTCTTCCCATTACTGCCGCAGACTGGACGCTTATGGGGTTTACATTGCTGATCAAAGCACACACACATTAAAATAAGTGTACATTCATGATATCTACGTAGTTATATTAGATATCTACGGTTTCACAGACAAGGATTAAGCTAGTCCCAGATTAAATGCATGTTTGAGCTGTTTTAACGCAAAGCAACTTGTACTGACATACAGTATATTCAAATATGTCAGTGCCAGATGCACACAAGTAATGTTTTTCTCTAGGGTACGTTTATAAAAGCTACTTAAATGTCCTAATTGAACTAAGGCCTAATCCTGGTTTAGTCTAAGCCCTGTCTGTGAAACCGGGCCCTAATCTGTTTAGAGAACCACAAAGAGTGGCTACTTTTAATTGATTTTTCCCTGCAAGTTAACATAATTGCATAAATTACATTATATAGAAGAAAGATTTTTTTTATTGAGGGAAGGGCAGTGGTAAGAACTCCTATGGGCCTAGTGGCTTTAGTTATGTTTTTTGGGCTAGTTTTTTGACTAGTTTTAATTGGGCAATGGACTGTTTTAAGCAGTCAACATGATTTTGGCAAGTAATAAATGTTCCTGTCTGAAAACATAGTACTAACCCTAAACCTAACCATAACTTATCCCTAAAATCTGAGGGAAATGATAGGTGAATAACACTGCTGTAGAAGCACCTAAACCCATTTGTAAGTCTAAACTTGACACAAGCTCTAAATTTGTCCCTTAAATCTGTTGGGTTGATTGGAACATATTGTGAAATCACGTTCACCTTTTTGGGCAGATCTGGCAACCCTGGTGAGAAAGGTAGCATGTGTTTGAGTAGGTATTTTCAGGGTCGCGGTGAATGTGTGGCTGAATACACATCTCTGACTCACCTCGACACACAGACAGGTTGGTTCTCCTTTCTCTGTGACAGCACATTCTCTTCCAGCTCCACAGAACACATTCGCACAAACTTTACTTTTACTCCTCACCTCCTGCACACAACATACAAGAATCAAAGAAATGTGTGTGCAATGTATTTACACCAAACAGGAGTTTGGCTCCAACTAGTGGTGAAGGAGGGAAACGCTTCAAAAATAGTTATATTAATATACGTTTATGCTGAAGGACATATCGTTTTGGTAGCCTACACTTAAGTTAGTCCTAATATTAAACACCAAACCCTAAATACTAATCCCCTTTTTAATCGCACATGCAGATTTTAGACTTAACCACAAGATGACAGCGCATACTTCATATCTTGTACTCACCTAAATTAGTTTTCACCTAAATAAACAGAACTCGCTCACTCACTCCCCACAGACATTGCTGCCCTTTTATTGTGCTGTCTGATTGGTGCAAACTTAAAGAGAAAGCCCCACTGACACAGCTCCAGATGGGAGCCAGACCTGTTGACCTTTGCCATCTAATAAAGAGAGTGAGTAACAAAGAGTCTGACCATGACAATACACCAGCGCATGCTGTCACTCACTGAAACACACGCATATTAAAAGAAGCACCTCACGTCTGCAAGACAGATGGCACACACACCCAAACACACTTATAAACCATCTCTGCAACATCTGTGAATGTTATATTTTTGAGTTTATCTCTCGTAATTCTGTCTTTATAACTTGCAATTGCGAGTTTATATCTCACAATTAGGAATTGCGATAAGATAAAGTCAGAAAGGTGAGATAAAAAGTATGAAAATATTTTCCAAAAAAAGTGTGTTTCATTTTTAAGCACCAGACCTTTTTAACCTATACCAATTCACAGTCTTTCACCTCTGTCAATTTGGCTAGTTAGTTAGTTAGTTAGTGCAACCAAAAAAGACCAAAAATGGAACACTGGTAATATCCTTGATAATATAATAGGCTATAATGTATTATAATATAATATAATATATTATAATGCATGCATATATATACAGTAGTGATCAGAATTATTGGCACCCTTGGTAAATATGATCAAAGATGACTATACAAATAAATCTGCATTGTTTATCCTTTTGATCTTTAATTCATAAAATTAGCAAAAATCTAACCTTTCATTGAAGGAAAAGAATTGGAAGTGGGGGGGGGAACTCACATTATGAAATATATGTTTTTCTCCAAAACATGTTGGCCACAATTATTGGCACCCCTAGATTTTTTTATGACTAAAATGTCTCTGAAGTATATTCCCATTCATATTTACATTTTTTTTTAGCATACCAGGGTGATCTTGAACATGAAATTGTCCAGCCATGACTTCCTGTTCCACAGGATAATAAACATGAGGAAACACAAAGGCCAAATTCCCTTAATCATTCATCACAATGAGTAAAACCAAAGAATATAGTTCTGATGTGCAGCAAAAGATTACTGAGCTTCACAAAATAGAAAGTGGCTGTAAGAAAATAGCTGAGCACTAAAGCATTGAATTTGGCCACTGAGCACTAAAGCATTGAAAATCCCCATTTCCACTATCAGGGCAATAATTAAGAAGTTCCAATCAACTAAAGATGTTACAAATCTGCCTAGAAGAGGACGTGTGTCTAAATCGTCCTAATGCACGGTGAGGAGGAAAGTTTGAGTGGACAAAGACTCTCCAAGGGTCACAGCTGGAGATTTGCGGAGATTAGTTGAGTCTTGGGGTCAGAAAACCTAAAAAAAAAAATTATCAAACAGCACCTACATCCCCACAAGTTGTTCGGGAGGGTTTCAAGAAAAATCCTCCTCGCTCATCCAGAAACAATCTTCCGCATATGTCAGACAAGACTGGAACTTCAAACGGGACCGGCTTCTATGGTCAGATAAAACTAAAAAAAAAAGAGCTTTTTGGCAGCAAACCCACCAGATGGGTTTGGTGCACACATGGATAAAAAGTACCCCATGCCCACAGTTAAATATACTGCTGGATCTTTAATGTTGTGGGCCTATTTTTCTGCTGGAGGTCCTTGACATCTTGTTCAGATACATGGTATCATGGATTCTATTAAATACCAACAGTTAAAAAAATCAAAACCTGACCACTTCTGATATAAATACTATAATGGGCCGTGGTTGGATCTTCCATCAGGACAATGATCCAAAACAAACATCAAAACCAACTCAAAAATGTGTCACTGAGCACAAAATGAAGCTTCTGCCATGGCCATCCCAGTCCCCTGACCTGAACCTTAAAGAAAATGAGTGGAGTGAACTGAAGAGAAGAAGCACCAGCATGGAGCTGGGAATCTGAAGGATCTGGAGAGATTCTGTATGAAGGAACGGTCTCTGATCTCTTCTCAGGTGTGCTCCAAACTCATCAGGCATTAAAGGTGAAGACTCAGAGCTGTTATCTTGACAAAAGGAGGTTGCAAAAACTATTGAATAAAACCATTCCAATAATTGTGGCCAACGTGTTTTGGAGAAAAACATGTATTTCATAATGTGATTTTCCCCATTTTCAATTCTTTTACTTCAGTGAAAGGTTCGATTTTTGCTAATTTTATGAATTAAAGATCAAAAGGATAAACAATGCAGATTTATTTTTATATATTTCATCTTTGATCATATTTACCAAGGGTGCCAATAATTCTGACCACCACTGTATATATATATATAGTCAAACCAAAAATTATTCTGGCATTTTTGATATTTTTGATATATTTTTACTAGTGGGTGCAGGACACTATAGTTCATTCATGTAAGTGAGGATAGCAAAATAAAGTAAACTGTGACATATTATACCCAAAAATGCTTCATACAGTGGACTATCAGTAAAATTGATAAAAATTTGGAACCAAAAATTATTCAGACACTTTGACCTGACCATGTTTTGCTTAAGTGTTATCTGACATAATTAAGATTATTTTTTTCTGACAGTTTAACTCTGAGATCTTGTAATATTTTCTTACCATTTTTTTTGGTTTGACTATATGTATATGTAGCAGAAGTATGCAAGTGCAACTTGCTGGCTCAGTGCAGACTGCATAAGAATGTATACAGGAAGTTGCCATAATAGTTGGATACATGTTAGGACATCTGTCTATTTCTCTATGCCCTGTGACCCTTAACTCTGACCTTTAACATCTCACTGGGAAGATTGTGGAAGACAATAGAATGATGTTGGAATTTGGAAGTGAGGCTTATGTAGGGTGGAGCAGCCTAATGTGAGCTGACAGATGCTTCTCTTGCTTTTCATCTCACAAGTGGGAATGTGTACACGTGCAATAAATATTTCATATAAAATGTGCATCGAGTGCCAATAATAAGATTTCATTTGGAGAATGTGTCACAGTTTTCCAGTGGTTAGTGTGTGTGCGTGCGTGTGTGTTTGTGTGAGTGTGTAAATATATTTACCAGTGATGACTCAGACTGCCAGAGAAAATGAGCACAAAGTAAATATGACAGGCCTGGTCCATTTATTAAAAAAATAAAATAAATTTCACATGCTTCCTCACAAGATACACAAGTTTTTTTGACTGGTCTTATTTAAGATATTTCACTGTCTCTTATGGCTCTTATAAATGGCTCTTTTAAAATATGAAAAGCGGCTTGTTCATTTGATCTTCAATCTAACTTTTTTTTGTTTAAAATTTCTAAAATGAGCGAGTACATCATGAATCCTTCTTCCAAACTGTGATTTTGTCTTATCCTGAATCACTACCCTATGCCTATAGTAAGTGTTTATATTCTATTTTAGACCGAGCAGGACGCCAACCGCTGCGGAGTATCCCAGTACCTGTGTGACTCATCATCAGGGGTGCAAACTCATCAGGGATGAAAAAGGTGAAAAAAACACGAGACCCCCCACATATCACAGAATACTTGTCAAAAAAGGTTTTATTTATGTTGCCGTTATGATAGTAAAGCTGCATTTGTTGGCAAAATAGTAATATAAGTAGTGTTATAGAAGTTGTGTTTGGAATAATAATTATGCTAGCAAGTGTTAGATTTGGTGAAAATAACACTAACAACTTTAAATTTAAAAAAAGTTGGCCACATCAGGCTAATTAACAGTTCCAAGCTTGAATTGTCAAGAGAGACTTTTTTCTATTTTGTTGTTTGATTAATATGAATAACAGACAGCAGGAAAATTAGACAGCCGTCACTTGCCCGGGTCCATTATACTGTAACACGTGCATTTAAATGACTGTTCACGAGAATACTTGCAAAGATGACACATACACGTATGTATATTTCTAATTTAACCGTTCAAGGCCAATAAAGTGCCAAATATAACTCAGTTCAAAACTCACATGCTCTGTGAGCAGCGGATGTGTCTGCATCTCTCAGACAGCCCTCAGAAACAGTCTCTCGTGCATATAGAGAAATGAGTTGTCTTTTGCTGCTGACTGCGATTCAAAGGCTTAAAATCACTTGTTTTAAACCGCAATGCTTAAAAACGCATGCAAATGATAAGTCCCCATCACCCCACCCCCCGACAAAAAAACTCATCGGATCTAGATGAATCACAATAATGACCTATTTTGGATTGAAAACAGCAGATTTCGCTAAAAGGTGACAAGTTTGCACCCCTGCATCATGTACATAAAGAGAGAGAAGTAGCTCCGGCTATAATATTCTTCCTCAAGAAGATGCATGCAGTTTTGTTTATCAACCGCTAGCGCACCAAAAGTTACATAGTGTATCTTTAAAACAGAAAACAGTTATTTACAAGTAATAATAAAGTTTTTACTGTATTTATGATCAAATAAATGCAGCCTTGGTGATACTTCTTTCAAAAACATTTTTAAAAAAAAGTGTATTACATTTGTTTAAGGTACAATCAAACTGTTTTAGTATATCAGTACAGACAGTGTTTCCTTTCCCCCACACCCATGAATGAAGAAATGAATGTTAAACATATTACTATTAGCAAAACTTTAAAGAGGGAGAGAACCGAGAGACTGAAGAATTCACACCGTAACAGATGGTGCACTGCAGACACCAGAATAGTTGCAGATTCCATCACAGATTAAACAGAACATTAACACCAATAAGCTGAGCTGAACGGAAACTCCTTTCACACACATACAACCACCAACAGGTTGTATAGAAGACACACAAACACCAGGCTTTGACCTAAAACTAGAGGGCAGACAGCACATTCCTCACATTCCAGAGTGTGTCAGCTGAGATCGTCTGATGAGATCAGAGCAGACAGACTCTGTAAAATGACACCACAGCATTAGTGAACAGAAGTCACTATAAACTCACGGTCCTAACCATGAAATAAACCCCATTGCCTGTTCTCATTCTGGCTTGTGTTTTGATGCAGTCTGTGCCTGTTTAACACACGATCCGTATGCAGTGCAGCACCTGGCCATGTTAACAGGTCAGAGAATTCAGACTGGACACACATGCGATCTGGCAATGCGTTGCAGAAGCAGTGCAGATACAACAGCGCAGCCATCATCTATTTTTGCTGTGCTGCTGGAATTAAAATGATAAGTCGTTATTTGTTCATGGTCAAAATTAACATTTAACATTTTGTAATTTCACCTTAAAGGCACAATATGTAATATTTTTGGATTAAAATATCCAAAAATCACTAGAACAGTGTTATATATTTTGTTGACTTGTTTACTTACATTATCACAAATGTTTCCAAGAATGTTTAAAACCACAGAAATAAGCAATTTTAACCAGGACACGGATCATGTCTGTGCGACGTCATACCTGCGTTACCCTCGATTTCGGGTTTTATTTTATAAAAACCATGGAAACACCAAAAACTCTTTAATATATTATGTGTTATATTAGACAAGGGAACAACTGTTTGCATACATTTATAGACAGAAACTAATCATTGTTATATAGCTCAACACGTTTATTGTTTGAATCTCGTTTTCTTGATTATATTAACATGATATTCTAATATCGATCTAGCTTACTGCAATGTGCAACAAGTATCTCATAGCAGTCACCGAGCGAACGCACAGAGTAACGTTATAACATCATTTTCAACACACTCAAATGTATCTAATATGATAAAACAGCGCTGTGTTACCCCACATACGCTTGACTGGAAGAAGCGGAAGCAGCGACTGTGACATAATAAAAGTTCCTCTGCTGTCGAGACGCGTGTCGCGCTTGTCTCTCATTAGCAATCGCTCCAGCGGTTCAGCTCCTACAGCACTCGGCCCAGCTCTGCTTCATACTACAGTAACGTTAATAATCTTACCCATGAACATGATTTCTGCCCGAGTCCCAACGGATTCTTTTCCCTTGGCTGTGAGGTAAAGACGAGCTTTGCCTTTGTTTTGAATAGGCGACCTCTAGTGACAAAAAGTTACATATTGAGCCTTTAAATGCATATAATTAAAGTCTACTATTTCACAGTCAACATGAGACTTTCTGCCCTGGGCAAAGCCAGGAAAACTACACCTTGCCTCACATTTTGAAAAGGCAATGCAATGGATGGCACTGATTTCATCATGGAGGTGGGAAAACAGTTTAGTGAGTTTTGTATGGCCCACAGGATTTCTTGTAAAAAGATTTAAAGTGCCCCTATATTATGCTTTTTCGGATATTACTTTTCACGCAGTGTGTAATATAGCTGTTTGTGAATGTAAAAGCTCACACGGATCGTAAAACGGGCATCAGACACACCAACCTTCCCTCGTGTGGATGATCTTCCCTTTTGTGGTTGAACTGTGAAACTGTGTTTCACATTCACTAACACCCATAAGGCAACCACAGAGGAAAAACTGCTACTACAAAAACACAAACATGTGCTTATCCATATTTTAACCACTTCAACCAATTTGATAACTCAGGCATGAAACAACACAAATATGCATCAAATCAAGATGCAAGACAAAATTTGCTCACTTCGTCAATGGTAGAAGTTTTTTATGCCTTGTGCTAAATATTCCGAATTTCCTGCTGTGTCTCTATTTTGCAACGCTGCAAAATGTTTAATTGCAGCACCCTTCAGTAAGTGCTAAAACACAATCTAACAGTGTTTGATCCTGTGTGTTTGCAGCAGGATCTGCAGAATTTGTAAGAAACATGGTTGAATGTGTCAAAAACTTACCGAGCACTGACAACAATAAATATGGCATTTAAAAAGAAAGAAAGAAATAAAAAAGTTATTTTGTCTATACCCCATTCCTAAACACATTTTTGAAAACCTGAGTTATACTACTAAATCATTCAGGCTCAATCTCTAAATCTATATTTCTATCCTCTCAGACTTCCATACATACTGATCATTACTACTGCAATATTAGTAAAGAAGTCTTACTTTCTAGTTCTGCTGAGCAGTGGAACATACATCTACAGTCATCCAGTCAACAGAAAAAGAGAGTGAAGAAAGGTTGACCAGATTGACTTATGACTTACAAACAACCAAATAACTCGCAAAACCCACTCAGAAGTCCTTAACCCCATAGCAACCACCTTTTGCACAGGCACCACTGGTTGAGTTCTCTACTGAAAGAAATGTGGCTTTTTATTAATACTCACAGGCCACCATCCAGATGATCTGATACCATACTGTGTTATCTATAGTTGCTGTATTTTTAAGCAAAGCATTTAAGCCCCCCTCTGCCTCAGGGGGCCTAGATCACATACTTTTGTCTGCCTGGATGTTTGTCCATATGATCACATGATCAGAATGCCAGTATAAATGTGTTTATTATGTTGGAGGAACTGGCAAATGAAGTATAGGCTACTAAACGTCTGTGCATACATGGTGAGTTCAAGTAAATTAGGCCACTTTTTAACATTGACATGACTGTCAAAAGTGTCCCAATTTATGCGAATTCACCTTACCTTTAGCATGATGACATAAACATGCTCCTTCCTAGTCTCAGCCTCAGGCGTCACGCTCATGGACCGCTGGCTAAACGTCTGATGCATATGGCACACTTAACTGGAAACACTTCAGGATTTTCGAAGTCGTCATCTGATTGGTTGAATTGTACAGGATGTCCGGGAGATGTGTGTGTCACGTTCTTTAATGGTCCGCCTGGAAACAAATGCCGTGATGCCAAACCCCCTCATGAAACAAGAACGCCATCGTGTTTACAACTGTGACAATGAGTGCTTACCAGGATCAACTAAACGCTGGATGTGAAGTATGTGAAATTTGCAGCTCCATTGTTGCAGTAAACTTGCACAATGTTCTTGAATGAATAATTTATTAAATGCACACCGGTCTGTTACTGTAGGGACAGCGACTTTACATTTTCACACCCCCTAAACATGACATGGAAAAACAAACTGTGATTGGTTGCGTTACATGTCAGTCAGACGTCCTCTTGGGCGGTCCTTGGCCAAAGAAAGCTGCGATAGAGTCCAGACCTTCTGCTGTCAATCTGAAGGTCTGGCTACGTGAGACTATAGCTCCAGTGTAATTGGGCTACTTTAACACCGTTGCTGTGGGTTGTTTTTCATGTCCGCGGGTTAAAGCAACCCCAAATAATATGATATTTAGAACCCTGGCAAAAATGCGGATTTTACCCCCCGGAACACGATTTTTAAACGTGATTGGGCTAGTTTTGGGTAGCAATTGGGCAACCCTGACAAGCACCTCCCTAACTTTTGTTAAACCTGCATAGTGAAAACTATAGGTCTAATCGAGTTTTATGCACCAATGGTAAATCTATAAAGATGGAAAAGTGTATAAAAGCTTGGAGTTTTTGAAAGAAAACTTTTCAAAAATCTTACTGGCACCCAACTTTCCAAAAGATCATTCTGTTCCTCAATAATCTCATCATCATGCAGATGGTACCTGTGAAGTCATCTCTAAAAATATACCCTCCACACAACTGTACTTACTGAACTCTAGAGCTCCGGTGTGTGAGAACTGTTGTTTGGTTCCTAATGAAAAGGCACGTTCGTCCTGACGATGTGCAGATGTAACAGGCCTCCAGGCGACCACATGAAAAGACCAGCACATCTGCCATGTCTAACTATGTCAACACTGCAGAAGACCAGAAGACTGATCACATGCCAGAGCTTCAATTCTAATAGTTACGCACACACACACACACACACACACACACACACACACATACACACACACGTGTTTGTGATAGACAGAATGGATGTGCCTTTGCATCTCTGTGAAGTAGTAGTGTTAAAATGCCCTTATCCCACCCAGGTGGTAACGTCTGCTGTTGTTTTTCTTTCCATTACTCCACGTACCAATTACTTTGCTTTTACCTGCCAAGACAAACAGCAGCTGTTCATGCCCAGACAACTTTAGCTTACATCTGACGCCCTCACTGCTGGGTTAAAAGTCAGAGAAACGGTGCTTCAGGACTTCTGAAGTTACAGTAACTTCAAAACTATCACAATGAGAAAACAATCCATAGAAAAACATAAAAAGTACTGGTAATTGTTTAAAAGACATTTCCTTTAGCCCTAAAACACAGCACAATGCAATGCAAAAAAAAAGGTTCAATGAGGTTCTGCCTGTCTGAAATGATTAGGCCAAAAAATCATATCCTCTGATGGATTTATGGCTGTAGTTATTTGCAGTTATTCATATTGGCAGTATCCAAAGATAGAAAATATACAAAAGTGCTCTGTTTAACTCCTAAAGTCACATTTTCTTCTGTTAGAGAATGTTGTCTAAAGAATTCAGAAAGATTTCTGTCTTACCTCTGCGTAACAGCAGACAACGAAGAGGACAATGAATGGAGAAAGTGTCCTAATAATCTGTGGAAAGTCAAAAATATTAGAACAAATATATCAGATGTATAATGGTCTGATTCATAAAGCTTGATGACTTACCATTATCAGGAGATGAGAGGAGAAAGGAGAGATGAGAGGAGCTGCTGCACGGACAGAGTAAGAACTGAAGGACAACATTACAGACTTCTGGAGAGATCCAGTGATTCACCCTCCCCCAGACCCCCACCCCCAAACACACACACACACACACACACACACACACACACACACACACACATAGTGTTTGTTTCACTATATTAGTGAGGACATTGAATAGACTTCTATTGATTTTCATATCAGGTTAATGATATGGCCTAACTAACCCAACCCCTAACCCCTAAATATAGCCCTCACAGAAACATGCAAAACACTAGATTTAAATAAAAACATGTTTTGGCAGATTTATAAGCCTTTTTAACTAGCGAGGAAAAGTAAAATATCCTCACTAGTCTGTTGTCATAATATTTCTCTATGTAAGTGAGGACATTTGGCCCTCACAATAGCCTAATCTGTACACACACACATGCTGGGTTTTCATGTTTTATGGGGACTTTCCATAGACATGATACCTTGTGTATGCATATTCTATCCCCAATCCTAAACCTACCCATTACAGAAAACTTTCTGCATTTTTACGTTTAAAAAAAAACATCATTCTGTATGATTTATAAGCTGTTTTCCTCATGGGGACAAAAACAAAATGTCCCCTCCAGGTCAAAAATAACTAGTATCACTATCTTTGTGGGGACATTTGGTCAACACACACACACACACACACACACACACACACACACACACACACACACACACACAGGTTTGTTTTGCTATCAAAGTGAGGAAATTCCATAGGCGTAATGGTTTTTATACTGTACAAACTGTTCATTCTATCCCTCTACACTACCCCTACCCCTAAACCTACCCATCACACAAAACATTCAGCTTTTTTACATTTTTAATAAAACATTGTTTAGTATATGGTTTTAAAGCTATTTTAAATATGAGGACTCATGAAATGTCCTCATATTTCATGTTTACATCGTAATACCAGTGTAATACCCATGTCATTATACAAATTTGTGTCCTCAGTCATAAATCACAAACACGCACGCGCACACCATTCTTAAGAGTCAGTAAAACTTTATTGGCATGATTTATATGAATTACAATTGCCAAACTATTTCAGTAAACAGGTCAATACAATAAAAATTAAATTTGCATATACATGTGGGTAACTTTGTAATTCATTAAAAAAAAAGTCACTTTTAAAATTCAGAATTTAAACTTGGAAATAAATGTTTAAGGATTAAAAATTCCTATATTATACTAATCATGCTTAATTATGCAAATGTTTTACATTGGCCTTTATAATAAAAATGTAACTTATAATTGTGGAAGAAATTTATATTTGAATATACACAAACTTCTTCAATCTGTCCAGTAATCATGCTGTTCTATACATGTATGACTTTCTTTCCTCTGTGGAACACAAATGAAGATATTTAATGTTGGTAACCAAACATTTTAGGTGACTACTGACTTCCATTGTATGGACAAAAAAACAGACATTTCTCAAAATATCTTTTTGTGTTCCACAGAAGAAAAAGTCAAATAGGTTTGAAACGACATGGAGTAAATGACGACAGAATCATCATTTTTGGGGTGAACCTTTTAGTTATATGTAGCTACATCCATTACTGATTTAGTGCAACAGCGCCTTCTGCTGGATTATCATGACAAGTGAAAACAAAACAATACTGATCTTCATTTCAGCAGTCTTTATAATACTTGTCTGCATTGCATGTTAGAAAAAAAAAAAGTATTTTGGCAGTGTTTGCACTTATAATTGCATTAAGACATTTCTACCATTTCATATTTCTCTGAATGAATGTGTTTCCTCGGCGGTGAGGAATCCCTAAACCACTCATAGTAAACTGAGTTTACCCTCTCTTTGTAACTTTTATGATTTTCTCTTTTCTTCGTCTTTTCAGAGACCTGAAAATAAAGGCAAAGCACAACTGAATAACCCTTGACAAATACAGATACTAAATATAGGGTTGAGGTTTGACAGCAGCACAGAGGTGCGAGTTCTCAAAATTCATACCTCATTTAAAGAGACATCTGCGTTTGCGACCTTTTAGAAAGAGACAATAACCAATGAACAATAACCAATTAATAATCAGTCTCCCTGTTTGTCTATATATAAATGCATTGCTGTCCTTTGCATTTGCCACAGTTATGTGAATATAAAATATACAAATATTTTACCTCGTCTCGAGTTTTCAATAAAAATAAGCAGATAATGAATACCAGAAGAAAAACAAAACACCAGAGCACAGTCAACACGACCACTGTTGAAAAGCTGGCTAGATTCAACCTACTGTGAGACTGCACAGGATCTACAAAATAAATAAAATAAAATAAAAATAATTTAGACATCTTTTAATGTCTGCTCTGTATAAAGCCACTATTACTTTTCTTCTTGAAACTAGATTTCATTCCATGTCGTTCATAACAGCACTGAAGAATTATAATTTCAAAATTAAAGAAGATTCACTTTAGTTCAGAGTGATCACATCAACTCACCTGCAATATCAGAGGAATGATTGAAATCCATTGTTATCCATTCATCTGCTGAATTCAAGATGGCATACTACAAAGTAGCATGAGATTGGTGAGAATACTTCTGCTCTAATGTGTTTCCTCTTTTAAAACTAGGTAAAAACTTCTCTATGAATAAATTAATGAAGACTGACAATAAAACTTACCCTCTGATTTCGACTGGTTGATAAGCCTTGCAGCAGCAGCGCGAGTCTGTTTGTTATGCCACAGTGTGGTGGGCTAATCTCACATTTCCTACAAGCAGCCTCACACAGGAAATGCTCTTCAAATTTTCACACCTTCAGAATTCTGTAGAAAAACTTAATCAGTTAAACTAAAAGTAAAACTAAAACAATACTAAAAAAAAAAAAAAAAACTAAGTAGCCTAATAGCACATGGCTTTGCTGTTCTAGAGTCACAAAAGTATTTATTTACTTTTATAGTTGCAGGGAGCATTGAAGCCTAGCGATGTTCAAGTTGCGGGACTGGCAAACAATCAATGTAAAACGTTAATCACAAAACAAACAAACAAAAACGAAAGCAAAGCGGCAGCCCCTCATGGACGACTGACACATATAAACAGGCCTGGTCCTCTATAGTCTCCGTCACTCCTCCTCGAGACCAGTATGTGTTCAAGTCACATCGGAAATATTGCATTTATGAGCTGAACACACATGAACGCCACCAAAAAGTTATAAACATTTGTGGGTAGCTCGAGATTATCTTTAAGCCCCAGGAGTTGGGAGCATGTCAGTGAAATAGGTCTACCACAATATTTACAGGTACTTATGCTGCCTTCACACGCTCTCAGAATTATCGTAAATGAGTTTCCTAGGTAAAAATTGCACATGAACTCCCTCTCATTTCGAAACTTGAATGCGTTGAGCTCGTAATCACGACTTCGGAAGTGGGAGTTATCAAATTTCCCATAGCACATGAAGGCAGCTAGCAGTGACCTTATCAGGCTTTTTTATTTACAACAAAATAAGCTAATTGCCAGCACAAAATATAATATAATTGTAGTATAACAATATAATATGTAACTATAAAGCCTTATAAATTAATTAAAAACATAAAAAAGCAAAACACACCTGATGCACATTCTTACTCTCTTATTAATTAATCAGTTAGCCGCAGCTGTATAGTTTTCACATGTCCAAAACAACATCTTTACCCTTTCAAACCTTAGCCTATTTGCCGATATTTCTTTCTTGTTCTCATACTGTTTTATAACGGAAATGTTTTACTAGAATTGAAAGTTCACCAAATGACCACAAGAGAGCAGCAGATGTGTTTTGAGTCTCAACTGGAGCTTACAAAAGGGACTGTGGAAGTACCATGGTGCAGTTATGTATCAGGAGGTAGTACTCTGAATTATTATCATAATCACGCAGTTTGGATGCTTTAAATAGTAGTTTGTTTCTGATGGTTTTAAGAACTTTTGTCCTTGTTGATTTGCATGTAAAACAATAACTTTGAAGGCAAAAAGATACCCATGAAGTAAGCTAAATCTAATGAAAGCTCCCTTCTGGAGATGTTCTCAACTGGGGGGAAAAAAAGAAAAAATGGAAATATTTATATATGTGTATATTATAGATTACATATGAATATTCATGGCAAAAAAGTAATTTAAAAATGACTTTACTCATGTTTAATCTATAATCCATAATAATCGTATGCACTGCCCTCCAAAAGTTTGGAAACGCCCTAGAAAAGTGGGGTGAATTCATTGGCATGAATCCTTTTTAATTTGTGATAATTTTGCACTGATAAGGGACAACACAAACTACGAAAACATATTTTATATAAACAGTTTATACATAGAAAAAAACTTAAATTTACGATTCATCAAAATATCCACCATTAGCAGCTATCTGACCTAAACTGGGTTCTAATTGGTTCATTGTATTCTAAACTTAATTGGCAATCAATTGTTGATAAGGTGTGCTGACCCAAAAATCTTTTACAAACCTGGGCCAAGTTTAAACCAGTAACCAGGCATCACAGCTGGCAAAGGGGCATGTCTGACTTTGACACGTATATATTGCCATTATTATGTAATCAAAATGAAAATTATTATTACTGTTTTTTTATGATAATGTCCAGTAATGTCAAGTTACTGTAATGTATATTATATATATATATGAGAGAGAGATAGGTGTGTGTATATTATATGTGTGTGTGTGTGTGTTTTAATATTATTAGTAGATTGTATATATGAATATTCTACTAAGTAAAAATCATGTCCACTAAAGAGTTAAATGTGGTTGAGAGAGATCTGTATATGTAAACTTGTTTGTGTTGGAGGGCGTGAATTATAACACTGTGATAATAATAAATACTCGCAGACAGTGTTGTTGACCACACATGACCTTTTATTGGCTATATCCACAGGTTTCAACTGACAATCATTTCTGCAGTAAAGGACTACAAGTTAGTAAAAAAAAAAAAAAAAGTGTTTTGTTTTTTTCAAGAAATCATAAATGTGTAAAAAAAAAAAGTCAGAAGGCCTTGAAGTTACTTATCAGAACAATTTGCCATTGAAAACCACAGTTAAGTACCAATCGTCAATCAGATTTACTCTCATCATCCTGAAATCTGATATGTTCTTTTATGATTTTGCAAACTGTTGATCACTGTCTGCTCAAACTCTGTGACTACAGTGAAATGAAGAACCAGTCTTCTGCCGTAAACCTTGTGCTGGTGTGCGTCACAGGGGCTGTTTCGATTTGAATTTCGCAGATATTGAAAGCGAGCTTGTCTAGGAAGTAATCTCGTGCTCTTATCTTATCAGTAACAGCCCTCACTGTTTCACTGTTGTTTCCACAAACCAGCTCTCAGAAAGAAGACAGTGGAGAACTGTTTATCAAAGACACAAAACAGAGGATACAAACCCTTTAATGACTGCTGTTAAACATCTGCTTTATGAATAGACAGTGCCATCGTTCACATTAGTACAGTAATTAGGAGGCAAAATGATAACCATTCCTCTGTTTGTCAGGGTTGTCTTACTTCTGCTATTTTTTTATTTGACCTACTTTATGACCTTTGCTGTTTACCTCTAAAATGCATCAGCTCATGCAGTCTGCCCAAGCATCTTGTGTTTTTGCCATTAAATAATGGTCAGTGTGAATTTGCCAAGTAAGATGTTCCTGGGTCAACATATTTTGTTGATCCTGGAACAACATTCCTGTCCGAAAATGTAGTCCTAACCATATCCCTACCCCTAAACCTAACCCTACCCATAACTTATCCCTAAAATAACACTAAAGCACCTAACCCTGGTTGTAAGCCTAAACTTGACAAACTGTAAACTTCCCTCAAATCTGATTGGTTGATTGGAATGTTGATCCAGTAACATGTTGTACTTGGTGAAATCACCTTCACATACAATATATAGCCACTAAAAAGTACAGAAAATTTGCCTTTCAATTCTAGCTCCAGTCATTTTTTTGGGTTCTGGAAAAGTTTATCTTCTCTTCATGGCAGCAACATAAAATGAAACAATATTACATTCGAACCAAACTAATATGAAACCATTAGCAGGGTAGAGAAAAAAAGTAAAGATAAAAATGCAGGTAGTTTTAACTCTTTTGACATACCTGTTATCATAAACACTCATCTGATGTGAAATTAACAATTTTTATATATTTCAGTAAATTATGTTATGACTTTGGTAGAACTGTGGATGTTTTACAAACAAAGGGACAATTTAACTGGTCAGGAGTAATAATTACAATAAATAATAAATAAAATAATTGAAAGCTGAAACTCTTACATGACAATTTTTTTCTTCTTCTATATATATATATATATATATCATACTAAATTCCAAGGCATAGTTTAAAACAAAAGACATGTCTCTGCTACAAATGGTAAGTCAATAAAGGGGGCGAAACGCTTCTGTTCTTGCCCTTTAAAATATTTTGAATTTAAATGAAGCATCATGGAGGACAAAAGTGTGAAAATGTTGTTTCCAACAACATCAAGGATGTCAGACTGCCTGTGGTGACATGTCATGTAATGTTGTTTTATTGTCTCTTGTTGAACAATACTTTGTGCTGATTGAGCATGATCTTTATCATCATCATCATGGCTGCATGCGCAGAGAGACTAGAAAGAATGTGGCCTACAATCTTTTCTATGGCTAATGCAATTATTATTACAGTTATTGCTAGAGACACTCTAACCTACAGTTTATGAAATCAAGAGACTCATAATGTAAGTTACTGAAACGAGAAACAAGGTATTATGTTTAACGTTTATCAGCGGTGGTCATTTCTTTTTAATAAATAGTCTATATTTTGCTAGTATGCCATGATGAACGACTGTGCAACAAAACTATCAGCATTTGTTTCACCTCACACATACACCTATCCATTACAGTACCATTCACATACAAATCAAAATAAGATTGATTATTTATCATCATGTGTGGTTGAAATCGTTGAGGTGAAAAGGATGATGCCCTGACAGTTTTTCTTATCAGAATAATAACAAAATATCACATACAACATTCAGCTAATGGCTAATCCAAAAATGTAAACATCAGAATCTCACCTTCGATAAGTAAAATTCTGGATAGAAAATGTTATTTATTAAAAAACAGCTCATGTTTTTGCTAAATAAGTTCCCCCAACTCCTCCCGATGTAGATCTAGCTGCTGCAGATCTCTAACTTTGGTTTGTTAACTGTTTGATAAAAACAGTACAAAAAAATACTGCTGTATAAAAAAATGAATCAAGCTCTCAAGTTTCCTCATGAAAATTGCACAGCATTATTTTTTTTTTCAATTGTTTTCTTCCTCAAAATAACAAGCTGGTATTATAAGTGTCGTCGTAGTTGCCTAAAGGCACCTCTTTCTTTCTTTCTCTCACTCGTTTTTACTTTCTATGCTTTTCCCAAAACTACAATTTATATTGCTGCTCTTCTAATCCAGTTCTATATTATTTATACCGTCAAGTCATCTGACCTTGCCCGACTGCTGGCCTTGCTCAGGCTGCTGAGCGGTCGCGTGTCTTCTATCGTCTCACTGGCTTCCACGTCGGCTTCGACGGCCATCTCGTCCTCATCTTCATCCCTTTGTAGAACTCCCGCCGCTACACTCGGTCCTATCACAGTCGTCTGGGCATAGGAGGGCAGCGTTTCATCGTACACCTTAGACACGTCTTTTTTAGGTGTGGTCGCCTCGTCCGATTTCTCCTCAAATGGCTCGTACGGAGCCGGCAGCCGGCCAGACTCCATCCCCCCTACCTCAGTCAGGGGGAAGAAGTGCGATGTGGCTCTGTCCTCCTCAAGCAACTTGTAGCCTTTGGCTTTCTGGATGGAGGAGGCTGCTATGGAAGGCAAGGCCTTCTCGGCTGCCCCTGGTCCCTCGACTTGCGGCCGTACCGGTTTACGGAACACAAAGTGGATCTTTTTCAAGCCTAAATGGCTGATTTCCACAAAGTTGAGGAAAAGTGAGACACAGGCCACGGCTAACATGAAGATGATGAAAACGGTTTTCTCTGTAGGTCTTGAGACGAAGCAGTCAACCGTGTTTGGGCACGGCCAACGGCTGCACTTGTACAGCGGCAGAATTCGGAAGCCATACAAGTAGTACTGGCCCACCACGAAGCCTACCTCAAAGAGAGTCTTGAAGATAATGTGGCAGATATAGGTCCTCAAGAGAGTGCCCTCTAGACGAAACTTCTTGCTCCCCTTTGTGCTCGTCTCTTTGGCCGTACGGACGCTTCCCTGATCGGGCGCGAGCGGCAGCCTCTCCTCGTTCATCTCTTGCTGCCTGTTGAGCTCAGCCTCCTCCCGTTCCTTGCGCTTCTCCTCCATGTGTACATGGTGGACAGCGTGGCCCACATACACCAAAGAGGGTGTGGAAACAAAGATTATCTGGAGTACCCACAGGCGAATGTGCGAGATGGGGAATGCCTCGTCGTAGCAAACGTTCTCGCAACCCGGCTGCTGTGTGTTGCACACGTAATCCGATTGCTCGTCGCCCCACACGAACTCCGCGGCTGTGCCCAAGATGAGGATTCGGAAGATGAAGAGGACCGTGAGCCACACCCTACCGATTACCGTCGAATGCTCATTTACTTCCTCGAGGATGTTGCCCAAGAAACTCCAGTCACCCATGGTTGACTGTCAGCACTGCGGAACAAACAAAAGAGATGTTTGAAAGCAGGCAGAAATGCAAAATGTTTTTAACCTGAAATTTGGGAAACTACAAATCGAGTTACACTTCATGATTTTAGATTGTCCCAAACAATGTACTGTTGTAAAGGTCATTTCCTTTGTGATAGAATTTGTTTACAGCATCAGTACCATCTGATAATTATCTAGAGTTTGAAAGATAATCAAATCAAACAATGACACTGTACATGTTTCTACCCTGGTCTAACAAAACAAGCCAAACAAGTCACAAAACTCCTCTAAAAAAAAAAAAAAGGAGTCAAAATTCTCTACAACTGAATCAAATGCATAGCTTTATGTTCTATATAGAACAAACCGCAATATAGGTAAACAGTATAAAATGGGCAACTTGCCACAGTAAGAGCTCCAGAGTATGTGTGTTCCCCCTTCTCTTGGCACACTGTGGTGTGAAGTGAACTTTTTGCTCTCTGGTTCCCACCTATGGCCTCCAATCCTTGTCGCCCGAGTGAGCAGAAGTGAATGAATCCAGTCTGATGGTTGGTTTTTAGTTTGCTGCAATATTTAAGCTGGGAGCCAGACAGCCTTTATTCAGAGGGCGACGCATGGTGACGCGTAGCACAATAGGATTCACAAACACAAATGGGAATGTATGTGACACTGGCATTGGGAAAAGGGCAATTTTAAAAGTGTAAACTTGACATGGTGCTGACTAAAACATGATTATTAGTTTCACTACACTGTCACTTGAGTTTGAACTAGCAGTGTTATCAGTCATCTATCTTTGGTCACAGTTCTCAGAGACATTTGTTCTTTGACTTACAGGAAGTGAGCACTGAAGTGATAAGGTGGCCTTTTCATAAAAGAAAACCATAATTTTTACTCCAAAATGCACCAGGCTAATGCTATGCTGAATGCTAAAACCATCAGAGAAAGTGGTCTCATGACAGTGAAAGATTTGTTATTTTTTGAAGGCTAGGGAAGGCTATAATAGCTTAAAAGCTAGCAACAGGCTAGTTTGAAAAATAGCAACAAACTATTATATGGTTCTTTGAACTTCACTTTTTCACAATACCAACCCCAATCCCAAGCAAACATCCTTTTTATAGGGTGAATACAGGGTGATTGAGACATTGCCATTGAGATGGCTGGGGAAAAGTGTCCCAGTCAACCTGAATTCACCCTATATATTTCGAGTTTATTATATATATATGGTTGATAACACTACTAGTGATATCAAACTTAATCAAGAGAAATTTGTCTTATTTGTCTTTATTTATTTATTTGTATTTCATGTGACATCATAATGCATCAGGGCGAGACTAAAAACACCATGTTATCATGAAATTGATGATAGTTCCCTATGGTAAACTGGAACCAGATTTATTTTTTGCATTACAAGTCAGGAAAGGGGGCATGCATTTGGATTTAAAACAAAATATATAACTTTTAAAACAGTAGGTCAAGCAAAGTTTTACACATGCTTCTTCACATGACTCAAAAGTCTAATTAGTCAGAACCACAACCAATAATCCCTCTCTAGACAATGCTTTAGCCCATGTGGACCATTTTTTATCCAACTGGAATGTGCTCTCGAAATGACATCATGGACTAAGCATTGCCATTGGCTGATACTAAAGAATGATGTTCAGTGGGTGGGTGGTTATGTGAACATTTGGAGGGCGGAGGCAGGGCATTTGCATGTATGCAAAATTGTTTTCATATTAAACACTGGTAAGTCCTCTTGAATGAATCACAAGTAGGTGTTAAAACATCTATTGCTATTATACAAGTCTAACAGGATAACCTCAATGACCCTGTTCCATTTACTAAAGATAGAATGCACTACAAAAGCAGGCAGATCACCTAAAAATACCCCTCAACTATCATTTTAACACAAGCAAATAAAATTGAAGGATCTGAGATTAGGACTGAGATTCTTCGGTGACTGGGTTGATTGCACCATGATTTTTCAAGACACCGGTGTTAAAAGTTGGGTGTAAATGGTAGTACATGGGAATTTTCCCTATTTCTGCTATTACTTAAGACCATCTCAAGCCTTAGCTGGTTTAAGCTGGTTGACAAGTGCCCCAAACCCCTCTAAAACCAGCAAAAACATTGCTTGGAGAAAAGCCAAGACCAGCAGGTTTTAAGCATCTATTGACCATGTTGGCAACTGATGTAGCCTGACAATAAGTAATCCATGTATTCTATCCTAACCTTTGCAAGGCTCACCTAGAACTTGTCTAAAGTCAAAACTTACATAGGGCTCTCTAAACAGAGCCCTACACAAGTAGCTCAACACCATCTGCACAGAGTACGCAAAAAGTTGGAGCAAACAGTCCTCATGTTAGCTTGAACCTGGAGCCTTCATTTAAAGGTGCTACTTGTTGATATTGCTGGCGCTGGCAGCCTAAGCCAGCAGCAGAGTGGTGAATGGGTGTTGGGATTTCAAACAATGGCATGATGTCATTATGAAGTCCGCTGTGTCTATTAAACGTGCGCATTGAGGCATGATCCCAGATTGTGCGAATGAAGCAGGCCCCAGGCTATGGCTAAGCATTGGACCATCCCTCAAACAAAGTTATCTTACAGGGATCTGCCTACATGCTGTTACACCACGTTTCCTGCTCCTGAGGGACGATTTAGCTGACTGCCATAAAACTACGTAGGATACAGTGAAAGGGTAGCATTAGCATATAGGTAGCAGTAGCCATTAACAGGGGAAAAAGCTGGGGGAAACACATACTGTATGCTATCAATCTCAGTACATGAAAACTTTATCTGTTGTATAACTAAGGCAAGTTGAGTGCGACAGTGTAGGTTTACTTAGAATGATTGAGACTTTATTTCACTTGGAATTTAAGTTCTGAATTACTAAAACTATCGCTTTTCCAGCCATAGTCATTATATTTTATCTAAGAACCCACTTGCTGAAATGCTGGTCTACACATGTTTTTGTTGGTCTAGCTCAGGGGTGTCCAAACCTGCACCAGGAGGGCCACTGTCCTGCAGAGTTTAGTCCCAACCATAATTAAACACCTGAACCAGCTAATCAAGCTATTCAGTCTCACTAGAAACATTCAGGCATTTGTGTTGAAGCAGGTTGGAGCTAAAGTGTGCAGGACGTTGGCCTGCCAGGAGCAGGATTGGACACCCCTGGTCTAGCTGGTGGACTTACAAACCATTTACATCATCTTTTGATTACTGGTGGTTGACCAAGGAAGTCTTGCTAGTTAAGTTAGTTTGGAAAATCAGTTCACTTTATCCCATTTTGGAAAGCAACATCCAAAACACAATTTATACTGGCCTTTCCAGCTGGACTACACATTTGTACAGAATAGATGTACCTCATGGGGTTACTTAATGTCTTTGTGAGCAATATTAACACAATCTACTAGATTTAGTTTAAAAGTAGGTTTGATTTCTAAATATTGCTCCAGACTCAGAGAACTCCTGCATGGTTTGACAGTGGTGCCTATCCTCTTGTTCTTCTGTGGTAATCCCCATTAATCCCTATTCCAGCACCAGCCATTTGATGGATCCAATGTGTGTCTCTCTTCTCTGTTCTTTGCGCATACCAGAGATACCAGCTACAATAAGGAGGATTTACCTGATTCAGTTCACTTCCATTCCACGTGGGAGACTGAAGAGTGAATGAAGCCATATTACAGACTTGCAGCGTAGAATTATAGAATTTATTTCATCATATCTCTGTATGCCACTTTCTAGAGCAGCAGAACTTCTTGGAATACAATGGACAACGCTCTTGGCGTATCTTAACCTCTGGGTTTGGTTGACCCATTGTTAGAGCTGACAAACTTCCAGTTAATAAAGATTAGCTCTCACTGGAAATCTAATATTGGGCCTTCACTGGGACACTGTCCAGTCTTTCTTGGTTTCTGGATAACAAAAGCCTAAACACTCATAAATGTGGATAAATGATTACCTCCAAGACCCGGAATGTACCGGAAGACAAGGTGTTCACATACATACTGTAGCATTAGGGTTTAAAATAGTTATTTTCCTAGAAGTATTGTAACAAACATCTATCTAACCACACCCTGACCAAGAGTCCCAGCTTTCCATGGCCTTTAATGCACCACCTATGTGATACTGAATTGGCAGGAGAAAGGGTGGAGAAAAGGTGATCAATTGTTCTGTCCAATCTCAAAGGAAATGGATATGCGACTTCCTGTGTGTACACGTTGGTTGGGGTACAGCAAGAGGAAAGAAAGGCCTTTAGCAATACAATAGAAAGACGGAAGGTAGAGTGGTCACAAGTCACAAAGAGACGCAAAAGAAAAGTAATGAACATGGAATGTCAAATGAGGTTAAAAAGGGGGAAATCAATCACAGTCAACCTAGTCATCAATTCAAACCAGAGTTCATTGAGTTGTGTCATTTTTTTTTTGTTGTTGTTCATACATTCATTAAAGGGATAGTTCACCCAAAAAATGAAAATGATCCCATGATTTACTCACCGTCAAGCCATCCTAGGTGTATATGGCCATCTTCTTTCATATGGATATGGCTATCCATATAGCTCCAGTGTGTTAATAAAGGCCTTTTGAAGCGAAGCGATGCATTTTTGTAAGAAAAATATTCATATTTAAAACATTATAAATTCAAATAACTAGCTTCCGGCGGATGACCGTATGCATACTGCACAAGTCGACTTGCGTCAAATGAGTAACCTGTGACATGATGTATGATGCAGGATGTAGGAGTATCGCAAGCTTAGACGTCTCTCACGGTTCAAACAAATAGGGCTGCGCAACAAACTCAAACCTTCTCTTATATCAAAATCCTCCAACATTTCTCTTTAAAATTTCTTGTTTTAGACTTCTAATTCGTGACCTGTGTTTTGTTTTGCTCTCTCCTCTGCGCCTCCGCGTACGTCATTGCATTCGGGTCAAAGGTTGCTCTTCCGCCCAAATCGACTTGCGCAGTATGCGTACGGTCGTCCGCCGGAAGCTAGTTATTTGAATTTATAAAGTTTTAAATATGGGATAATTTTCATTTTTGGGTGAACTAACCTTTTAAAGTCAGCATGAAATGAAAATTCACTGTATTTGTTTTCTAAATGCCCGTTATTGATCTTATTGTGAGAAATTAATGCAATATCTAGTGATAAGCGATTTCAAAACACTGCTTCATGAAGCTTCGAATAATTTGTTTCGAATCAGTGGTTCAGAGCAATATTAAACTGCCAAAGTCATGTGATTTCACTAAACGAGGCTTCGTTATGTCATAAGTGTTTCGAAATTTCAATGGTTCACCACTGGGGGGCGTGACTTTGGCAGTTTGATACACGCTTCGAACCACTGATTCGAAACAAAAGATTCGTAAAGCTTCAAAGCTTCATGAAGCAGTGTTTTGAAATCCCGTCACTAGATATTGTTGAATAAAGTCGTTATTTAGTTTTTTGGTGAACAAATAGTATTCTTGTCACTTCATAACATTAAGGTTGAACCACTGTAGTCAAATTAACTTTTTTAAATAGGGATGCACCGATGTATTGGCCGCCGATATTTATCAGCCGATTTTTGCTCAATTTACAACCATCGGCATATCAGCTATAGTAGGAAAAAGGCAGATATAAAACAACTAATTGTTTATTAATTAACTGCGTGAAGGCGCTGAGCTTTATAATGACTGTCACGTAATCCTAGCGCTGCTGTCTGCGCTTAATGCTAATCAAATAACAAAAGAAAGATCGCACACTATTCTTGACTAAATAACTTTTGTAACTTTCATAAGTGTAGCGGAAACCATCCGAATGATGACCAAAACTTTACTAATGTATTAAGTTTAATACGTCCGTTTTTACTCCAAACAAATCACCACAAAAGCTAAACAATACAGAGCACAAGAAGTGCGCATTAAACTCTCTCTCCGTTGCAATATCATCAACATACATCGAATTACTCAAAACACTCATCACAACTAACAGTAAACAAATACAGACAAATCTTATGCCTTTTCGGGGGTGCTTAATAAACGAACAAACTTTAAATCTGCAAAATATCTCTGAAGAACTGCATGCTCTCCTCAGCTGGTAGACTAGAACACCCGTCAAAATAAGAGTCCCGCCTTAGTAAACGAGATTGCATCCGATTGCAGATCTCATACATATTTAAACTTACAAAAAAATATTAAAATGTATACAAAAACAAATTAGAAGATTAATCACAATAGTCTGTTACAACTATACAATTTATACAATGAAGAATATGCAGTGTTATTTTACCTTTGTTTACTTTATTTCTATACCTGAAAACTTTAAACCTACCTAAAAAGCAGTTTATTTCATATGTATCTTTGTTCTGTTGTCTTTATGTAGGCCTGCTGAATGTTAAATGGATCTTTATCATGTTCATTAAAAAATATTTGACGATGCAGCAATAAACCTGGTAGTATGTTTTAATGCAGGTGTTTTTGAACTTCAAAATACTATCTAATTTCAAATAAGAGAGGAAATGACAAATATCGGTATCGGCCAATAATTGTTTGTTAAAATCGGTATTGGCTCCAAAAAAATCATATCGGTGCATCCCTAGTTTTAAATATGTCTTTAGTAGCTTTCTGGGCATTTGAAAGTGGTAATTGTCTTGCTAGCAATGCAGACCTCACTGAGCCATCGGATTTCATCATAAATATCTTCATTTGTGTTCTGAAGATGAATGAAGGTCTTACGGGTGTGGAACGACATGAGGTTGAGTAATTCATGACAGAATTTTCATTTTTGGGTGAACTAACCCTTTAAATTAAACGTCATAACTTGATCTTCCAGTGAAATGACAGACTTCTCTCTAGTGACATATGCCAGACTTCCATCATTTGGTCAATGAAACCAAAGGTCAATAAAACTGTCTACATTGTTAATGCATGGCTCAAATTCTATAGCTAATGTAAATGTACATTAGCTTTGAAGAATCCAAGATTGTGCTGAGTCTTTGAAAATGATTCCAGTTCATTTTGGAATCTACATACGAAAAACAAGGCACCGAGTATAGGAACTCTACTAACCAAAGAAATGCATGCAACAGTCATTGGTGTGTAGGAACGTCTGCTGTCTGGCTTTTTCTCTCAGCCAGGATTCTGTCAGGGTGTAGTCAGTCCGGTCTCTAACACCAGGTCGTAGAAGGGTCCACACTCTCTCAGGTGATAACCCTGATGCACAGGGTGTCTTTATCACTTACTAGCGTTCTGCAGCTTTGCAGCTCCCTATAAAAAGAGATAGAGGTGATTTTAAGCATCATGATTAGTTTCACACTCCCATGTATCATATGTGCCAAAAAAAAAAAAAAAAAAATATTTCGGTTACACTTTATTTTGATGGTCCCCTTTAGACATTCTGTTACCTATGTTGCACATACATGTCAACTAACTCTCATTAGAGTATTGGTTGAGTATTAGGGTTAGTAGAATAAGTTGACATGCACTTGCAAAGTAACCTGTAGTCAGTTGGGGAGCATCAAAAAGTGTAATCAAATATTATGCTACAATACAGTCTACTAATACTCTAATGAGAGGTAGTTGACAAGTTACTTATGGTCAACAGGATGTCTAAAGGTCACATCAAAATAAAATGTTACCCATATTTCTACCACAAATTCCTGCCTTAGCTGCCATTTTCACACCTTTATTGATGTTTTAGGTGACTACAAAGACATGAGATCTGTTTTTATTTTTCATGCAATAAAAGTGTAAAAGTAAAGGTATAAAAAAATTTGTTGACTAAACTATTTCACACATGCAATGAAAACAGCTCCATTAGTTCTAAGAAAAGCTCTAGTATCATTTGCTTGCAGATGTCCGCATTATTTTTGACCTCTGCCCCCATAAAGCTGAATGTCAGATCTGAAAGGAGTCCAAGGTATCAGCACAACCATTGTGATGAATACAAATTTCGATAAAGATTTTTGCTGAGTGTGGAAAGCCGCCATTTTTTCTCCATTGTTTCCGAAGGGTGAACAAGAAAATAAGCTTTGACACCAGAACACAAGAGGAGACGGAGACAGACACCAAGAGGTTGTTCTGCTTGTTTTGTCTATTTAGAAAAAAGCCAGCAATATCACTTTGAACGCTGCAAATGTTTTGTTTGGCTTTTGAGAATGTTTGCAGAGGCCTTTTGCTTAATAATCCACTCAGCTGTTAGGACAACAATAAAGGTCAATATGACTGACAGAAGCATAAAAGCAATAAATAAAGGAAAAGTTTGTCTTTTCATGCGTGATCATCAGGTGGATTAACGCTGTCTAGGTGGGTAAAATGTGAGGGGTCAGGGCAGGTCACCATCCTTACAATGGTCCATGCAATGATTTCCAATGGTTGAAATACAACTGATATTACTTTATCACTATTTAAAACTTAAAGTGCCATTGTCTTCTTAAAGGATTAGTTCACTTCAGAATCAAATTTACTCACTCCCATGTCATCCAAGATGTTTATGTCTTTCTTTCTTCAGTCGAAAAAGAAATTAAGGTTTTTGAGGAAAACATTCCAGGATTTTTCTCCATATACTGGACTTTACTGGGATACAACGGGTTGAAGGTCCAAATTGCAGTTTCAATGCAGCTTTAAAGGGCTCCCAGACGAGGAATAAGGGTCTTGTCACATGACGTAGGCGGAAGTACCAAGCAAGTGTTTACAAAGTGAATGTGCAAAGACTAAGTCAAACGACCTTTACAAAAAAAAAAAAAAAAGGTAAGCCAACGATGTCGGACGATTTTGAAGTTGGAGGAGAAAATGAGATGGCGTTTTTCGCCCTATCGCAGTACTTCCGCCTACGTCATGCGTGACCTTTCCAACATGATTATGTAATGCGTGGCACATCGCAGAGCTAGTGCAAGATGAGCATTTGTGGTTAAAAAGTATATACATTTTTGTATATACATGATTGCGTCGCAAGATAAGACCCTTATTCCTCGGCTGGGATCGTGTAGAGCCCTTTGAAGCTGCATTTAAACTGCAATTTGAACCTTCCACCCATTGGTAGTCGTTGAAGTCCACTATATGGAGAAAAATCCTGGAATGTTTTCCTCAAAAAACAATTTCTTTTCAAGAAAGAAAAGAGGAAAGACATAAACATCTTGGATGACATGGGGGTGAGTAAATTATCAGGAAATGTTAATCCTGAAGTGAACTAATCCTTTAAATTTAATGAATACATGTAGATGTGAGCAGAGCTGAGAAAAACCACAGTTAACCATTAGCTGTTTGAGCAATATATAGCATTGGTCCATATTATCATTTATACCCCTTCACTGACCTTGTTTCAGACTTGGGTGTGGTGTGGTTTGGGCACATGGACGATTCTCTTCACACGATCCTGTGGCCGGGCTAAATGAAGAGAAAGGCATTTTATCACTGTCCATATGACCAGGGCTAAAGAGAGAGTGCCGTGAGTCATAGCGGTGTTGATGACAACTTCAAGTGCCACAGTCACACTTTACCTTGAGTGGTTCATGCAAACAGAGCAGCTCTGGTAAGGGAACACAAGCAACATTGGTTTGTATTAAAGGATGTGTTTATTAAGGCAAGCTTCACTCTTACCATTGCTCATATTAAGGCCAATTCACACTGCACTGTCAGATGCATTCTAACGCCGACAGTCACCAGATTACAGTACGTCACTTCTCAGACATTCAAACTCCGATTCAGCATGTTTCAATCGGTGAAAATAAGCTCCGACAGATGCCAGCAGACTCAGACCGGGGTAGAACACTGATCCAACAAAACTTGATGAAGTTTCTGTTGCTGTTTGTCAGTGCAGTGTGAATTGGCATTTACAATTAGAGATTAAAACCTTTTTGGCCATTAAAGGGTTAGTTCACCCAAAAATAAAAATTATCCCATCATTTACTCACACTCAAGCCATCCTAGGTTTATATGACTTTCTTCTTTCAGCCAAACACAATCGGAGTTATGGTAAAAAAATATCCTGGCTCTTCCTAGCTTTATAATGGCAGTGAATGGTACCTTAGAATTTGAAGCCCAAAAAAATGCATCCATCATAAAAGTAATCCATACGACTCAATGGGGTTAATAAGGGCCTTCTGAAGCGAAGCGATGCAGATTTGTAAGAAAAATATCCGTATTTATAACTTTATAAACTATAATCACTGGCTTCCGGTAACGGGCGTACGCAAGTCGAGTTCCTGCGGAAGAGTGACCTCTATAACTCCGATTGTGTTTGGCTAAAAAAGAAGAAAGTCATATACACCCAGGATGGCTTGAGGGTGAGTAAATTATGGGATAATTTTCTTTTTGGGGGGAACTACCCCTTTAAGCAACAACCCTGAAATAACTTAAACCTGGCAACCAGTGTTGGGGGTAACGCATTACAAGTAACCTGAGTTACGTAGTCAGATTACTTTTTCAAGTAACTAGTAAAGTAACGCATTACTTTTTCAGTTTACAACAAAATATCTAAGCTACTTTTTCAAATAAGTAAAGCAAGTTACTTTTTCACATTTATTGACTGACAGCTCTCCTGTCCTCATGTTGAGAGAAATAAAGTGCAGAGGTGTTGTGTTCGCTGTGTGAACATGACGGTTATTGTAAATGTGAGCATGGATTTACTCATCTCACTTGCACGAAAACATTCAGTATTCCTCAAAATGAATAAAAACAGAGTGAAATGCAATCTATTTTACACAAACATAATAATTAACTATATTAAATTACACAAATATAGCTACTTTATGTATTTAATCTCACTTTATTAATCAATGTCTTTGCACTGACCTTCAATTATCTAATTCAACCATACCAATAAGCAAAAACTACTTTAGATTAGATTTAGAAATAAGAGCATTGAACTTCCTTCTCCTGTATCGTATTCTTCTGTGATCCAGAATGGCAGCACAGCTGAAAGGTTTGTTTGAGCCTCGCCCTCTTCTGTATAGGCCTAAATATGCATTTCCTTCAGCCTAAGGCTTATTCATTTCACTTTTGGTGTGAAATTTACCAAAAATGAAACTTTTTTATTGTTATTAAAAAACAAACAAGCAAGCCCAGCCCAGGTGAGAAAAAGTAACACAAAAGTAGCATAACATTACTTTTCAGTAACTAAGTAACGCAATTAGTTACTTTTTAGGGAGTAACGCAATATTGTAATGCATTACTTTTAAAAGTAACTTTCCCCAACACTGGTGGCAACAACCAAGAACACTCTAGCAACTGCACTGCAATGCTCTGGCAACCACCCACAATGCCATAGCAGCATGGCCCACAATTTTTGCAAGAACAAGCACATTACATTCTTACATTTACATTTATGCATTTGGCAGACGCTTTTATCCAAAGCGACTTACATTGCATTATACTATACATTTGTATCTGTGTATGTGCAATCCCTGGGATCGAACCCATGACCTTGGCATTGCTAGTGCCACGCTCTAACCACTGAGCTACAGGAAAGCTTTTCTTCATAATACTTTTCTGGTTCTTATACGAATAACGTTTTATTGATCAGAGATCACAATCCTGAGACTGATGTCAATACATTTCACTGTGTCAGAAACACAAACCAAACTCCAGACTGATGCAACTCAACAGTGGCCCAAAGCTAGTCTGGTCACATGGTGGGTCTCTTCAATGTCCCATTGCCAATACCATGTCTGAGGAAGTGTCATGTGCCTACATCACTCATACAAAAGTGAAGGATTATAAAAGAGATATTTGTTGTCGAGCTGGTAGTGTGCCATCTTACTTTTTTAAAAGGTTGTGAGGGAGGCAAAGAGAAGCATTGTAATTGTAATGGCTTTAATGGATGAGTAAAGCCCATGTGTTCTGTTAGAGACAGGGCTGGATATATGCATAGGCATTCTAGGCACGTGGGGGCAATTAAAATGAGGAGAAATATTAATTATTTTTTCACTCTAATGATAAAAAAAACTTGGTCACCCTTTATGTCTGTCTGTGGGTTTTGCAAATATTTAACCAATGAAACGTATTTAAAAGAGCTTGTGACTAAACCTCATAACTCCGCAACGCCTCGACGAGAACGAAGTGTCGCACGCAGTTTGGACCGTCTCTGCTCGTTTGCAATGCAAAGGTAATTGAATAACTGTTTGTTTGAATAAGTACAGCGTTTCCTTTACTGAAGAAACACGATATAAAGGCTAATGTATTTGAGGAGCGGAGAATAGTGACTTAATCTAGCATTTGCCATCGTCGTCGTCACAGCCAATACGGTCTTAAATAGCATGTCTATACCAGCAATTCGTCTTATAACATGAGATTTAGGACAAATGAAAATGACACAAACGGTTACTGTAGCCCACATAGCTACAGTAAACTTTATACTTTATAACCTGTAAGTTGATGAAAGCGTAATACGATGCACTTACTAATATGATACACTTTCTAATGACTGTCAAAACACGTTATGTCCAACATTCGCTAGTCAAAATACTCGTAACTCCATTTGAGCTTGATTTTAGAGACCCAAATGCATTAAATTGCATGGCAGAATTTGAAGTCATGTTGATACTTGATGGCTTTTATTAATCTTGATTATACTGACGATAAACTGATTATAAACAGCTTATGCTAATATGCCTCAAATGATCAGAATACAAAGTTTTGCTTTACTTACACACTACACTACCATTTAAAAGCGTAGGGCCAGGAAATACTTTTTTTCTACAAGGATGCATTAAATTGACAAAAAGTGACAGACATTTATGTTTTCAAATTTTTTCTTTTTCAAATAAATGATGTTTTTAGGCACCAAATCAGCTTTTTTGAATGATTTCTGAAGGATCACGTGACACGGAAGACTGAAGTAATGATGATGATGGAAATTCAGCTTTGCCAACCCATCACAATTTTGAACCTAAAAAAATGTGTTGCTATAAAATACTACTGTATAATGGATGAGTATAACCTTTCTAAAAGAGTGCATGCCAGTTTATGATAAATCTGAGGAATAAAACTTCAATAATATCTGCCTACTTGGTTTTGCTTGAGTCAGAAGCACATATTAAAAAAAAATTGAAAGCAAAGAAGTCGCATGAAACTTCTAGAGCTCAAAATAATTACCAGGAGACCACAAGCCTGAGTCGAATCCCCATTGTTTCTCAATACAATCTCACTTTCCTTCCTGATGATGAGATATTCCTCCAACTAAAATAGAGTGGCAGTGAAGCATTGTGAGAGGAGAGGGGAAAGAGGAGGAGAAGGAGGAGTAGAAGGAGGTGGAGAAGGAAAGGGAGGGAAAGGAGGTGGTACGGATCTGTTGGTATTTCTTAACATGCCCTTTGAGTATGAGGGCACTTCCAGTTCGTTCATGACGTGGTTGGCCTGCTAGCAGCTGTTTCTGTTTATCAGCATTTCATCACCTGGAAGTGACACTGAGAGGACCAAGACTCATTTAAAGGAAGATTAAATTGATTTGTTTATTTTACACTAGATGTATCAGAAGGATTCATTCTTGGGTGGAAAGAACAAAGGTGACCATCTATAAAGACATTCATCTTTCCTTTCTCAAACCTAGCAGAGATTGCCGACACAACTACAGCGATTCATCCATCAATTCAAGCTTTATCGTTGAAGGAGACAGATTTCTTTTTGTCAACCGGGGTAATAAAGAGTCCATTTTCGCCATCGGTCTGTGGATTATTCTGACAACAAGTGAAAGAGAAGCCATCTGTCTGCAAACGGCCTTGCGTCCACAACTCGTCCCTGTCAGAAAAAAGGAGAGTTCAATCACCTGTATCCTGCTGAGGTGTCAACGTACCTGCTTCAACTCTTCAACATCCACACCAATAAGAAAGCATCAACAGTCTGACTCTATTCCAGATCGTTCAGTCTGGATCTTTGATCTGAGACACTCGACCTCAGGCGTTAATCACAGAGAACATACGAACAGAACCACATATCAAAGCGAAGCTTCTGCTGAAGCTCGGAGGTCTCTGAGGCTCTGTGACTGTCAGACCGCCAAGTGGTTCTGGCAACCTATCCCACATCCTAAAAGAAGAAGAGACAGTAAGTGTTCTCGGGTTAAGAGACAGAGTGAACAAGAATCTGTCAAGCATTATTACTAAACCTAGCAGTCTACAGAGAGACAAACACACACCTGTCTGATCTTTAACAGACACCTGTCAGATCCACAACTGTTAAAGGTATGGAAACAGTTACAGATTTACACACAAATGTTATTCCTTTTCAGTATATACACACGTTTAATCTTAGCAAAAGACTTTATAGCTTCCTAAATTTATTCTGAGTCTAAAGAGTAGAGGAATATCTTTGGTAGGCATTTAAATTCTGAATATGAAATTCAATAGGTGCTTCACTGATCTAACCATACAGACTTTGGCTGCAGATCAATATTTGGTCTCTCTAATAAATTAACATGCTGGGAACTAAGCCTGATGAATAAACAGTCATGATGATTCCCAGGAGAGCATCTTTGAATGCATAGACACACACAGTGGGAGCCTTGAACGGACTTGTGAGGGAGGATCCGATGACAAAACTCAATCTCTAAAGCTTAGCCTTGCAGCTCCTTTTGCTGTTCTTAGTTTCCAGATGTCATTGAGATATTTCAGTCACGCTGTCAGCTGCATTAAATTGCTGATCACATTCTCATGCATACACACCCATTCTTCTGGAAACACGCCTGCAGCTCATCTTCTGGTAGATTTTCTTTTTGATTGTAAACCAGACACTGTCCATCTGTTCAGGGGTATAAGAGCAGACAGAGAAGCCAGTCATGCAAAAGAATCAGTATAAGATAAATATCAACTATATAATGATTTGGAAACTTCAGGATTTCACTTTTGGTAGCACAGACTTATTTTGTTTGAGTCCTATAAACAAACCATAAATATTATAGCACAAATAAAGATGAAAAAGGTTATATGGCTAAAATTCAGTAGTGAAAATTGTGTCATTTATTACTCACCCTCATGTCGTTCCACACCTGCAAGTCCTTCGTTCATCTTCGGAACACAAAATTAGATATTTTTGGATAAAATCTGATGGCTCAGTGAGGCCTCCATTGCCAGCAAGATAATTAACACTTTCAATGCCCAGAAAGCTACTAAAGACATATTTAAAACAGTTCATGTGACTACAGTGGTTCAACCTTAATGTTATGAAGCGACGAGAATACTTTTTGTGAGCCAAAAAAACAAAATAACGACTTTATTCAACCATATCTAGTGAAGGGCGATTTCAAAACACTGCTTCATGAAGCTTCGAAGCTTTACGAATCTTTTGTTTCGAATCAGTGGTTCAAACTGCCAAAGTCACGTGATTTCAGTAAACGAGGCTTCGTTATGTCATAAGTGTTTCGAAATTTCAATGGTTCACCACTGGGGGGGCGTGACTTTGGCAGTTTGATACGCACTCCGAACCACTGATTCGAAACAAAAGATTTGTAAAGCTTCGAAATTACTTGCGAAATTGTATTCTGCTAAGCTGCAAACAAACACAAAATTATTACAATAAAAAATAAAATAAAAATAAATAAACAAGTAAATAAATAAATAAAAACAAACAAATAAAACAATGAAAATAAAACCAAAATTAAAATTAAAAACAAATAAATGAAACCAAACAAATAAAACAAATTAAATACAAGTAAAAATAAATACATTAAAACAAACATAAATAAATACAAAATAAAAACAAATAAATAAATAAAAACAATAAAATACATACATATGGACAGTCATGTTAGATTTCTCACTGAAACTAAAAGAGAAAGAAGAAAGGTCATTGGTTACCCTGTGTGAGATTAATCTTTTTCTCTGTCACTCAAACAAGCAGGATAAAGTAAAGTCAGTCTGACATTATCACAAAATAAACACCTTCGGAGTGATACCAGACAACTCCTAACCACTATGTCTGGATTCTTTTTGCAATAATAACTTCGCTTGTTTCATTAAAACTAAATTTTTACTGTATTTTATAGATTAAAATCACCATTTGCCTTGTTACTGACGTTGAATGCCACATCTATGTAGCTAGCAGGCTTTCTTTATTGTGCCATCTGCCACAGTGCTGACTCAAACACAGACAGGACAAACAGAGGCCGGAAGAGCATGGTTCTCTTCTTGGTGGCTGTTTGTGCGGCTGTTTAGTAGCTCCTATCTCCAGATGCCCTTGCCGCAAAAAAAAAAACTCCCACATTGTTCTCCTTTCCTCGGATAAACAAGTGGAGAAGGGAGTAGGTCTCACCACCTTCCTCCTGAAAGTTTCACTGACACAGAAATAGCGCTGAGAAATGTTCACATACAGTAGAGTAGACTGTTGATGTACAGTTTGTTGACCCATGACCAACTTCTTGAATGACCTAAAACATCCCTGCAACAAAACCCAAAGGTAAATGTCCGGTTCGCATAAGCTTCAATTATGTTGATATAGACAGATAATTTATTTTACTTCTTTTGAATTAGACTATAGCATTAAGGCTCAACTTATGCATTAAAGGCACAATATGTAAGATTTTTTATTAAAATATCCAAAAACCACTAGAACAGTGTCATATATTTTGTTGACTTGTGTACTTACATTATCACAAATGTTTCTAACAATGTTTTAAAACCAGAGAAATAAGCAATTTTAACCAGGACACGCACTGTGTCCGTGCGTCGCCTATCAATAACATCATACCTGTGTTACCCTATATTTCCGGTTTTATTTTGTAGAAACCATGGAAACACCAAAGATACTTTTATATATTATGTGTTTTTATTAGACAGGTGAGCAACTGTTTGTATACATTCAGAAAACTAATCATTGTTAAATAACTCAACACAGTAAGTCTTATTGATTAAATCTCATTTTCTTGATTTACCACGAGTACCATGTTTTACCATGCCTAATATGGATCTAGCTTACTGCAGTGTGCAACAAGTCTCATAGTAGCCGCCGAGCGAACGCACAGAGTAGCATTATAACAACTTTCAACACACAAATTTGTCAGCTGAAGTACACTGTAAGGTTAACAATCGAAAATTTAACAACACATTTCAATGTTCACGGTTCTCTGATATTAATGGTCACATGACATGCAGTAAAATATTGCAAATATATAATTTTTTTGGAAACCCTGATTANNNAACCCTGATTATATTATATTATAATATTATATATATATATATTATATAAGAAAATTTAAAACAAAATAAATAAAATATAACATTATTATAACAAAATTTAAAAAATGTATATATCTAACATTATATTGACATTTTAACTGAATACACACACTCACACAGACACACACACACAGACACACACACACACACACACAGTCATTTAAGTTTGCTGTTAACCTCTTTGGCCCCAGTGACTTGAACCCAGCCAGTTTCCTTTCAAGTGCCTTGTAAGAGGGAAATTATATTGTTTAAGATTGTTTCCTTAAAGGGAGGGGAGCGAGACACACTTATAAAGAGACTCCACTACATTCAGTCTGTCTTTAAAGACGTGGTTCCCACATCTGATGCCAATTTGCTCTTCCTGGTATTTGTCAACATTATAATACATATAGCAAACAGGAATCAATTATATAAATTCTGAATATATAACAATAAATCTGAACCTATAGTTGCACAAATATTATTTAAATAAAACTCTATGTAAAGTACATGTGCAGTCAGTTGGTTATTATTGAGAGAGAAAAACAGACATGTCAGGGTTAAGATCAGGGGCCAGTTGCATAAACATAGCCATTATGTTAAGACTGTGTCTTAAGAACTAGTACGAACAACTAGAAGTTAGTTAGGGGTAATCAGTCTTACTTTTCGGTATCAAATTAGACCAGTCTACATTTTTATGTAACCAACTTAAAAAAGTTATGTACAGTCTTAAAGAATAAAATTGGATGACTAACTAGTCTACTAGTCTAAGCAGTTTATGCAACCAGCCCCAGGTCTTCTATCACCATAAAGGGGTTTATTTTGGGATAATGACCAGATGACTGTACAGTTTTCTGATTTTAATTTTAATTAAAATTATTTTATTATCTTTCTTATGTTATACAAAAATAGATTTGACCTCTCAATGCATCTATAGAAAACAGATGTCTGTCTATAAAGTATAAAGCTGTATTAATCATTTAAAAGACAAACAAAACAGTCATAAAGCAGTAAGTCCATTCTGTGTGTGGTTAGCTTTAGAGAAGTCAACTGATAAACTCTGAAAACCTTCCTCCTTGCTGAAACGTATTCTGTTGGTGGGGCATCAAGGTCCGACCTGATAAACTTCTGACAGGGTCATTTACATCCAAATACCTTTCAATGCTTCCCATAGACAAACTGCTCCTTAAACACACAGTCTTACCCAAGTTCTCATGTTAAAGCGATGAGAGTATTTTGGGCTCCCTCTTCCCATAAACCCCCTTGAGGACTGAGACTCTGACTTGTTGATCCAGAGAGACAAGAGACAGAGACAAATAAGGAACATTGTTACACTGAATAATTGGTAATTGGTATACGAGGACAAGACTAAGTCAAAAATGATACACATGTTTGTCAAGCATCACCCTGCCCTAAAGGACATTGGAACTTTTCCCATGACATTTAAACTTGATAAGCACTTGAGCTGGGACTTTAAAAAAATTAAAAAAAAAAATTAATGCAGTACTATGCTGGTATTGTTTTAACACATTTACTGGATTTTAATATGCCAAAATAATTTCATTGATGCGGAATGTCATTTTGAGCAAATATCCATCTTGCTTTAGAACGATAACAGGAAATGTTTAGTCCTCAAATACCCAGAAAAAACAAATGCCACTAAATATCTGCTTCTTTGCTTATTTTTAGCTTTAGGTTCCTTAAATTCTTTTGCCTCCTTTTCCCAGACTCCCAGAACTTGAGTGTGTGGGAAAAGTTTATATCGAAGAACAGAAATCTACACACACAAACACAACCTAAATATACAGTCTCTGCATGTTTGACAACTTTGTCCTTGTTTTATAATAACATGAGAAAGCACCAGTCAGTGGAGTATATGTTTGTACTAACTATGGCTGAAATCGCAATAGCACTTGCAAACTACAAGTATAATTTTTTTCCCCATATCTTAATATGGCAGAAATAGTAAGACTATAGTATGCTATTCTGAATCCAGCGTAAGAGTCGCATAGACTTCTATGCAGAATGAAGGATAGAATTGCATCAAGGTGTCATTTTTACCCCCAGGTATTTTCAGCATGTTCCTAAATTTTACTACACTATATTATTATTAATAAATAAATAAAAGTAATGCATAAACTAGTATATGAGGAATTTCATCAGACAATAAGACTTCACATAAAGATGCAGCATAAAGCAAAAAAACTTAGTTAATGATGCAATTGAAATACCATATTCGCAACTGTATTAGAGCAGTTAATTAGATAAATTGAGTAGTATTTGGCTGGTCATGTGGTCTCAACATGGCGGTCACCATGAGGAAGGACCACTCTTACGTAGAATAAAGTAGCTTTTGTAGGCAACTTTATCAAAAGAACTATTCATTTCTTTGAGTAAAAATCTTTTAGTGCACCTTTAAATCATTTATAACTTTTAGCTCTTTTTCAGCACAATTTTCTCATGGGCAACAATACTTAGGCCAGAAACTGTCTATGCAAGTACATGAACGCAAACCCTTCTAGCTACACGTTTTATTTCACACATCATTTCAAAACGTGTCAGAGCGCAATTGTTGCCAATATGTTGAAGTATGTAAGCTACTTCGATGGCAATTTCAGTTCAAATACTGTCAGGCAGGGTGGAGAACAAGTTAAAGGGATAGCTCAACCAAAAATGAAAATTGTGTCATTTTTGTCACCATGTTTTCCCAGGCCTGTATAACTTACTTTTTTTCTGAGGAACATAAAAAAGATATTTAGAAGAGTAATGTTAACCAAACTGTTTTGGTTACCATTGACTTCCATTGCATGAACCAAAACAAACAAACAAGACATTTACCAAAATATAATCTTTTTGTTCCACAAAAATGTCAGCCATACAGGTTTGAAACAACATGAGGATGAGTAAAATTGTCCCTTTAAAGATTAGTTCACTTTAAAATGAAAATTACCCTATGATTTACTCATTATCAAGCCATCCTAGGTGTATATGACTTTCTTCTTTCAGACGAACACAATCTGAGTTATATTAATAATCACCCTGATGCTCCTAAGCTTTATAAATGGCAGTGCACAGAAACCGCCTGTTTGAAACTCAAAAAAGTGCATCCATCCATCATAAACATGCTCCACATGGCTCAGGGGGGGTTAATAAAGGCCTTCTGAAGCAAAGTGATGTGTTTGTGTAAAGGCAGGAACACACCAAGCCGACAGTCGGCCGTCTGGCCGTTTTTGTTCGTCTGCCGACTAAGTTTTCTCAGTGTGTTCCGCACCGTCTGCTGAAGTTGGTTCTCGTAGGCTTTTTTTCGGCCTATTCGAAATGTTGAATCGGCGTCGGAGCTCGTCGGTCCGTCGGGCCATCTGATCATTCTGATTGGCTGTTCAGATACTGCCACCTGCTGGTTCGGAAAGGCATTTCATCTCACGCAGGCACAGAACTGACGTGCTACTTGGCCGTCGGCTGTTGAGCGTTGGTTTGGTGTGTCAGGCCAACTTTGGACACAGACGCTGATGACGTGAGCCAACCCCGCAGTCTGTTTTCGTCGCCACTAGTTCGTCGGCGTCGGCTTGGTGTGTTCCGGCCTTAAGAAAAATATCCATATTTAACATGTTATAAAGTAAAATAACTAGCTTTTGCCAGACTCCCTTCCGTATTCAACTTAGGAAGTGTAACGCCTCTCGCAGTTCAAAATGCTTATGCTACATCCTACGCCTTTCATATTCAACTTACAAAACAAGCATAACTGACACGACGTCAGTTACGTTTTTTTCGTAAGTTGAATACAGAAGGCGGTCTGGCGGAAGCTAGTTATTTTACGTTATAATGTGTTAAATATGGATATTTTTCTTACACAAACACAACGCTTTGCTTCAGAAGGCCTTTATTAACCCCCCAGAGCCGTGTGGAGCATGTTTATGATGGATGGATGCACTTTTTTGAGCTTCAAACAGGCGGTTTCTGTGCACTGCCATTATAAAGCTTAGGAGCATCAGGGTGATTATTAATATATCTCCGATTGTATTCGTCTGAAAGAAGATAGTCATATACATCTAGGATGGCTTGAGGGTGAGTAAATCATGGGTTAATTTTCATTTTAAAGTGAACTAATCCTTTAAAGTCGACCTGTTTACATCTAGCAACCTCAATAACACTTTTGCCACTTTAAATACTAAGGTTTCACACAACAAGAATGTACAAAAGAAAACATGAAGTATTATAGCATGAAAGTACTTAAGGAAAGGAAAAGTGCTCCCTTCATTTCACACTCTCTCTCTTTCTCAGGCTCTTCTGACTAGTCATGGCTGACTGGAGTCTGCTGGGAAACTTTCTAGAAGAAGTCCAGGAACATTCCACCTCGGTGGGAAAGGTGTGGCTCACCATTCTTTTCATCTTCCGGATCCTGGTCCTGGGCACAGCTGCAGAGTCCTCATGGGGCGACGAGCAGGAAGACTTCACCTGCGACACGGAGCAGCCCGGTTGTGAGAACGTTTGTTACGACCGAGCTTTTCCCATTGCGCATATACGCTACTGGGTGCTCCAGATAGTGTTCGTGTCCACACCTTCTCTCATCTATATGGGACATGCAATGCACAGCGTCCGCAGAGAGGAGAAGAGGAGGAAAGAGCAGAAAGATGGAACACAGAGAGACGGAGACGGAGAGAAGTACCCTGAAGAAGACAAGGACTGTGAGGAGGAGGACGAAGGTGGAGGTGGGAAGGTGCGATTGAGGGGTGCTTTGCTACAAACGTACGTACTTAGTATCCTCATCCGCACTGTAATGGAGGTGATCTTCATCATAGTCCAGTACCTGATCTATGGAGTCTTCCTCAACGCACTCTACGTGTGTAAGGCTCCTCCGTGTCCGCATCCTGTCAACTGCTACATCTCGAGACCTACGGAGAAGAACGTGTTCATTGTGTTTATGCTGGCAGTAGCCGCTGTGTCTCTACTGCTCAGTGTCGTGGAACTGTATCATTTGGCGTGGAAGCAGTGCAAGAGGTGGTTGCAAGAATATAAGACTTCCAAACAACGACCGAACACGCCATCCACCGTTGCTGCAGTCTCACCAAACCCATCCACGCCAAACCGAGCCTGCACTCCACCTCCCGACTTCAACCAGTGCCTGACATCACCACCTTCTTCCCCTATTATACAGACACACGCACACTCGCTTATACATCCAACCTGCCCACCCTTTCATGACCGACTGGCACACCAACAAAACTCGGCAAACATGGTTACCGAACGCCACCGAGGTCAAGACTACCTAGGGGTCAACTTCTTGAGCTTCTCACAAGCACCTACAGAGATGCCCAACTCGTGCGCCTCGCCTTCATTTCTAAGCAGCGAATTCAATGAGGACAAGCGAAGGTTTAGCAAGAGCAGCGGGACCAGCAGCCGCATGAGGCCGAACGACCTTGCAGTATAGCACTGACCAATCACATCTGGAAAAGGGTCGTCTAGTGTGACAAGTCATAAACATGCTACATGATTTTGCACTTGAGCTAACTTATCTATGTTATTGCTGACGAAAAGACTCAACCAGAATATCATAAGGAGAATCGTTGAACTTTAAAAAGTCAACAAGAAATCAAAATGGAATTCTTCATACATGTTTCTGGTCTTACTACGAACAATGCAGTGGTGCACGTTATTCTAAAGAAATAAATACTCATCACTTCTGAAATGACTTTCGTTCACTGCATTTTGATTTAGCATTGGAAATTGTGTCTCTGCCTACTTTTCCCTCACAGAATTTCTTGACTTTACTACAATTTCACTTTAAAGTTAACTAATAATGCACTGTTGAGATGATTTTCCACTGACTTTGGATCACCCCA
>RJVU01037554.1:1657801-1687567 GCA_003731715.1 Anabarilius grahami | reverse complement strand
ATTTCTTGACGTTTATGACATATTTTAAATATTTGCTGATCTGATCTGAACATGTTACAGTTCTTAAATGGAAAATAGAGGTAGAGCTATCTGACACAGACATTTTGCATTTTGAACACTCACTGTGACTGCGCAATCTATTTTGATTGTGGGAAAAAAGACAATGGAGAGAGACAACTGTGACATGTAATATTGCAAAAAGGAAACATTACTGTGAATGTGTCATAACAGGCAGAAACAATTCCATCTAATTCGACAAAATCTAATAACTCCAACAGTGAAAGTGTGATTTAAATTGTGAAAATCTGTGAAGAGATCTTCAACTAAACCCAATTGTGCATATTACTGTATGCCTGAAAATATGAAAGAATGGAAAACAATGTTATTTCATTTAATTTTAACTTTTGCGTTTGCATAATTTGTTAACCTATATTTGTAAAAACAGGTTGTTTAATGTTATTAATGTACAATGAAGTAAAGATAAATGTTGCAAAATCTAAAATTGTCAGCATACGATGAATTTGTTTTAACAAATATGGGTGATTTCTTTTTAAATGTTATAGTTCTGAAACATAAATCCATCAGAATACATCCATATATAGTAACCTTACCATAGACCTTATTCAGAGCAATGCTATGCCAGGTATGAAAGGCATAACCTGATATTGCTGAGTTCAACATGTTCCTGGGTCAACATTTTTGTTGATCCTGGAACAACATTCAAATCAACCAATCAGATTTGAGGGACAAGTTTACAGATTATGTCAAGTTTAGGCTTAAAATCATGAACTGGTGCTTCTACATTAGTGTTATTCATCTATCATTTCCCTCTGATTATAGGGATAACTTATGGGTAGGGTTAGGTTTAGGGGTAGGAATAGGGTTAAGACTAAATTTTCAGACTAGAATGTTGTTCCAGGATCAACAAAATATGTTGACCCAGGAACACATCTAACTCAGCAATATCAGGACGTGGGGTATGAAAGCGAGGCTGTGAGGGATAGACTTGCCATGTTTCAATGTTAAAAAGCTGTATAAAGTTCCTAGATAATTTTAAATTTTCCACAGCTTGTCTACTGAAATTTCTTGTAAATATATTTTTGCAATGTTTCATCAGCAGAACAATCCAAAAACACATTAAATAACACAACAACTCACTGAAGACCCTCACAGCCTCGTTTCATTCCCGTTAAAAATGTCAAAGATGGTGCTGCTGTGAATACGGTCTTTTGTCAAATTACATCCACAAGATGGCGCAATAACCCTCCACTACAATGCCATGCTACTCACTTGAGCAAGACTTGCTCTCATCAGAGTGCTCAGTGTAAGCTAATAGGTCATGTGTTGTCATTCTGACACTGAAGTGCTTTACATTTTTCTGCTTGCAGATAAATAGGGACCAATCAAGTGTGCTAGTCTCCTTACAGCAGCTGCTAAACAATCTCAGCTAAAATTAGCCCTTCAGCGGAGAGCACTCTTCACCATCAGTCTGTGAGGAACATGTGTTGGCTCATAGCAACACAGCAAACATAGAAGAAACTTAGGAAAAAGCAAGAGGATGGAATGGTACTGGTCTGCTTCCAGCACAGATTCAAGCCATGGTCAGCCAAGTATGAATTCCCTGTATATTCAAATGAAGAATTTGCATCAAAGATCACAAATGTAACTAAAAGGCTAAATATTTCCATTTACAACATCTCTAGTATCTGAATTAAGATAACACACACTGAGACAAATTTTAAGCAAGTTTATAACTTTTCTTCAGGGTTTACTGCATTGGCTCACCCAGTATTGGTAAACTTACCCATTTGTCTCCAATATACAGTAGCATCATAGTCAACCCTGTGATTCTAAAAGTGACATGACGGAGCAGTATGGTAACCGATACTCGGAATTTGTCCTCTGCGTTTAACCCATCCAAGTTAGTGCACACACATTAGGAGTAGTGAGTAGTGAACACCCCCCCGGAGAAGTGGGTAGCCATTTGCTGCAGTGGGTATCGCAGCAATACCACCTCAGTCGTGGGTATTGATAGTGGAAGAGAGCGCTGTTCATTCACTCCCCCACCTACATTTTCCTGCCGTATTGAAAATCAAACCCGCAACCTTCGAGTTACAAGCCTGACTCTCTAACCATTAGGCCACGACTGCCCCATATCCATAAGCTGGCCAAATAGTATCTGTAAATGTAGATGAATTTTAACATTGTAAAATAAATTTACTAATTTGATTATGCTTTAAATTATATAAAAGTGTTATTTGCAAGGTTACCATTTTAAAACCATTACTTCAAATTCCACAGAAATTGCATATTCATTTGGGGACCTGCTGTAAATAAGTACTCAAATTCATCATTTACCTGATGGCAACCTCATGTATACTTATTACATTTTAAATGTATTGCTCAAATAATGGTGACTGTGGAATTTATATTACAACTTAAAACATTTTAGTACCAGCTGAGATCATAAACACTTGGTACACCAACCCTAAAATGGATTAAATGTTACATCCCAGCTCAATCCTAAAGGAAACATGAATAAATACAAATCATAACAGATCACAAAAATCATGTTTTGTTGGCTTTGTGCAACTGGTAGTCAAAAATGTTAAAAAGGAAAGCAAAACCTACACTCCCACTAGGGGGCAGAGGAAGACCATTAAGAGCCATGAGATACACACAAAGGCATCGAGACTCTTTATACCAAACAATATATTTTATTTGTCGTCCAACACCACAGCCCAGCCTTAGGAAGTGGTTCAGTACCAAATTCAATGGAGTTACACATGACGAGCATCAACACAGGAGGGGCAGGTACAAGAGGACAACCTATTAGCTTTTTTTCTGTTTTTGTTTTAATAATCATTTGTTTTCTACAAAAAAAAAAAAGAAAGAAAAAGCCCACCCTCCAGTAGCTCAGATGTTGTCAGCGCTGCACCGTATAGCTGTACACAGCCAAGCAATTAAAAAAAAAAATCTTTTCAATGTATTCCGCAGTGGTGGCAAACAGCGACAGTCCTTGTCGAAACAGACACTGATATGCAGACAGTAGCCTGAGCGTCACTGCAGAACTGAGTGCTGGTTTATGGGGTTCAAAAACGCCCCTCCAGAGTCACCCTCACCTGTACCCAGACCAGCTTACAGAAGTTTCTAAAACAGGAACGGGAGACCACACTGCATAAATCTGATTACTGCTCCTACTTGCTGTCAAAGTGTTTTTCTCTACAATTTAAAAAAGAAAAGAAAAAGAAAAAAGAAAACACTTTATTCTTTACAGTTAATTCTTGTTTGTGCTTTTTTAATAATACTATGATCTGTATGAGGTCTTAGTTTGGTTTTATCATACACTGGAGTAGCAAAGAAAATTAAATTTAAAATATTCTGTACGCCCCACAGTACACAGTATTTTGTGGTGCTGTTGTGTCACCTACTGTCCACAAACAACCACCTCAATCCCCCCTTTACAAATGAAGATGAAAAAAAAAAAAAAAAACTATAGAAATCACTGGTAGAATCCCTTTAACAACACAAGTACAGTACACACATATAAAGAGCATTTCCTGTTTGGAGGGAAGTGATGCGATGAGATGTAAACATATAGCCAAGACGGTGCACCTTGTGACAAAATGTTCCTTGACTTTTCCATTTTCTTATCTGTTCTTTCAGTTCACTGACTTTTTTTTTTTCTTTTTTTTTTTTTCAAACAATCTTTCTTGGTTTCCACCCATGTATAAAAGTACAATGAAGCCCCTAAACGTTCATACTTGGTTTGCTGTAGACTTATATGTGGCATCATGCCACGATGTAAAGCAAATATCCTTGACACGAGTCAGTCTTGTAAATTCCATATACATTCCCAAGTTGCCGAAAAAGTCCCTTCCAAACGGTGCCGGACCTGAGCCCAACTTCGAGGAAAGCACAATAAGCTTCTCACACTTTCACCTGTTAAATGACATTGCCATTGGAGAAGATTCCCTGTGAACACATCCATGTGTATGTGATGGATACCCATCACTGTGTAAGCTATAAACCTTGTTCTAACCAGGTGTCAGGGTGTGTGTATGTGCACAAAAATGTCCTGGTTTCCATACATATCTGCTTAAGAACAGAGTTTATTTTTGTATTTCATTACGAAGGTTATTTCACAGGTTACACAGTTTCTCAATTGTTCATAACTGTAGTGTAGGCTCAAAACATTAAATTCCCAGGGTTCCCTGGGCCAGGGTTAAATCCCATGCCCATATCTGCTGCCATTCCTCGAGGCCTCATCTGAGAAGGCATCATCATAGTCTGCTGAGGACCACTCATCCCTTGTAGTGACATCATCATGTTAGGAGAGCCCACTGGCCCAGGGTGGTTGTACATCGGCCTTTCCTTTCCCTGCATCATTCCAGGGCCTCCCATCATTCCTGGCTGCTGGCCAGGAGACAACATCCTGTGCTGTGGCCCCATCATACCCTGACCCATGAAACCTGGGGGTCTCATAGGGTTGTGACCTGGATTACCCATGGGCATGTCCTGTGGTCCCATATGTCCAGGGCCAGGAGGACCACCCATTCCCTGCATGGGGAGGCCCATCCTTGGATTGCTCTCACCCATCATCCCCTGCATTTGGGGAAATCCAGGTGGGCCAGACGGGTGTGGTGGCTTCCCACCAGGGGCGTCCCCACCACGAGGGAAGTAGGACAGAGTCTGGCTGGGCTTCTCAGAAGGGATAATTCGAGAGAGGTCAAACTCAGGGATACCTGACGCACCTGGCCGCATGACCTCGTGTAGATCCGAATCATTAAAGACACCTGGCATGTTATTAAACTCCTGGCCTCCTGGAGTATTAGGTTTACACATACCTTGCTCACCACCAGGTCCATGAGGCATATTGCCCATCCTGCCCAGTGGCCCCCCTTCTCCTTGGAAACCCATCCCATGAGGGAAGCCACCCTGGTGCCCAGGACCATTGTGAGGGAAGGGGACCTGTTGTGGAGGTGACTGTCCAGGGGGGAAGCCCTGTCCTCGGTGAGGAAGACCCATACGTCCCTGTGACATCATCTGGTTGTTGCCCATGCCGGGATCTTGGGAGACTGGGTTCATCATAATACCATGAGGCATCATGCCTGGACCCATAGGCCCAGAATGAGGAGGCATATTAGGGCCCATGGGATTGGGCGAGGGCATCTGGTTTGGCATGCCATGGGAAAGTGCCTGGGACCCCATAGTGTTCATCCCCATTGGACTCAGGGAAGGCATGGGGCCAGAAGAGTTAGGGGTCATCATTCGGGGATGACCTGGGTGATGGTTCACACCCATACCTATAAAGAGAACAAAAATAGTGATTTAGTGGAAAAGCCCTCCAGGAAATGCCACCATTAATACTACCGCATATTCATTAACAATGGACATTACCGGGCATGCTGTTGTTCATAGATGGCAGGTTTGGCGATCGAGCAGGCGGCGAGTCATCATCAGAGCTGGCCACGGTTTTGATTGCATCATGGTAGAGGGGTGTAGAACTGGGCATGGCGAACTTGGACATGCGGGACATCATGATGGAAAGAGGATTTTGGGATAGCGTTGGCTCTGGGGGCATGGTGTAGGGGCTGCTGGATGGAAGACTTCCTGGCACATTCATACCACCTGGTTGACTGGAGGAACCACTGGAGGGAGGAGCTGAGGGAGGAGGATTACCACCTGAGAACAGGAGAAGAGGGCAGAAGAGGTTAAGAGGAGAGGGGAGTAAGGTTGAAGGAAGAAGAGCTTTTACCAATGACCTTTTATTTTACATCTCTTAGCTGCTACAAAAACATTACTAAAAAGGTCCTGCTGTAACAGTATAATTAGCAGGAATAATTGAGACCACATGAAAACAGATAGAGCCACTTAAAGACCCTGCATCCATATAAAAATATGTCACAGACTATAAAGTAAACATATATTCATATATTCATAAGTAAACAATATTCATAATGGTCAAAGACATTTGTGGAGGCAGGAATTTTTATTTTACCTTGCTCTACACTGCCCATCATATTTGGTGACGTCATGCTAAGGGGAGGTTTGTTGTTCTGAGGGATTCCTGGGCTTTGCATGGGCGGCTTGGGTGATGACGTCCAGCCAGGAGAGGGGGCAGGGAGCGAGGGTGACTTCATATGGACGGGTGATGCCCCTGCTGAGCCCATCATAGGAGGAGATTTAATGGCTGCCGCTGCTGCTACTGCTGCAGCTGAAGGTCCACTAAGCATACCAGCCAGCTGGGACGGTGTCTGCGGAGACTTGAGGTTACCTGACGGTGAGCCCAGCATTGGAGACTGGACCTGCCGCAGTGTTGGTGACTTTAGCGGGTTGACATTGACGTTGGGTGAGTTAGCCGGGCCAGACTGGACATTTAGGTCTGAGGGCTTGCGACTCATATTCCTCTGGCCGGGCGGAGGCCCTGAGCTGTTGGGAACCTGGTTTGGTGGTAAAGGAGGCATATGACTAAGACGACCATTTCCACCCACATTACCTCTTTGGTCATGTCCAAAGGGTGGCTCGCCTCTGGGACCTCTTGGATTTCCAGGGCCTTGAGGACCCATGCCAGGGAACTGTCGGTTGGGTCCCATGTTGAGGTCTCCTGCATGGGGCTGGTCAGGGAAAGGAGGCCCCTGCATCATTCTCTGTGAAGGAACCACATTCTCAGGCATTGGACCTCCACCTTGCCTCATCTTCATAATTTCCTCTGGACTAAGATTCATTGGTGGATCTCTCATCTTAGGGGGCATCATCTGAGGGCTAGGGCCCATGTTTACATTGAGGTTTCCAGGCCCCATGCCAAATTCACCCATGTCTCGACCAAGACCTTTCACAAACTCCATTCTTGAAGAGGGGCTCATGGGACCATCACCTGGCATTCTGGGAAACATCATGCCTCCTCCATTTCCAGGTTCCATGGGTCTTTGATTACCCATCATTCGATTCATCTCCATCATCATGCCAGGTGTAAGACCCATGCCTGGTTTATCACCCATACCTGGATGGAACATAGCTTCCTGTACAGACTGAGGATTGGGAAATCTTTCCACCCTTCCACCAGGACCTCCAAACATGCCTTGGCCAGGAGGGAATCCCCTCCCATCACCCATTTTGGGCATATCATCAGGCCAGTTCATTCCAGGTCTGGGCATAGCATTGGGCCCTCCATCCATATCAGGGTTCATCATACCTGGGAAGCCAGGCATCCTCTGCATGTGTGGATGCATCCCTCTGGGGCCCATGTTCATCTGGTCAGGGAATGGTTCAGGGCCACCAGGGCCCCACACCTCTCCAGGATTCATCTGGTAGGGTGGCGGTGGGCCTCGCATCATTCCTCTAGGTCCACCCTGATGGAGCATCATGTCTCCCATCGGTCTATGCTGCATTTGTTCCTGCTTGCGCTTCTTCTCCTCATAGAACTCTTGCTGCAGTTTTAGCCAGGCCATCTGCTCTGGGGTCATATGGTCTCCATGCTCTCCACCAGGACCTGGATGTGAGTTCATAGGTGGGCCTGGTGGAGGGGGTCCAAGATCATCTGGAGAAAAGGGCATGTCTCTAGGACCAGGTGGACCAAAGGGAGGCCCATCTGGACGTGGACCTCCTGGACCACCTGGACCACCTGGCTTCCCAAGGCTTTGTGATTGAGCCATCATGGCTTGGAGAGGCCCTTGTTCTGGTTTCTTAGGTCCTCCTTCCATCATTGCAGAATTGGGTGGAGGTCCAACCATGTTTCCTTGGCCCATGGAAGCCATGTCCTTGTCGTCTGGGAAGAGCATACGCTGTATATCACGTAAAGTCTGTAAGGAACGTTCCCGGTGTTCAAGTTGCTCTTGGGAAAGGCCCTCAGGGTTGTCCCCCATGCTAGACATGATTTCATGAGCTAGCTGCTGGTGGTGTTGAGCTGTGAGCTTAGCATCTGCCCCTTTAGGTAGATCTAGGGATGGGAAGCTCTGTTGAGGGCCAGCATTTGGAGGCTGATTGGAGGCCTGGCTACCAGGTGTCCCTGCAGAGTTGCTACCATCATGGGATCCAGCACCATCCTGTGGGCTACTGCTGGGGAGGCTCTTAGAGTCCATACCAGCTGAAGGTGCATTGTCTGGTGGGAGGCTAGTTGGTTTTGCCCCCTGGGTTGGCTGCTGAGGTTGGGTGGGTTGCGCTTGAGGTTGTTGCTGCTGGCCTGACTGCGCTACTTTAGAGGCTGCTTGGTGGTTCTGATCACTGGAGTGAGATGAGGGCTGTTGCTGGGATGGAACGCCCTGTTGTTTAGTGTCACTTCTGAGGGACCCAATCTGATTGTTCTAAAACAGACAAAATTAAAAATTAAAAAACCACTTACAATGTGTCTGTGAAAATCATGACATTTAGAGCAAACACAATTCAGTGATGTCCTTTCTTACCAGGGGGAGCTGGGGCTTTCCACCCTTGCCGTTAGAGATATTATTCATGTGGTAAGTGATGATGTTGTCTACATGCCCCGTTATGACTGCATCTGCTGCCCTGAGATAGGAAGAAAACAGTCATAGTCAAAGCTTTGCATAACTGCACTGATGAAAAATAACTCTTCTCTGAGGAACCTTTAATGTCTAATTTAAAGTATGTAATTTTTTCATGTAAAAATTATTTCACCAATCCCAGTTTAATGTGTAAAAACAACTATAAGTCAGTTGTTGGTTGATTTTCTTGAAACTTTTAACAACTCTGAATTTGTGGCACTATCATCATTACTCTGTTTAGGCATCCCAAACAGTCACAGACAGCAACATTGGCACAACCAATTTGAGAACTTTGTAATTCTGTCAAATTACACAATTCAGCTTTATTACTTAGAACACTCTCACCACCTTACCCAATAATGGGTACTGTTAATGTCCACACAGCTGACCCTATCCACATTTATAACAGTTTATAAAAAAAAAAAAATCATAAGAATTTGACACTAGGCTCAGTCCCATCTAGTGTGATGTCAGAGCAGTAATGGCACTGCTCTGTGGGAGACTCTTATGGTCTTGAAAATGTCTGACAAATTTTCTGACACATCCTGTCACTAATATTTGGCATTCTAATATCTGCCATCTGAGGGTCTAGTTTAAGCAAACATGCTGCTGTCAGTGCTCGAACACTTTCATCTTTTACCACTACTACGTTTAGACATTTCTTAGCTCAGCAAAAAGGAAATGCGAAAGAGAGATAGTGATAGTGGGATTTGCTTCTTTAAACTGACAAAACCTTGACAATATGATTTAACAAAACTGCATTTTAGCAGTGCACCTGAGGGCACTGCTAAAATGGCATCCATTCACACATTCACAATTATAAGACAACAAGCATTATTGATAATGAACAAACAAGGAAATATTTACTTGTTGGCCATCTCTGTGGTGAAGACGTAAACAACCTTTGACCCTGGTTTCTGCCCACTCCCCAGTTCAGACGTTGTGCTCTGTCCTGTATTGTGGGTAGGCGTAGAGGCAGAAAGAGCACCTGGATCTGGCTTTATGTCAGTGGAGTTACAGTCTGTGCAAAACATAATAAATGTTATAGGTATTACCATATTGCATTAGCCACAATACGGTAAAATTTGCCAATCATTCTGTTTAGTGATGCAATGCACTGAAAGAATCTGCAGACTTTTTGCATTTTCAAATTTTTGGGGAAAACAGAATGCATTTGGAAAAATCTGTTAAAACATCTTAAAGTACTACATTCTTAACATAAATGAACTAAAATGACAGACTGATAGCTGTGAAAGCTTGTATGGTATGTAAACAACTTTGTGAATGCTAGCAGTTCCAATTTAATGCAGAAATTCACAAAGTTCCGTGTGTAGATTCTGCGTGAGCATGGTGATACACTAAGCATGGCAAAACAATGCCATTTTTTTGCAGTACTTTATAAATTGCATAAGTAATCATGCAAAGTTCTTCAATAGAATATTGCAAGTTATTCCAAATGCTTGATCTGAATGTGAATATTGCACAATAAATCTGTGCCACAAGGTGACAACAATTACCATCAAGAGTTATACAACTACATTTTTAAGGTAAAAAATATTTTACACTTTAGATGCACTTCATTACAAATACAATAAACAAATTAATAAATTAAATACTGAAACTACATACTAAAGAATCCTGGGTCATCTTCATCGCTCTCTCCCCCTGAACACCAATCTGCACCGCTGTAGGGCAACCGTCGCTCTCCAACACATAATCTTTTTGCTCTACTGCCTATTTCTTTACAGAGACAGAAGAGCACAATTACCATAATGTTCATGAAATGGTCATGAGATTTCTACATTGCTATTGAATTGTAAGTTTGTTTCTCAAACACAAAGAGGATAGAAAATATAATGAAAATCACCAATGGCAGTGCAGTGCAGTACCAGACTAGTCTTAGTCTTTCTGAGCAACAACAGTCCGCTTAAAGTTTTACACCTTAATGAATACATTGTGCACTTCTATTCATTATAAATTCCATATTTGTCTGGAAAGTGCTGTGCTATCCTCTGGCATTCTTTCCTAATGCCATGACCTGACTAATCCGGGCTGTTCTGAAACTTTTAAAGGAGTCTAGGATGGCTTAAAACAAACTTTGGATAACTTGCAGCCAAAAATGCACACATTGCACTCTTCAGAAAAAGAATAAAACTTTTCTTGGACATGTAGAAAGTTCTTAGTCACCATTAAAGTGTCATGAAACCACAGGCCAGTTCACAAAGTTTGGAGTACTATATGCCCCTTATATTTCACCAATCATTAGATTAAAATGGTTTCAAGTCCTCTCAGTAATGCGCACAGCAATTTACAATTGCATGAAATAAAATAAAAATACACATACACCACTTCGTAAGTTTAATGCACAAAAATACACTGCACATTTTATATCTATAACCTAATGCATAAACAGATTGCAAATACTTTCAAGACTGAGATGATCACACAATTTTTGCCCATTACAATGTACATTTTTAATGTCAAGAACAGAAACAGATTAAAATCATATTTTTAAATGGCAATACTTTCATGTGTTCAGATTTCTTTTAATCTATGGCCAGTTGTGCAGCCCACCTAAAAAGTTATGGCATCCAGCAGTTAAAAGGAACACCTACAACAACCAACAATACAGCAGACTTCCAGTGAAGAGAGGGAAAAAAAAAATATTCACTGTCAGTGTGAACAAGGTTTAAGAAAGAGAATAGCACCATTGTTAGTTTCTATGCCACTGGTTAGTTCCCAGACCACAACATCTCACTGAAACTGGGACACAGTCAGGTCAATAGGGGAGATATAAGACTTCCTGTACAGACAACACACACTGCTCAAACAAATGGCAAGAGCAAACTCTTGACAGCTTGAACAAACACAAACATGCACACCAAACTGCCTTACAAGCTGTCTCCCTGTGAGCATACAAGCACATCAGTACACAAAGAAAACCAAACAGGTTGCTTCTGCACAAGCCATTTCTGACTTAAATATCAACAGTAGCATTTAAAACACACATTTAAACAGTCTTTAATGTTCTTTATGTGCTGCACCTCAGGCACAAAGAATTAACCGTACTTTTTTTTTTAAAAGATTCTCAAACAAAAACATAAAAAAAAAATAAAAAATGAAAAAAATGCCTGAGCCTCACACTGAAATACATTTATGCAGAGGCATTAACAACCAGCAGGGGTCCTTCAGACTGTCAAGCACACCAACCTAAAAAAATTAGAGAGAGAGAGAGAGAGAGAGAGAGAGAGAGAGGAGAGAGAGAAAGAGAAAGAGAAAGAGAAAGAGAAAGAGAAAGAGAAAGAGAAAGAGAAAGAGAGAGAGAGAGGTGTCTCCCCTCACTCAGCTAACCAAATGGTACGTTCCCTGGCGTTCCCAAACCAGGCCTATCTTGTGATGCTGCCACTAGAAAACATACAGGGGTGTGGATGTCTTCATGCATCACTACAACCCTCAGTGCAACCCAGAGGCGGCAGGCAAACATGCACATAAACGCATATATATGAGAGAGGAAACCCAACAAAAATGTGTGACCCTTTGGGATATGTGGGTTTGCATCCTGGATCATTAAAATGTCATTCCCAGTGAAGCTTTGCCATATTCTATATCATGATACAAGGATACAGAGCTGGGATCAGAACCATATGAAAATGATAAGACAGCACAACATAACATAAAAATGCACCCCCCACCAAAAAAAAAAGAAGAGCATTAATGGCTCATTCTCAGGACACCATGCAAAAATAAAATGTATATAAAATAAATAAATACTATGTCCCAATTCTGTACCATTCTACCTAAAATTAGCCTTTATTTAAATTTTAAGATTATTGTCCATGTGATTTTTGAATATGGTAAAAAAAAAAAAAAGAAAAAGAAAAAAAAAGTGTTACAATCTTTCAGTATTTTATCATGTTTATACTTGTATTTGCCTTGTAAAACTAAAAATATGAAAATCATCAAGGTTTATTAATTTTTCCTCTGTTGTAATTTCATCCAATTATAACGTGATTTATTACAAGGCAGCAACAAAACAACCAGATACTACCAAACTTTCCACAGTTATCTATTCAAATTACTTTCCTACTGTGAGAGGGCTGAATAATGTAGCGCTTAAGGGTTAGCGACAATAAATAGCTACTGGTTCTTTGCAAGGCTGTAACCACATATTTAAAGTACACCTGAAATCAAAATTGACCTTATTTATTTTGTTAGCTCAAATTGCTAGTTTTGTGGTGAACAATTCATCCGTGCAAGTCAATCCACACAAAAAAAATTGTTTGGCTTCGTAATATTTAATCAAAATCTGAAAATGCTCCTCCTCTCTGCAACGGTGCCCCTTCTCTAATGACATCAGTTTGACGGCTTGGGTTGAAATCGCTTAAGCCACTCCCCTCCAACCGTTAGTCTGCTATGAGCTAGAGATGGAGAGGAGGAGCGCTAAAGTAAAACTCTGCCCTCTATTCAATATTCCGTTTCACTTGGAAATACGTCACAACACTGGAGAAAAGTCGTTTGCAACTTCCGGTTCACGCGGACTTTAAGATCGGAGATGGAAGTTTAAAAATGTATCACCATCAACAACAACAAAAAAAAAACAACATTTTGGTTGACCACTAATCTCAAAACTGGGGAGACATCTTGCTATGGAGGTTGCAGTGCTGATACATTGGCCTGAGGTGGGAAAAATATAATTTCTTGGAAGTTCAGCAGTAACGTTTTTAAACGAAATAAAGAAATGTTTTAGACAGAAACCGCTTCATTTCCTGAGAATGTGCCTAATGCTCACTCTGGAAAAAAAGTCCATTCAATGTCAGAACAAGGTGGTAACAGTATCGTTCTGTGCCACAGGATGATCATAATATTCAGAGATACAAAAATAACTGCACATCATGACACCGCTCAATATAATTACCTGACCAAGATAGTAAGACAAGATACTGGAGATGCTTAAAACCACACTATAGGTCATTTAAAACCACAGCGGTTAAATGATCCCTTTATCGAATGACACATTATGAATGCAAGAGCTCTGAATCAGTTCATAATTCAACTTGTAGGTGGAAAACAAACAATTCATAGATTTCGTTTTTTACCTTTCTGGTCCCCTTCATTGCTTGGCGTTCCTGTATCCCTTTGTTCGAATGACTCCACTGAAGTGCTCCTCTCTCTCTTAATCTTGCCTTTTGCACCATTGCCTGAACTCAGGCCTTGTCCATTTTTGAGTCCCATACTCCCTATGGGGCCTTGGGGACCTTTGGGTGTGTGGCTTCCACTCAGCGACTTGGGGTCACAAGGAGATGACTGTGATTGGCTGCCGGCACCCCCCTGCTTTCCCTGGTTGGGCAGTTTGGAGTCCATCTGTGCGGCGCTGGAGGGGGACATTACGGGTGGCGACCTCACCATGGCCTCCTGCTTGGATTTCGGACTGCTGAGAAAAGCGAAAAGAAAAGTCTGTGAGAGTAGCCCAGGGCACACGTGAATGGTCAAGATCTCTGATTTCAGAACTAATAAAACATTGGTACTGCTAAACTACTACATAAATCAGTGTTTCTCAACTCCAGTCCTGGGGATGCACCTGCCAGAATGATTTAGATGTCTCACTAATTACACCTGATTCAACTCATCAGATTCTTAGTGTGTCGAATAGGGAAAACATCTAAAACATTCTGGGTGGTGGGTCTCGAGGAATGGAGCTGAGAAAGACTGACATAAATCAACACCTAGAATAGAGATAAATAAAAAATATTTTTCATATAAAACTTATTTATCTTTAAAAGTAGTCAACAATACTCTGGGAGAATTCGAGTGTGTTTCCGGTTAGCTAAAAGTAATGTAATTTGCCCTATTGGGCCAGCTGTGTTTAAGTGTTACAAACTCAAAACGTTTAGTTTTCTGTGAAAATTTGAGCATTGGTATTTGCAAACTATGCAAAAATTTTATACTTTTTATTTAAGACTTAAATAAGTAACAAAAAAAATTAACATACACTCCCTTTCAAAGGTTTTGGGGTCGGTATGATAAAAAAATAAAAATAAAAAAAGTTTTTAAAAGAAGTCTCTTATGCTCACCAAGTTTGCATTAATTGGATTAAAAAGTCAAAAAAGTAATATGAAATGCTGAAAAAAAATGTACATTTCAAAATGTTTCATATTTTTAAATATTTCAAATGTATAATTATTAAAATATATTTTTTAAAGAAATTAATAACGACAATCTAAATTCTTACTGACCTCAATATTTTGTTGTGTTGCCATTTACTTTTCATAAATTTATTGTAGGGCTGCACGATTTGAGGGAAAATCCAATTGCAATTTTTGTAGTTTAAAATTAATGGCAGTGAAAATGCTATAAAAAAAAAAAAAGGAACACTAGGTTTATTGTGCTTGTTTGTAGGGCTGCACAAGTTGACTAAAAATGTGGTTTTTATATGGCTAATAATAATTATGATGATCATGATTATTATAATCAAAATATTAAACAAGAAATGATTATTATTACTATGATTAATATAACACTTTCACTATAAAATACAAAACAGTATTTAAGAATAAATTATCATCATTATCATATTTTACAGAAAACTGCAGGGTGGCATGCAGGGGGCCTATAACATTAAATCATTAGACAGGTCTAAGGTTGAGATAAAAAAAAAAAAAGGTGACAATTTCTTAATTTTTTTCTCAGGAAATCTTATGTATCCACTCCTGTACACTTTTCTACACTGGAGAAAATGTATGGACTCACACATCTAAATTCACATACATCTAAATTTCTTTAGAGAGAAATATTTTTTTTCCTATTTTTACCCAAAACAGTGATGTGAGTATACACATGTAATGTAATGACTGTTTCATTCATACTTGACGCCAGAGGGCGCCCTCACACAGATAGCCCAAAGTGAGACTCATAAAAGTAAAAAAAATAAAAAAATAAAAAAAACTTATATGGAAATCCCTTATATGGACAAAGTCATGCAGATATCAATGCAGCACCACCTGAACGCAGATAGAGATGTTTTTACTAATGAAACACGAAGACAAATTGTGACAATTGCGAAAATATATGGTTTGTCTCTTCAAGCCATCTCGGGTATTTTCATAAGAATAAAGTATATTTATAATGCAGTGCTAATCGACATAGACTCTCACTGTATACTATAAAATAATATATTTTCCGCTCTGAACACAGTGCTGTGTTTCAACATGAAACATGCTGCGCATACATTTAATTTAGAATCACTACCTTTGTGATCTCATAATCGCACTAAGCCAAATCACGATTTTGATTTTATTTTGGTTAATCGTGCAGCCCTAATTTATTGTATATTGAGAGTTAATAATTTATAACTGTCATAGATTGTAATCCATTTACATTACTTTGAAACAAGACAACAAAATGCCTTCACTCAATGGTCTCACATGTTGCAGTATCAGAAATACAAAACAAGACCTTAAAAGAACAAAAAGCACTAAATGTTTCTGCAGTTTCCACTTCGTCGGTGGAAAAGAAGTGGAATCCTAAGTCATAACCATTACCTTCCCTCACTTTGGTAAATAACTCACCAAAACACATAGGCCAGAGTGAAAAAACAGACAACTGAGTCATATCTTAGCAGCTGACCAGCCGATTGCAGTCACCACACCCTGAAAACATGCCATTCAATAATAGGAGGAAAATCTTGACATGTACCGGTGACGCAATTACAGTACTCTCACTGACCTTATGTCCTAGCCCTGTTCTTTGTTGACAGAGTGCCAGGTTAATATTTAATCAAAACTCGTCAAACCAGATCTCCTACAAGCTAGCCTCCATCCATACCCAAAGCAATGGGTCCACAGTGTCTGGTTACATGCCAACTGTAAGGAAACCAGGGGAAACTATTTACACGCCAACAGTAAGGGCTGGTCATTGTTGGACACCTCTGAGTTTGGCAGTAAAACTCATATTCCTTGTCCATTGCCACCATTTTGGATCTTGAATGTGTGCCTGAAAGCGCAAACCGCTTTCCAAAAGTTACCAGTTACACAGGCAATGGCCGTGTTTCAGAGCTCTGCACACTATAATGCAAAATATTTTCCAACATTCAGAGAAAATCGAAACGCCTTGGACAGCAGCTGCAAACATATACAAAATGGGGTGTGATTAGGCTGTGCGCCATAACGTTCACTGAAGGACTCCCAGGAGCCCCTCTGCCGACGCCTTAACCAGATCCAGATCTATGAATCAGCAAGAGCAGCCATTTTGGAACCAACGTCCAGCAGGGCGGGATGTATAAGCTCTGGCTGAGCTGAAGTGGGTCAGTTTCTCATATGCTCAATGAGGTTCTGGAAGCTTTCCAGGTCCAGCTCTGCCTTTAGGGCACAGTTTCCCCTGCACTTTAGCCGCAGTTACTTCAGCTCGTGCTGGTTTCCTGTCCACAAGAGACAGCTCAATGGACATAAGCAGAGGGGGAATTGCAAGTAAGTGGGCAGCAAATGATCCACTGGTGTGGTTCATCTTCATTAAAAAGAAATTAAAACAACAACTCCTCATACGCTTAAGAATAGTTTAATATAAGATCGCAGTGAATTAATTGTTTCTACATTTGTCCTTCCGCATTAAAACTGTTTATTAACACATTTACCCAGGCAATGCTATAAAACTAGGGATGAAACAAAAAATATTTTGATACTTTATTAATATTAGGGATGTTCAAAACTACATATTCCAAAACCAATTAGTCAGTGTTCAAAACAACTCTAGATAGACATATCCACTAGTCAGCTGTTGGACAGCTAGTCAACTGTGGTGACATTCTTGTTGATTATTTCTTCAAGTAATTGATATTTTTAATAAAAAAGTCAAATATTGTTTTCAGCATTATTGAACATGCACGTTAATCCATATATTTCCCAATGCTCTCTTCACTCACTTCTATACAGTTTTGCATGCCACACTGCACATACCAAACTATTTTTTATTAATTATAGCATTTTATTAATTTTAGCATTTTGTCATTGTATTGCTATATGCAAAACCATTCAAAAAAAAAAATAGTTTGTAAGATTTTTAAATGATTTTGAAAGGAGCCTCTTATGCTCATCAGTGCTGCATTTATTTGATAAAAAAAAATATATATTGTAAAACATCAAGTTAAAATAACAGTTTTATATTTAAATATATATTAAAATGCAGTTTATTCCTGTGATCAAAGCTGAATTTTCAGCATCATTACTCCAGTCTTAAGTGTCACATGATCCTACAGAAATCATTCTAATATGCTGATTTGCTACTCAACATTTATTATCATCATCAATATTTGGCTGCTTAATTATTAAACAGTGATACTTTTTTCAGGATTTGTTTGGCGAATGGAAAGTTCATAGTTCATGAAATAAACTTTTGAAACACTATAATTGTCTACACTGTCACTTTTGATCAATTTAATGCATCCTTGCTGAATAAAATATTAATTTTACTTAAAAAAAACTAAAAAAACGTAACTACTTTAATCTTTTGATCTGTAGTGTGCGTATACACATAAAAGTTCCGGAAGGAATAGTACATACATGTACATGCATGCATGTAGGATTCTCTCACCTCTGAGTGTTAGCCGATGGAGAGTTCCTCACTTTGGGGTTGCTGGAATGCATTGACGTCAGTCCCAGTGCGACAGAGGCAGGAGCAGTAGAGTGCTGGTGGGGACTAGGGGTGTGTGTATGTGTGTGGGAGTGTGTATGTGTAGTGGTGGGCGTAGCTTTGGCCCGGGTGCTCCGGGGCCCAGTATTGGGGGTTGCGACAGGGCTGCTACAGTCCTGGCCCTCTTCTTGACGTTCTTTGGCTCTCTCCTTCCTGCCTGAAGCGTTTCCTGGGGTTCCGGTAGCTGCGGTGGTAGCCGTGGCTGCTGCTGCTGGTCTCTCCTCCTGCACCTCCAGCATTCTCTGTGTGGGCTTGTCTGGAGTCTCCCCAAGGAGCCCTCACAGCCCCTGGCCACACTAAACACAAACAAACAGAGAACAGTTAGTTAATACCATGAAGGAAAGCAAACATTTACATTTGGTTGACTTCAATTAATTCAATATCAAAATAGAAAAGATTAAGGGGAAAAAAAAGAAAAAAGTCAAAATACAACATCCAAAAATCAAACTAAACCACATCCTTTATAAAAAAAAAACCTAAAAAAAAAAAAAAAAAAAANAAAAAAAAAAAAAAAAAAAAACTGACAAACTTTCAGAAAATCTAAATGCAAAAGGTCATGAAAAATATCACAATGTTTAACATTTAGAAAACAAAAACAAATGAAACATTCAAAATAAAAAGGAGGGTGCCAAAAATGGGTGTTAAAATGATTATAAATTTAGAAAAAAAAAAAATCTAATCTAAATACAAGACACCACAACAAACCAACAGTTAGTTTAAGAGCAATTCTGTATTTGTTTACTTTTCAATAAAAAAAAAGAAAAAAAAAGTGAAAATTCACCATGTTCAGAAAAACATCAAAATACATGATTAGCCCATGTCTCAATGATAATATACACTAACAATTGTGACCAAAAGTTTGGGATCGTTAAGATTTTTAAAAAATGTTTTTGAGAGAAAGTCTCTTATGATCATCAAGGATGCACTTATTTGATCAAAATTACAGTAAAGGCAATATTGTTGTGAAATATTACAATTTAAAATGTTTTCTATGTTAATATATTTTCAGCATCATTACTCCTGTCTTCAGTGTCACATGATCCTACAGAAACCAAATCATTCTAATATTATGATTTACTGCTCAAGAAATGCGGCTTAATATTTTTGTGTAAATTTGATACTTTTTTTCAGCATTCTTAGATGAATAGAAAGTTTGAACAGAAAACAGCATTTATTTGAAATAGTAAAGACATTCATACATTCATAATTTTGCTAAAGATCTGTACCCTTTGATCAATTTAAAACGTCCTTCCTGAATAGAAGTGTTAGATTCTTCCCAAAAAATGAATGGCAGTGTACTTAAATCTACTTATCTCCTTGCATTGCCACACCTAAACTAGCTCTAGAGAAGTAACCAACTTCAGGTCACATGTTTACTTGTTTGTCCACCTGTGCAGGCATGTTCCATAAGAGTTCTGAATAACCTCAAGTGTCTATGAACATCCACACCAAATTACTACACCATGAAATCCACAGAACATTCCAATCACATCCAAGACAAATGTTCTCCAAAAATACCAGTCATGCCAAGAATATAAGAACATTTCAAAACACTGCACATTTGCCAAAACTCTGTGAAATAAAAGGTGAGAAAATGTGGAACTGTGAATCTGCCAGGCAGTGGCCATCATCCAAAACTGACTGAAGAGTCAGACTGAAGGCCACCAAAATAATGATTTGTTGAAAACAAGAAGTCATGTAACATCTCGGATGGAGGCGTGTGATAGACCGAAAACAGTTTGCTGGTGGATTTTGTTGTCTGAACAAGAACACCACACTGAGAACACATTAACAGGAAGGAGAACCATCATGTTTTAAAGGCAAGTCTCCAAGCAAATCCAAGCAAAATGGATGAACCAGAAAGTTGGAGGATTCAAATAACCAACTGGACAATACTTTGAAACATTCAGCAAAAGCCAGTCTCAGATGAAATCTGCAGATGACGTACTCCAACTTCAAATGTTTGATTTGTTAATCTTAAGTTTGGGGTCAGTATTTTTTTCTAAAGAAAATGTATATTTTTATTCAGCAAGGATGCATTAATTTGATCAAAAGTGATATTAAAGACACAATGTTACAAAAGATGTCTATTTCAAGTAAATGCTGTATTTTTTAAGTTTCTATTCATCAAAGAATTGCACAAAAATTCTGAAGTGACACTGATTGTAGTAATGATGCTGAAAATTTAGCTTTGCCATCACTGGAATAAATTACAGTTTACAGATAGAAAACAGACATTTTAAATTGTAATATTTTATCACAATATTACAGTTTTTATTGTATTTCGATCAAATGGTAAGGAAACTTCATAAATAAACAAATAAATAAAAATAAAAAAATATCGTACCGACCCCAATCTTTTGAACAGTAACCCGAATCTGACCCCACAGTATATCAGAAATTTAAAAAGTACAGATTACAAGTGTAGAAAGAGAAAGAATGAGAAACCTGTACCACTTCAAAAACTCAACTGATAACGACTAGTACAAATCTTTTCACTCTGCAATAACCTACAAAAAAAAAATCAGGAGTGAGAATGAATGCATTTGTCTTTCAGGGTGTGCTAGTGCTTCTGTGTGTGAATGAGATTGTGTTAACATGTAGTGGCCTTCTGCTGTTACGCAAACGCTAGCTTTCATAAGATATGAGAACCCTCTCAAAAAGCTGCAGTGTCAGACTGTGTTGTCATCCAGAAAATATTCAGGGCAGCTTCCAAAACACTGAAATGATGCAAGCATCTCACATATTCCCTCCCAGCCTAACAGTGAGAACTGAAAGACAGCACTAACACAACACTAAACCTAATGCTTTTATGAAGCTTCTCAGGAAAAAAAAAAAAAAAGGAAAAAAAAAAAGGGCAAATGTTTATTATAATGCTTATACTAACTACAGGTAAATTATTTATTATAATATATAACATGATAGTTTATTATAATGCAGGGAAATTCCAAATAAAACATTGCTAGTCATGGTTTACCATTTTCAAACACCATCTAAACCCAATCGCAATCCAGCTTAACCTTCTTTAAACAATTAAAACAACAACATATCCCACTAATATGTAATATGATTTAATATCAGGGCTCTACATTTGCATGTGTTTGCATTTGCAAGTTAAAATAATGCGTGTGAATGTGAAAAATTATTTGCACACATCAGTGACATGATTGAAACTTAATATCAGAATAAAAACTCAATTCATTTAACAATGCAAATTGCTTCACACAGTTATTGGCTGCTTTTCATTGCTTTCTATTCATGTCAACAGAGAAAGCAAGCATACATATGCTGTTAAGCATTAACGCTTGTTATCGACATATTAAAATTATTATGAAAGTGCTAACATATTTGTTTACCTAAAGTGATCAGTCTGATGTAGTTTAGTTCCACCTGTAAAGTTACCTGTAAAGATTACTTTAATCTGATTATTTATTTATTTAATTTTTACAGTGCAAAAATAAGCAAATCACACTACCATTCAAGAGTTTGTGGTTGGTATGTTTTTAAAAGAAGTCTCATGCTCACCAAGGCTATATTTATTTGATAAAAAAATACAGTAAAAACAGTAATATTGTGAAACATTACAATTAAAAATAACTTTTTTCTATTTTTTTAACACATTTAAAAATGTAATTTATTTCTGTAATGCCAAAGCTGAATTTTCAGCATCATTACTCCAGTCTTCAGTGTCACATGATCCTTCAGAAATCATTGAAATATGCTGATTTGCTGCTTAAAAGGTGCTGTTTTTTTTGTTTTTTTGTACTAAAGCATAAAAATACCATAATATGTTTGCAGAGATTTAGGAAACATGCTAAGTTCGCTTTCTTGTTTCTCCAAAACAAGACAAAACAATGCTACAGCCAGTTATTCTACTTTGAAATATGCATTCTGTGTCGAAATGTCAGTTTTTGTTTTGGTCTGTGTGATCCTGCCCACTGCCAATTTACGCAATAGTATTTTGACAACCAGGGTTGCCAGGTGTTGGAAAACACAGCGTATTGCAGCCATGCACACAAGCAAATGAACGGGGTCAGAGATTGCAGTTGCATGTCTGGCAAACAAGTGAGCGCCGACTCTGAAGATGAGGGGGCGATGAAAAAAAAGCACCAATATTGTGACCCGTTTTAACAGCTAGCTGTCAATATTACTATTAGTGAAGTGACATGTGGCCAAGTATGGTGACCCATACTCGGAATTTGTGCTCTGCATTTAACCCATCCAAGTGCGCACACACACAGCAGTGAACACACACCCCGTGAACACACACCCCGTGAACACACACCCCGTGAACACACACCCCGTGAACACACACCCCGTGAACACACACCCGGAGCAGTGGGCAGCCATTGCTGCGGCGCCCGGGGAGCAGTTGGGGGTACGGTGCCTTGCTCAAGGGTCTCACCTCAGTCGTGGTATTGAGGGTGGGGAGAGCGCTGGACATTCACTCCCCTCACCGACAATCCCTGCCGGACCTGAGACTCGAACCCATGACCTTTGGGTTACAAGTCCGACTCTCTATCCATTAGGCCACGACTGCCCCACATACATACTGTACCTTTAAGAAACATTTCTTATTAATATATATGTGGAAACAGTGATCAGTGTGGGTTGATTTTCTTCCATGGGTTGATTCCTACCGCCCCAAAATTTAGCAAAAAACGTGGCACCCGACAGAAAACCGCAATGCACTATTTATGATTGGCCATTGGACTAGTTTTGTTGTGCAGACCTGGCAACCCTGACAGTGATACTTTGTCAATTTTCTTTATTAAAAAGTTCAAAATAACAGAATTTATACTATTATAAATGTCTTTACTGCCACTTTTGATCAGTTTAATGCATCCTTGCTGAATTAATTTCTTTCAAAGAAAAAAAGCATAGAGCTCTGTTTAATATCAAAAAAGTAAAAAGGAAACACAAAATGAAACGTCAATTGAGGCAGCCATTTCATTTTTTTGTCATTTAAAGCGTGGTTTCCTTGCATGGCCCCTCTCTCTCCTCTTGAACCCACACTTGCATACTGACATTCTCAGATTTCACCGTTTGCAGTGTGAGAGGCCGCCAGGCCGGTGTGCTGCTCTAATGGCGTACAGCGGCAGCAGCATGGCCGTCAAGCCTTCTCCAGCCCGCCACAGACATTTCTCTTCATGCACGCACACCCACCAACACCGTTGCCAAGGCAACCCCAACCGACAGGCCCTGGATCTACAACAGCCTCAAAAACACACACGCACCCACCAATCTGCTTGAAGAGTTACAACACATGCGCACTTAAATGTACAGACAGCTTTACTACATTTCTAAATGCATCTAAAGGCTTTCAAGAGACACAGAGGAATTTCTCTTTGAAACAGCATGCACAGACAAATTTTGAAATAATATTTTTTTTAAATGCAAAATTATTTAAAATGGAAAAAAAAATACGTAGATTCTAATAAAAAAACTAAACAAAAACAAACCCTGTTATACTCAATGCCCAATTGCGAGCATAAGCCGCCTGTGATGAGGTTTGAACTTGTGGGGCTAGAAACGGGTGAAGAGAATGCATGTTGTGCATTCAAGCTCAGACTTTTCCACTTCCTTCTCAGAAACGGACAAACATTCCAGAATGCGCTTACACTTCCTGTCCAGCCTTGAGTGAGTGGGAACAAGAAAGAGGGGAAAACAGTGGCCAGTGCGATGAGATATCCTGTTAAATCTGAAAAATCACAGCTTCAACAATGCAGGCTGAAAATATTCACACTTCAATATATTGTAAACAAAAAAATTCAAATTAAAAAATTCAGTAACAAAGCAAAATTTAACTACATAATTTCTTATTATTAGTAGAAAGAAAGAAAGACAGAAAGACAAAGACAGAAAGAAAGACAGAAAGAAAGAAAGAGAAAAAGAAAGAAAAAAGAGAAAGTGAGAAAGACCAAAAGAAAAGCGAAAAAAGAAACCGAGAAAGAAAGACAAAGCGAAAGAGAAAGCAAGACAAGGTGAGAAAGAAAAAGCGAGAATGAAAGAGAGAAAGCAAAAAAGAAAGAAAGCGAGAAAGACAGACCGAAAAGAGAATGCGAGAGATAAAAAAACGAGAATGAAAGACCGAAAGCGAAAAAAAGTGAGAGAAAGAAACCGAGAAAGAAAGACAAAGCCAAAGAGAAAGATAGAAAGAAAGAAAGAAAGCGAGAAGGACAGACAGAAAAGAGAAAGCAAGAAAGAAAAGCGAGAATGAAAGACCGAAAGAAAGCGTGGGAAAAAAGCAAGAGAAAGAAACCAAGAAAGACACAAAGCGAAAGAGAAAGCAAGAGAAAGCGAGAAAGAAAGAAAGCAAAAAAGAAAAAGTGAGAAAGACAGACAAAAGAGAAAGCAAGAAAGACAAAGCGAAAGCATGAGAAAGAAAGAAAGAAACAAAGCAAGAAAGAAAGAAAGAAAGACAGAAAAGAGAAAGAAAAAGTGAGATTGAAAGACCGAAAGTGAAAAAGAAAATGTGAGAGAGAAAGAAAGCGAGAAAGAAAGACAAAGCAAAAGAGAAAGTGAGAGAAAAGCGAGAACGAAAAACGTAAGGAAGAAGGAAAGAAAGCGAAAGATAAAGAAAGCAAAAAAGCAAGCAAGCAAGAAAGCTTCTTCTGTATCGCGCAGTGCTACAAGTAGATCAAGCCCGTTCACTGTATATTTCCACAATCCATTACCTCAAAACTGGCACAGCAATATCAAGGATACACGGCAAGGCGCTCGGGATGCGGCCGGCCGGCGATTCTGCTACAGGGCATCATCAGGAACGCAAACAGGCAAATAGAAAAATAGCAGGAGGTGCGTTGTGCACAGACAGCAGAGCTGGACGCCACAGAGCCGTGAGGCTTAAATGACTATATGAACTGTGTAATGGGCTGTTTACGGCAGAGGTCCTGCCACCCTTATTCAGTTAAAGCAAAGCTTCCTAAACTGCATTTCCATTTTGCATGGCTCAAGGGCTGTATACTCCCACTTATAAATCATAAAGAGAGTGTGCATGTGTGTAGGAGACGTGTGGGCTCGACCACTCGCGTGCGGCATCACGGTGAAAAGGATTTTTTATATTTTTTCCTCACACAGACAAAAAGAGCTGCTATAACCTTGAAAGCCATTGCCTTTGGGTGGAAAAAAAATAAATAAACACATGCACACACATAAGTTGTCCTTTAATGCTAGCTGTGGTTTTACGTACCCAAATCCTAGTCTTTACCAATACAGACATCGTATGAAACTGGTATTATATTGCTCTTAGACGTAGCTTCTGTTAATATAATAAAGACAGCTAAAGAGACAGCTTGCATGATTTACGGCTAGATACAGCAGCCAGAACAAACAGTCGACATAAAATCCATCAATCTGAACTGTTCAGAGTTAGATGGTTATGGAGAAAAGCTTTCATTCCTTATAAAAAGGCCAGACATATGCAAATCCCATTTATAATGCACAAGTGATTGATAAGAAATGAGCCTAAACTGACCGTCTGCTTTGGCTGACTGCCTGCAGTGACAAAGACACAAACAAGCAGATCTGCCTGTAAATTGTAGATTATTGACTTACTGCGGGGCCGTCGCAGACTGACTAGCCATCCAGACAGTCATGCATCTGACAGACACTTTCACACAAAATGACTAGCAGTGCATTCAAACTATACATTGTATTGAATCGAACTCACAACCTTCACATTGCTAGCACCAGACTCAAGCTACAGGGATGTTTCAATGACTGCGTTTACATGTGCACCAATAATGCAATTTTCCACTGTTTTAGTCTACTTAAGTCAAATGCAAAACACATTTCTATAGACGTATTTGATATTATTCTGTGCCGTGATGAACATAGCAATGCCAATGTAATGTCGCCATCGCATTCATCGTATGAAGATACGGAGCAGAAACTGGCAGCGAGTTGTGTTGACAGAGTTCAGTGATTTGTAGTAGAGCTGCACGATTAATCGTAAAAAGATTGTGATCTCAAATCAAACACCCATGCGATCTTATTTTATTAAATAACAATGATTTGCCCGTGTCTATTAAACCTTTGACAAAATCATATCGGAACTTTCAAATCTGTGTTTGTGTTGCCGCGCTGAGCCAGAGAGAGCAGTTTTGATCCACACAGTTAGAAATATTCAAATTATTACAGAAGTACTGAGATAAATTTAGGATATAAACAGTGATGCCTACGATAGCGATCAAAATGGAGAAAACAACCTTTTGAAACTAACTTGCTGCTTCAAATAACAGTTGTATCAATTACATCTTACGGCAAAATGTATTTGTCATATGGTGCGTCCCAATTCGCATCCTTATGCACTATTTTATGATGTTTTTAGGTATAAATAGTGTGAGTAGTGCATTCACACAGACGCTGTCAGATTTGACCGCAAAAGATGTGGTATTTTGATTGGATGCATTTAAGTATTCATGTAGTGATGTATTTACGGCATTGTGCCTGTTAGAAAATATATGGTCGGTTTTAATGTTATTTTAAGGTGGGGAAGAAATAAATGAACCATTTGGCATTTTGTTCGCGTACCCCCTCTGTCACCTCACGTACCCCAGTTGTACCGCTGAAATAGAGAAATCAATATTTTTTTACCCAGCCCTTGGGTTTACATGCCCGTTTATTAGGGCTGCCCTCGACTAAAGATTTTTCTAGTCGACCAGTAGTCGTTCATTTAAGCCATTAGTCGACTAATCGCACATTTATATTAATAAGCCATAAATCATAATAATGAGCCTTTAATCTTCTATGTAATTAGCCTAATCAGCGCTCAAACTCGCATAAAGGTTGCCTCAGCGCACTGGCAAACATAACGATTATGTGTCGTGAAAAAACGGCAAGGAAACTTTCTAAACATTTCAATAATTTACTGATAATGTTTTCTCTGTTTTCGGCTGCAGAGATTAAGTCAACGATGCTGACTCGTCATCTCCACAGTAGTGGACGCGCATATATGCAAGTTTCATATGGATTGCATAATCTGAGAATATTTATTTTCCTTTTGATTTGGCTCGGTTCATGTTTGTTACGTGCTCAAGTTCACTGAGACCGAGAGAAGAAATCGCATCCTGATTGCTTTCATTGTTTTATAAAAGCACAACGTTTTGCTATTATTGTGAGTTTACAGAGATAAAAGTAGACCCGTTACATTTTGCATTACTCTTATCTATACATTACTCTTCATTTAAATGCAGTGATCGCAAGCTGTGTGTGTAGAGCGTGTTTACTGCATATTATTTGGATATGCGCCAAAAAATAACGCACATTTATCTAGGACTAGGCTAACATTAGAGCGAACGGACTTGTAAAGTTGCTACTACTTACATGTTTCAAGTGATAAGCCATATTTGAGGTCGATGAATCATAGGCGAATGTTTGGATTTCCTGCCGCTAACAATCTCTCCCTCAAGGAATGCGTGACCTTGGCACTTCCTGTGGAGTTTTTTTTTTTTTCTGCGACTAACCCACTAATAAAATCTTGGTCGACCAAGCCTCTTCAAGTCGACTAACGGTTATTCGACTATTAGGGGGCAGCCCTACCGTTTATAATGATTCAAATTGGCATACACCAGTTTAATGCGTTTATGGTTGCTACGACTATGAGCTTAATTCCATTAGTTTGATCGAAGTATTCTGTTTACATGAAGTTACATGAGGGTGCATGTAAACGCACTCATTGTATAGACACTTCTGAGACAAATCAGTAAAGATCATATTGTTTGCTTTCAAACACAATACAAGGTGAATAAATAATTTTTGGCTTAGAGTAGTCAAACCTTTCTCAGCTTACACTGTGATTCTAGATAGATTGAGAATCACTTTTTTTTTTTTTACGATTCTCCTATGATTCTGAATGGACAACTAAACAAAATAAGTAATTTTAACATGCATCCTTCGAAGGACGCAGACTTCATAGGTCACACCTTCGAAGTCCGAGAAGGTCAAACCGAGCGTTGTTAAATGGGAGTTATATTATATTCAACAGTCTGAAAAACTTGTCTAAACATTTTCACCCTGGTTCATTTAAGTGAAGTGAAGTGAAGTGAAGTGAAGTGACATGTGGCCAAGTATGGTGACCCATACTCGGAATTTGTGCTCTGCATTTAACCCATCCAAGTGCACACACACAGCAGTGAACACACACACCGTGAACACACACCCGGAGCAGTGGGCAGCCATTGCTGCGGCGCCCGGGGAGCAGTTGGGGGTACGGTGCCTTGCTCAAGGGTCTCACCTCAGTCGTGGTATTGAAGGTGGGGAGAGAGCTGGACATTCACTCCCCTCACCGACAATCCCTGCCGGACCTGAGACTCGAACCCATGACCTTTGGGTTACAAGTCCGACTCTCTATCCATTAGGCCACGACTGCCCCAAGTAGTCATAATAAAGAATATTAACTACTGGTTCACACTCTGATTAACATGGAAACTTAAGGCCAACGTGGAAAAGACAGGATTTATCATCATACCTGGTTATGATACGGTTTTACACCTTTTCTACAGAAACAGGTTTACCATAAATACGGCACACTTATGAACTGATAAGTGACTTCATGTAATTAGTCTATTTATCAGTCAGGAGGAGGACGTAGTCCTGCACCTGCAGATCTTTCTTCCAGCAGAGATCTGCTCTAAACACCTGACTGTAATTTATAAGTGATGAAGTGAACCAAAGACCCTGATTAGCTCTTTCAGGTGCACGTTTAATTACAGCCGCAGCTCAAGTCTGCAAGGCAGATCTCCAGCAGCAGGACCGAACACCTCTGATCTATTCTATGCACATGATAACACCATCAAAAAATAAAATAAAAAATAAAAAATTTTTTTATAATATTTACAAATAGAGGTGGACTATATGCTCAATTAGGGATGTCAACAGTACTGGTATCTGTGTTACAAGTTCTACAATATCTGTAGTAGTCAGAAAAAAATTAAGAGAACGGCACTTACTGCTCTTCGCTAGGTAACTTTAATAAGATATAATACGATTTAATAAGTAGATTTAATAAGTCCTCTATAATCTAACATGAAACAAAACTAATTTTAATTACAGGTCTCCTTCTCAGTAAAAACCAATCAGTATTAAACAATCAGCATTAAATAAATCCTTACTAAATGATTTACAGCCAATAATCATGCAGTGAACACTATGCTAATAATTTAATTATTGCTTGAAGGCTAGTAGGCTATATTGCATTGTTTAATTGTTTAAAGAGGAAAGTGTGTTCATTTAGCATATTAGTTTTTGTGGTATTAAAATGACCAGAATCAATAAAATTTACCCACAACTATATAGCAAAAAACAAATGAAAGTGAGCCTATAAGCAAATGACAGAAGCATTGGACATCACTCAAGCAATCAAATTTTACAACCATTAATTGCAAGGCTAAAGTAAAGCTAAAGACAATTCAGTTCAGTCACTTCAAGCTCAGTTATTAACAGTGAATACTAAGAAGGGGGAAGGTTGAGATGTGTACACATTCTTACAGATAAAGGGATTCACTGGTCATAAACCAGCATTATTAGCTAAAAGTAAATTAATTGGAGGTTTTCAATACAATAACTTTATTTCTCTCTAAATTGT
>RJVU01037554.1:1628396-1657750 GCA_003731715.1 Anabarilius grahami | reverse complement strand
ATTATTTGAAAATATATTTGAAAACTATAATTATTGATTTTGGGAGCCATAAAGAGACCCAGAACATTTTTGGTGCACAGAGCCATTGTATTACAACATCCAGCCCAGTTGTTTTAGTGCCCAGATACATCTGAGGAATGCTGTACGCTCCTACAGACCATTACTGGAAAATGGCCCCAATGTACAAATGCCTAAATGTCTAATGCCCCAAACAGCAATCCATGTGGTGGATCCGTTCCTTAAACCGACTATTCAACTGTATCTAAAGTTGGTTCACAGGTTCATGTCTGGTGAACAAGAGTCCAAGGATCTGAACTTAAACAAGCCAACTGTTCTGCAAAACTATTTCTTTAAAACACCAATAGAGGTCCATCTATTTGTTAAAAAAAGTCCAGCTGTGTGAATGAAGGTCATGAACAATGGCTACACTGATCACCACATATTTTGAACCAGTTGAGGATATGTGGTCCAAAAATATCCCAACTCCGCAAACTCCAAACCATCACTGGACATCAACTGTCCAGAACAGTTGCCAGTTGTAACATGAATAGTGTTTTATTAAAAAAATGAATACTTTCATTCAGGAAGGATGCATTAATTTGATCAAATTGAAAGTAAAGACTAAGGATGCACCAAAATGAAAATTCTGGGCCGAAACAGAAAATTCAGGATGCACTTGGCCGAAAACCAATAATAATCAATTAATCAAACAAACGTATTTAATAATCAGCACGCAAGTAGCTAAAACTGAGTTTTACAAACATTTAAACTGCACATAAGGTAGTTTTAGATCAAAACGTGCCAGTGTTAAATAAACGTCTGTTTCGTTCACTGTTTAAGGCCTGAAACAGAAAATAGCTGAAATTTGGGTGCATCCCTAGTAAAGACATTTATAATATAACAAATGATCAATTTCATATAAATGTTCTTTTGAACTTTCTATTCATCAAAGAACCAAAAAAAATAATAAAATAAAATTATCACGGTTTCCACAAAAATATGAAGCAGCACAAATGTATTAAACATTGATAATAAGAAATATTTCTTGAGCAGCAAATCAGCATTATAAAATTACTTCTTAACAGTTACTAAAAATTCTGATTTGCCATCACAGAAATAAATTATACTTTAACATATGTTAAAATAGAAAACAGATCTTTCAAATAGTAATATTTCACAATATTACTGTTGTTACTGTATTTGTGATCAAATAAATGCAGCCTTGGTGGGCATAAGAGACTTCTTTTAAAAAAAATTTTTTTTTAAATCTTACAGACCCAAAATCTTGAACAGTACTGTATATGAAACCCATAAATACATCACAGCTGTTGTTTGACCAGGATGTGTTAACACAGGCGTGAAAATAAGATATGTAAACTGCACTCACCATGTCCCTCTTTGTCACGATATAGCTGTGGCCATGACTGCACTGACTGCAACAGAACACCACCAACCGCACAACGATCTGAGAGCGAGAGAGAGACAGAGAATACACATTTATTAAACACACTCAGAGGGCCAATGTAACACTGCTGAGGAAATGCTTTAAGAGGCAAGAGTAGTGTGTTAAAGCCAAATCTGCAGAATGGACTGAGGTAATGGCTTGATTAATAATAGATGGGTGAACCAGATTTTGATTGAATGACACTTGTTTGAAATGTGTATCATTATAAAGAACCTTTAGAATCGTCAAGCTTGTCAAACCCTCTCCCACACACTCTCTATATGCTGTAATATACCATTATGAAGTCCGTGAAAGGAATATTTCAACCAAATCACCATTTACTCACTTATGTCATTTAATACCTGTATGATTTCTCTTTTTTCAGATAAAACCTTGCCATCATCAGTAGCTCTGTAGCTCAAGATGTAAAGCTCCAGGTTTGACATCAATGACAGTAAATGCTATTGATTGTGTTTTTTAAAATAAGAAAAAGGAATGCTAGGAATGCAAGAATTTAAATGAAGAGCCTAATTTTTTAAGTAATAAAGTAAAAGAAAGTAATAATTTTATTCAGCAAGAATGCATTAAATTGATCTACAGTGAAAAGATTTTTATAATGTTACAAAAGATTTGGGTCACACTTTAGTTTAGGGTCCAATTCTCGCCATTAACTAACTATTAACTACGACTTTTCCCTTAATAAACTCCTAATTTACAGCTTATTAATAATTAGTAAGTTAGTTGTCAAGTTTATGTTTTGGGTAGGATTAAGAATGTAGAATAAGGTCATGCAGAACAAGGCACTAATATGTGCTTAATAAGTACTAATAAACAGCCAATATTCTAGTAATATGCATGCTAATATGCAACTAGTTAAAAGACCCTAAAATAAAGTTACCGAACTTTCTATTCATCAAAGAATCCTGAAAAACAACTATCATAGTTTCCACAAAAATTAAGCAGCACTGTTTTCAACATTGATAATTATAAGAAATATTTATTGAGCAGGAAATCAGCATATTAGAATGATGTGACACTTAAGACTAGAGCAATGATGCTGAAAATTTAACTTTGTAATAAATTAAATAAATTACACTTTAAAATATATAAAGAGTTACTTTATTACACAATATTACCGTTTCTGCTGTATTTTTGATACAAATCTTACAGATCCTAAACTTTTGTACAGTGAAAAAAGTAATTTGGACTATTTTCCTGGTGACTTTTTGTCCTTTTTGGAGCTTGTTGGCTAGGAGACACTATATGCTTCCATTGCAATGAAATGAGCAGCATGAACATTCTTCAAAATATTTCATTTTGAATTCAAATGGAACGCAAAGTTGGCATTGCAAACATGTTTGACTTTGATGGCAAGCTAAAGTTTGATACTATCTTTGAGTGTGTTATTATAAAAAACAAAAAAAAACAAAACAAACACACACTATAACATGTAAAGTTGGAACAAACACAAATACAGCCAAAGTAGACGCATATAGATGCATTGACCAGGTGAGGGGCTCTTCTATTCCAAGCGTGATTAAGTCAGCAAGCTTGTACCTTTCAATTTAAGAGTAGGTGAATGAATGAAAGAAAGCGAAAGAGAAGGTGCAAGTCTGTGTGGGTGTCCCCAAATTTAATAAACTCAGAAATAAGACATGAAAGAACTTTAATCAAAGGCTTCAAGCACTGATGCAAACACATGTCTCCCACAGTTATAAACTGAGCTTCAAAGCCCACAATCAGACAAAGAGCAGACGAATACAATTGTGTAAAGAAATGATGCATTGTTTTGTTTAAAAGTGACACTCTAAATCCCATCAGAAGCATCCTCGTCTAATGAGGTCACTTCCTACTCCAAACAGGAGCTGATCAACATCCAGTTTCCTCTTTCCCCAAAGTCATTAAAAGGATCTTCCTGCATCTGGTTCATTGTCATTGCCAAGTCCAGTGAAGCCTATGTTGATTATTATGACATTTTATTATTTGTACAACTTTTAACTGGATAATGGCAAAGGTGGGTGGTATTGTGAACTAAAGTTTCCTGTGCGCTAGCATGCTCTATTCAACAGGCCTCGTCTCCCACATATGTGGGTTTTTAATAAATGTGAGCAACAATATAAAAAAGGCATATAGTTAGGTCAGCAGAATATTACACCAAATCAAACCAGAAGAAACTGTGCATCTCCACATGAGAACCATTTCTGTGCCGTTTCTAACAGCGAAATTATTTCTCCTGATGTGACATCAATTGGCCATATCATCGGAGGAAGTCACATTTAGTACAAGCTTCAATGTGATGTTGAGTCACTACCAGAGACCGAACGGCTGCAGAGTTCAGATTATTCTATGGTCACCGCACAGTGTGACTTGGATGTGTTTAGGACAGAGAGAGTGAGAGACAGACGTCGATCGGAAAGGCAGATTCCGTGTATGAGATAAACACATCAACACAATGTTTAATATTTCTCCAACACATACAAACACATGAAACAATTTTAACTTTCCAGACCAGGAAAAAAAACATAATTAAAAGGAATAGTAATGAATAGGATAGTAATTATAGGAATAGTAATGGGGTGTTTACGGAACACAGAACAAAAACCTTTTAAAGAATGTTCAGGCAAAAAAAATAAAAAAAATAATAAAATAAAATAAAATAAAAATCCCTGCCTACGGCCAGAGATGCTGCTCCAATATCCCTGTGTCCTTGAATAGCAAAAAAGCAATTTGGAGAATGCATAGATGGAAACTAAAATTAAACAAAACAATTAAATCATCATCAAATAAAAATAAGTAAATAACTGTACTGTGCAAACTAGGGGGGGGGGAAAGAAAAAAAGATTCTCTGATGCATTGCGATTCTCTCTTCAATAATTCTGGATTGATTCTGAAAATTTCAGAATCGATTCTGAGTTCTGAAACAGCTGCAGTCTGCTTACTTTCAATTCCACACACATACACAAACACAAAAAACCCTTGAACCATCCATAAAACGGTCTTCCATAAAGTTTGAAAAGGTTGAAGCCAATTACAAGAGCAATCGCGGGCTTTATTGCATATGATAGCTTTGCTTGAAGTTACACTTTCTTACAATGTGTGGTCTCGCTCGCCGGTATTCCAGCCTTTTTCGTTTCCAAATGCTTTACTAAGGCATCATATTCATGCCATTTGGAATGCAGTGAGCCTATTTCAATACACAAAACTCACTTACTGACAGATAGCTGCTTTCAAAAGCTCACGTGCGCTTTGTGAAGAGCGCATACAGCATGCGGCTGTGTGCGACTCCGAGTAAGTAGTTAAATGCACTTGCATTTCAAAATGCTTTTATGATACTTAATGTAAACAGCAAGTTATTCCATAAGGGATTAAACAGACAGGACAAAATATCTGAATTCAGCCTATAAGATCCGCCGCCTGTATATAATGTCATCAGAAATAGTCTTGCTCTTTTTGCTGGAAAGTATTCAGAAACTTAAAGCACTCTTTGTTTATTGCTTTTAATATATTTCACTTATATTTTCATTAATAATTTAATTTGTTTACTATTTGCTTGTCTGTTTAGAAGCTATTACATTTTTTATTTATTTTTTAGTACCTACTTTTAATTACATGAGTAGTTTAATAAGAAAAGAACAAATAACTAAGTCTAATTAAAGTAATTAATACAAAATGTAAATCAAGAATCATTTTGGAATCGGATCGTGACTCCCAGAATCCAGATCATGAGGTGCCTAAAGATTTCCACCCCTAGTGCAAACTGTCTAACACCTCAAGTACAGCAAGCTTTCAGCATGTTAAGTCCTGTCAGTTAAACAAAAAAAAACAAACAAAAAAAATCAATAAATAAAAAGTTAGTCGTCAACTATTCCCTAATCAAATAGTTTAGTAAGTCTCGTTGCCCATTGTGATCAATTACCATTCACACACACTCTCTATTTTCAGTCTTCTAATGCGATACAAAAGCAATACAACAGACAAAAAGTTGAACATTCCCTCTTCAGCATTTAGTACATCATGAGGCTGAGTTATTAATGGAAGTTTTCATTATGGGGTGATTGCGCCTTCATATCCGCTATGAAAGCATAAACAACACTTATAACTTTTTAACAATCTCGCAAAGCACAAAACATTTACGACTTTTCCGCACCTTCCCTTGTTTTCTTGTCAATCACTTCAAGGCTTTCCTCATTCAGCACCTAAAAACATCCTTCAACCCGCCCGTGTCTACGCCCAGGGTTATGTTATTGTCAATCTTTATAACAGTTTTATATTTATGTGCTAATTAAAGGCTTACAAAATTTGTATCCGCACCGAGCAAGGTGACGGCAGACACGCACACAAAGGTGCTAACAAACACATGACGTGCATGAGATGCACCTCAACTGGGTGTCGTCATGAGTCTGTCAGATAATGTTGCCTCAAATTATAGGTTCTTTTGTGTGCGAACACACATACACCCTGCCTTCAATCAGAAGATGGTGACGCAAGCAGACATGGTACGACTTAACCTTCTTCTATTCAGAGAAGACTGGTGCAGAAACCTACACGCTTCCCTGCTGCTGGAAGGCAATGGTTGCATCTCTGTCCAGTACTGTAGAACAAAAATAAACCTTGCTCTCACTGCCTATCTGAACCTGAGTCTACTGTACCTCTCTGGCCCTCACAAAGGACGTAGAACACTCTAGAAACTTATTTAGGTCCAGCAGGGTTCAATCTGATACAATACATTTGATTTCTAAAGATAAGAAATCTGATCAAACTCTTTTCAAATACAGACTCTGAGAATCACAAAAAAAATAAATGTTTGTACAGTCAGTGTTTGGGATTGACAGCGATATTTCACTGATTCTTTAGGACTGGAGCAAATGCTAAAAAACTAGAACAAATAAAATGTCAACCACTTTTTTACTGAATCCGTTCAGAGGTTCAACCAACTGTTCAAAACTTGGGAGGTTTTTTTTTATGTTTTTGAAAGAAGTCTCTTATGCTCATCAAGGCTCCTTTTATTTGATCAAGAATACAGTAAAAACTGTAATATTGTGAAATATTACTACAATTAATATATTTTAAATTGTAATGTATTCCTGTGCTGCAAAGCTGAATTATTCAGCATCATTACTCCAGTCTTCAGTGTCACATGACCCTTCAGAAATCATTATTTAGAATAGAATAGAATAGAATAGAATAGAATAGAATAGCTGATTTGCTGCTGAAGAAACATTTCTTATTATTATCAATGATGAAATCAGTTGGGCTAGTGTTGGGCAATATGCTCCATAGTCATATCATCATTATTTTATTTGATCAGTAATTTGCTAATTTTTCTAATTATTTACTTCGTTTTGTTATCGCGGCAAAGATATAATTTGGTGAGCAAAGATGGAGTTGGTGATGAAGAAAAATGCCACTTCACATAGAAATATTTTACCCAAAAGGCATGCCCGTGGATATTACGCATAAAATTTGTAAACTTTGCACGAGAGTTATGCCGGTGAATGTGTCTCTATCCAGTCAATTATTCCCTGAAAGTCAAAGTAAAAACTGACCAAGCTTTTAGCATCTGACGCTGCACGGCACATTCATTCTCTCAGACACAACAAGAGTTAAGTGCTGATAATGGTATATCTTCCATCTTATTTTACTGGCTTAATATTTCTCTTGTGGACCATACATTAATGACAGTGGTGGGGGGGGGGGATCAATATAAGCTGATTTTGATTTTCATCAATGATTGATTATTGTGCAGTGTTTGGACCTAAAGACTGTTATTAGGCCTAAATAATTTAATAATTTGTAATTGTATTGTTATTAGAGTCATTAAAATATTTGTTAATGTGCTATGGAAACAAAAAATGCTGATGAACAATGGTGCCGTTTTTGCCTTACTTAACAACTGTATAAGAATAATGCGTCTCTTTTATAACGACCAATCTTGACAATTTGTGAATAATAGATCAACTTGCAATTCAATTTTGATGTGGGATGTAGTATCATAGTGTGTATTTAAAGGGTCATGAAACCCCCTTGTTTTACCCTGGTCGTTCACACCTCTGAGCTGCAAAAACTCTGTTAAAATGGGTGTGTAAAGCTCTGGAAAAGTAGGAGTGTAGAGGGGGGGGAAGAGGGAAGAGAACAACCAATGAAGCACAGACACAGAACACACTTATTATACAGAATAATGAATATTAATATATGAGCACAGAGAAAATGACAACAAACTCTCAAGCACAAGGGAAATATGCGAAAGAATATTTAATAGGGCTAATAATAGGCAACTTTGATTACGTTTACGAGCACTGCAGTCTCAAAATCAGTCTTTTGTCTATTATAATAATCGTGTTGTCGCATTCAGATAGGCTACACCACTGTATCAGTGTCCAGTTTGAACATATAATCCATTTGAAGAAGACTTGATGAAATATGTGTGCATAACACCGTGCTGGTAAATGTTTGGTGCAGGAGAATGTGTGAAATAAAAACTTTAAACACAGATACTTTATTCTGTATATGAGCTAGGATCCACGTGGCTAGTGTTGTTAAACTCATCGTGGAGCTCCGCGCTGAAACCGATCGTATGCGCTCATATGTATATCATAACAGTCGTATTTTTCATGTGTTCATATTCAAACTCCAGTTCTGACCGCATCGCGAGCAAAATACAAACAACACATGTGCTGCTGTGCTGAGGGAAACATACTGTATAGCCTACGGCTCGCGTGTTTGAATGCAGCTAGAGCAGGCAGAGGAGAATGAGCCGCACTTTTGTGACATTTGAATTCTCCGCTGTAATGCGATCTCACGCGAACATTTTCCATTTGTGCTGGTAGATTACAGCAAAACAATCCACATGCACACAAACGTCTGCTCTGGTCGCGTCGCAGGAAAACACATTGTGTTGTAGCACTGAGGAAACGAACACCAACCATATGTCTCTGAATGACAACAGACCGAGGCGAGAAAAGTGATACTTCCTCATGCATAATACCGCAATTATAATCTCATGCATACTACAGCGCAGTGATTGGATTAAATGACCTTTATGTCATGAATATATGTCGAGAATCGCTCGAAACGGTCTACGTCAGCATGTTCGACCATGCCCATACTTGGGCCGAAAGTACACGATTACGTCAGATTTTGTGACTTTGCTCCGACTCAGCTTTTCAAACCAGAAGACAGAAATCGCTCTGAAAAATGCAAAAATAACTATTTTTCACTTATGAATAACATTGAGTACCTTTAATGTTTTCAATGATGTGCAGCCTATACATATCTGTTTACATCTCAAAATAAGTGTTTTGGGGTTTCGTGACCCTTTAAAACACAATTTCATTGAGGAGTCCTCGTTCTTTATATGCGCATTTCAGTGTCACAAGTGTGGTTATGAAATTAGGTAAGGCAAAGGAATTGTATTTCCTAATTGTAATTTGATAATACTAGCCTGATAATAATAATTTAATACATGAATGGGAAAATGAGCCAATTATCGTCTTGATATCATCAAAGGCATCAGCCATCGGGGATATCTCTGACTATCGCCGACAGTCTATCAGTACAAACTTCAGTTGCACTGCTTATTTTTGTGGAAAGAGTGGCGTTTTTTTTTTTTTTTTAGAATTCTTTGATGAATNAATAGAAAGTTTCAAAGAACAGCATTTAAAAAAAAAAAAAAAAGAAAAAAAGAAATCTTTTGTAACAATATAAAATGTCTTCACTACCAATTCGTCCTTGCTGAATAAAAGTATAAATTGTTTTACAAAAAGAAAATTATTTCTCCATTTATTTTTTAATCTATTTTTCTATACGATAAATGTGAATGCTGACAAAGAATGATGATGAAAACATGGCATTGCAAAACAGCAGATTGGATATTAAATATGGATATATTCTTTTGTGTTCTATGCAAGAAACAAAAGTTTGGAACAACATAAGCAGTAAACTGCCCGCGTTTACTCACCCTTAACAGTTATTTGTTAGTTGGCTCCAAATGGCCAAACAATAGACTAATATATCATCCAAACTGATTAATTGGCTATCACAACAAGGAAATCAAGAAGCAAAGACAGAGATTCAAATCATCCTCAATCAAGAGACCTCATCCAAATCAAGAGTTTCACTGATGGTATTTCTCTTCTTTCAACTGATGGTATTTCAAGTACTAGAGCTGAACGATTCTGGATAAATTGAGAATCAGGATTTTTATTTATTTAAAACAGATCACTATTTTCCCATGATTATGAACAGACAACTAAACAAAATATTACACAATTTACTAGAGGTTCTGACAAAATGTTAATTGCTACAGTCCGTTTAAAAAAATTAATTTGAATCTTTTTTTAAATCGCTTTCAATGAATAATTCAATGACTCGTTCATAAAGACTTCACTGGATGAATCAGCATTTTTGAACGAATATCTTGAAATAATTATTCAATAAACAAATTTAACAGCCACTTGTCACCACCTACTGGTGTAACAATGTAATTGATACAATCTTTATTTGAAGCGTCAAGCTACATTTAAAAGGTGATTTACTCCATTTTGATCACTACCATAGACATCAGTGTTTATATCTGAACTGTAAACTTTTATCCCAGTACTTCTGTGATAATATGAATTATTGTTACACAGAAATAATGATACTGTGTGGTTGAAAAGACTGTTTGTGAAGCAGTTTCACACTTACACATGACAACCGCTGTTTCTGGGTCAGTGGCAGCACCAACGCAGATTTAAATGTTCGCTGTTATCCTACATGTCAAAGGTTTAATAGACAGACAAATCGTTGTCATTTAAGAATAGGATCGCGTGGGTGTTTGGACGGAGATCATGCAGCTCTATAAAAGTACATATTATCCTTCTTACACCAGGATCAACTTTTTTGAACCAAAGTCCCCAAACCTTTCACAGACCATGCAAACATGCATTTGTGAATGTATTCAACCATTTTGCTTTCTGCAGTGTGATTTTTATTAATTTTTCAATTTAACTAAAAAAGACCCAGCTTGACAAACAATAGCTTTCTACACAATACCCACAACATGCTGTTTGAATGTTCTAATGCCCATTTCTATCAGGCATGTGTCTGTTTCCTCCACAGCACCTGAACATTTTCCAAACGCATTAGCCGTAAACTGTGCAGGCCTGGGCTGAACCCAGCGAACTTAAACAGTAGACAAATGTTCAGTGCCTCTATCCCTTCTCCTCCTCGTTCTCTCTAAATGCAGCGCTGCACTCTTGGCCGTGTATGTTCCTTTGTTCAGTGGAGTGTCTGTGTCTGTCTAGTGAAGTGAGCTCTCCTGATCTGAGACCACCGCTGGCATGGATCACACTCGCTCCTGTGTGTATGTGTGTGTCTGTGGTAGAAGGCTCTCCTGCTTGGCTACCAGAGTTGGCATGGCGTTCCCGCTCCCTAAATGCAAGACTAAACTTCTGTTTCTGTGTGTGTGTTGTTGGCATGGTGCTGCAGGCTTCTACAGGCCGCCAAAGGCCTGGCGCCATGGTGACATGATGTCAGACGACCAGCTGGTGAGAAGGGTGATGTGCACTGGCACGTAAGTGTGTGCACGTGCATGCATGCATTCACACACAACTGCAGAAAACGAGCATGCTCACATATAATACAATACTTCATGTGCACAATGTACAGATGGCCAATACACATTTTCAAAATCGACTAGTCAGTATGGTTGCTTGAAAGACTAGTCAAATAAATCGGTCTTAAGAAAGCACTGAATAATTGGCTGTTGCAACATTACAACATCAGAATTGTGCAGTTAAAAAATGATTTGTTTTACGCTATGTCGTCACAAAGCTATTTTCATGGCAAGAACAGTATAAAAATTGAAAATAAATATTTTAAAGGAGATAAAGGATGGACAAATAATAAATATTTTACTCAGAGAAAGATAAAAACTTCTGATGACACTACAAGCTGTACAGTAGCATAAAATAACACAAAAGATGATATTTTAATAAATATGTTTTTTTGGACCCCAAATATTTTTTATTGTATGGACCAAAAAACAGTTAATGGGATCCGATTAGGCTAATTCTTTTGAGTTCTGCAGAAGAAAACGTAATTCAGGTCAGTAAATGATGACAATTTTATTTGATCATCATGACCCATACTTAACAGATAGTACTACGGATAATATGAGTTACTTCACATTAACTAGAAAAAACACTTATAATTTGCAATTGTTTCATATAGATTCCAGATTTTCAGGGCACACACACAAAAACACAGACAGACGTCCAACAAAATGACACTGTTAAATTCGGGTCCATTTAGCAGGCTGGCACACAGGCCCCCCACATAAAACTTATGAACTGGCACACAGATGCGCTGGCCCAAACTGCTCTTGGCTTGGTGGGTATAAGCTGGCACAGCTGGACCTCTCCATATCACACAGAGGCTGAAACTGTGAACACATACACCGTAAATGACACAGCTTTAGGTCAGCAGTACCCACCCCACCAGAACCATATTCTTGCAAGAGGACTGAAAAAACTCAGTCTTGTTAGCACATGACATTAACTCTAAAAGAGAGAATGAGAGAAGTAGAAAGATAAGGCAAAAGCCAATTAGAAACCTTATTAACACCTTTCCTCTGTACACTCAAGTATAGCCGATATGGTAAGCATGGCATCGGAGCAATGATGGATGCTTTTTCATAGAAATAAAAACCATTTATTTCAGTTGGACAACGGACGCTACAATTATAAACAAAGTGACCGCTCTGCTCCATACAGCACGACTTAGAGTCACAGCACAGTGAAAGCAAGAGGTTAAGATTTAACTTATCACGTGACAAGAGTAAAGGCAGGAACACACCAAGCCGACAGTCGGCCGTCTGGCAGTTTTTGTTCGTCGACTAAGTTCTCTCAGTGTGTTCCGCACCGTCGGCTGAAGTTGGTCATCGTCGCCTTTTTTCCGGCAGATTCTAAATGTTGAATCGGCGTCGGAGCTCGTCGGTCCGTCGGGCCATCTGATCATTCTGATTGGCTGTTTAGATACTGCCACCTGCTGGTTCGGAAAGGCATTTCATCTCACGCAGGCACAGAACTGACGTGCTGCTTGGCCGTCGGCTGTCTAGCATTGGTTTGGTGTGTCAGGCCAACTTTGGACACAGACGCTGCCGACGTGAGCCAACCCCGCAGTCTGCTTTCGTCGCCACTAGTTCGTCGGCTTGGTGTGTTCCGGCCTTAAGAAGAGACGACTGACAAAACGATGGCAGAGGATTTGGTGCGCAACAGATCCTGAGCGTCATTGACATATCTTATCTTGTAAAATGTGCAGTTAGTACCGCCGCTCCCTATACACAGACAAGAAGTGTGACTGTAAATTCAAAAATCATGAATTCGATCACGCTTTCAAAACCCTGCATATCGATAGCGGCAGCTGGATGTCTGCAAATTATATACAATATCCCCCACATATACAATATGTCAACTCACATGCATAACACAAAAGCTTCAGCTCATGTGTTTTCTTTCTCAACCATTCACTTAAAGCAGAACTAAGTAACTTTTTTACCTTCATAAATAGTTTTCTAAGTTCTTACGATGGTTAATTGACTTGTAGTGGTGTGTTTGAGGCGTGCACTAACCCCCTCTGGCACGTCTACGCCAGAAAACAGCACTTGCAAGTTGAGCTGCGCCGACCCGACACAATCTCGCCTCATGTTCACGCGAGAGTGACAAAATGCTTTACGGTAATTCAAAAACAATGTATATATTATGACTTTATAAGACAATTTCGAAAATTACCCACCTCCATCGAGATTTCTTGTACTGTATTTGCAAAACTACTGCGCTGGTGAGCGTTGTAGTCATTGTAGTCCAGAGCTGCGCTTGGAGTATTTACGACAGTGTGATTCACTGAAGGAACCTGTAGGGGGAGCTTCGCAAATCTTACGGAGTTCCGCTTTAAGACATAACCAACTGTGTTTACGTGAATACTCACCAAGATGGACATTTTGACCATTTTGTGTGTATTTGACAGTTTAAGTCCAATAAGATTTGAAAAGGAACTCAATTTGGAACGTGCAAGCTCTTTGAGAGGCGGCTTTATGTTGCGTGCTGTGGAAATGAGCGCAGAGTCTTTCAAAGAGCGTGCAAGTACTACTGAATGAAATAAAATCGCATGCATTTAAAAAAATTTTTTTAAATGTATATAGTATGAATATGGGTAGCATGAATACAATTTAAGACAATAATCTGCCAGCGTCAGTTCACTGCCATTCACAACTCCTCTACCCTGGGCTCTACAGTGCGACCATTTCAGTCGCATTTGCGACTAAAAATAACTGAGCGACTGTGAAAAAAATATTTAGGCGCACTGGTGCAAGTGACCCGATTGATTCTCATGAACAGATCTATAATACAATCGGAATAAAAAAGCACAACACCCAAAATGCATCTACACTGAAAAACAGTTATGTTTCATACTGTAATCGGCTGCTTTTCAAATCTTCATTCAAAGACTTTCCTTCAGTCAGCAGAGCAAGTGCAAAAGACGTGCGCAAAGGACTACACTTCAAAGATTGTATAAAGGTGAAATGGGTATGACGCGCTTACCAGACCGTCTCATGCTGCTGATGTTTCAGCCAAATTAACTGGAAATACTACATTTGGATTATCATAAGCAAGGTCGAAAATTAACGGGGGCTTGGGGCAAAAATGCCTCAATTTATAATTTTTTTTTTTAAAAAACATGTTATGAATGCCCGTGCGCATACTTTCACTTTTGAAGTAGCGGCAATTGCTTGAATCGTGGGTGGGTTCGTTATTATTCTTAATGAAAAACACAACAACAAAACAGTGCAATGACAAAATCGCTTAAATATGCGTGTTTACATTTCACTTTGCAATCAAATGTTCATCCATAGTCTTGTCATTCAGAAAAGTGAGGCGAAATGGGTGAAGTGATGTGAAATCTGACTCCTGCTGCTGATCTGTGCCTCAACTCTCGTTCAGCTCACTGAATTAAGCAGACGCGTTTTAACTGTAGTGTCTGTTCTCTAACTGAACTAAATGATTATTATTATGATTATTTAAAAAAAAAATCAAAACGACATTGGGGGCGGTGCCATGGTCACGGTGGGCAAGTGATATAACCGGTGTTGCTGCTGAACACTAGTAACACCATCTATCGCAGCTGTTTCTCCGAGTATTGGCGTGATTGCAAATGTGGTAGTTACTGATCTTATTGAAGTCTAATAAACAAGCTGATATTAAGTGACAACATTTTAGCCACAATACTGTCTGTTTTTGCTCTATTTCGTGAAAACAGTTCAAACAAAGCCACACCAGAACTGTTGCGCGTCTCCAAGCAACGGTGATATTGTATGAATCTGCGTTTGAACGACTGAATGAATGACTCGCACATTAAGATTTACCACCACCTACTGGCGGTTTTATTTTCATTTTACACTGTACATAGACTGTTTTTACTTAAATATCCAACTTTTAAAGTTTCATTTTTTACATATTTCTAAATTAAAAAAATTATATTTACCAATGAGCTGCAATATATGTAAATGTCTAAATAATACCACTTCAGATGGAGCTTCTATGCCACTTTTGCAGTGCAAAGATGGATTTTTTGAATGATTTCTTTTGATTGGTAACAGTCTCATAATTGGGTGTTATTGTTCTAACTGAATTTATTGTTTAACATTTAAAACAAATTTTCTATTTTAATTTAAGAAATTGACAAAATATGATGCATACATTTAATAAGTTTAGAAAAAAAAATGCTCTTATAAATGGTAAAAATGCTACTGGAAATTAATTTAAAGGGGAAAAATATCGCCCTGTAATGGGAAAGTTAATGTCTGTTATCGATCAGAAAGTGCTCCTAAATTTTGACTTTGCTCCTAAATTTCTCATTAGGAGCACAAATGCTCCTAAAGAAAAATGTTAGCGTAGAGCCCTGATACTGATAATTTGAATTATTGTAACAGATATAATGATACTATGTTGTTGAAAAGATTTTTTGAGAAGCTGTTTTATTTCTAAACATGACGATTGCTCTCTCTCTCACTCTCTCTGTCAGCGGCACGCCAACACAGATTTGAATGTTCTGCAGTGATCATACTTATCAAAGACTAAGGCTAATAGACATAGCCGGAACAATTTCATTTAGGAATAAGATTGCATGGGTGTTTGTTTGGCTCGAGATAGCAATCTTTTAAAGATTAATCTTGCAACTTTAGTTAGAGTGGTTTGGTTCTTGATTCACTCCACTGACTTACTGAATCACCAGGAGAAAACTATTCAAAAAGAATAAAAGTATTAAGGAATCAGAACCAGAATCATTCAATCGCTTTTGATTCCCATCCACACTCAAACGTTCGCCTGACACTCAAAAATCCATGGTGAATAAGGAAGCCAAGGCAGACAACAGGGTTGGGAGCATTGTCTACATAAATCAATGTCACTTCATAGTCCCACCGCACATTATCATAAACTATATGCAAACAACCACATGAATTTCACACAGCGTCTGTGCAGAAGGTAAAGGAGCATCCCCGATCTTTATACCCAATTCCAAAATTAAGCCTGGCAAAATAGTAAGCGCACCAAGATTAGCAGAGCAATATGGTTTCGGCAGAGATTAAAAGAGCCTTTTTCGTTAAAGCTGCTCTGGATGACAGCTGTGAGGGTGGACAGATGGTGCGCTGGCCTGTAGGGGAGAAGCCAGCAAGACTGTGTCAGGACAGGGTTACTTGGTCACCAGTGAGAAACCGTGAGACCAAAAAGCTTATAGCTGCAGCGCAGCACCCAGCGGCCATGATTAGCATTTAATGACGCTTGCATACTGAGAATGCTACCCTCCGAGACAAATACGGTTACGTACAAAAGAGCCCTAAAAAGTCTTTGAGACTGCAAATACAAATACTGTTACAACTACCGTTAGGTAAGAAATAAAAACTTTTTTTGAAACATTTATAGTGATATGAAAATTACAGAGTAAAGTGCTAACACAAATGCTGTTGTAAGTCAAAGGAAGAAAAATAAAAGTTTGTGTCAATCTAGGACTACTTCGATATATATTGCTAAGAAATATCCAGATAAACATTGCAACAAAAAAAAACAAAAAAAAACAAAAAAAAACGTATTGCTAATATATGATGACTTGTTAGTCAACAAATGCAAAAAGGAGGATTGTGTATGTCTAGGATGTTTTTAAAAAAAAAATTGTACTAATATAAAAGGTTCTCAGTTAAAATGCTAGAGCTTTGATCGTATGTGTGCGCTTTACCACTGTATAAATGTGGTTAGCAGGAGTTTGAAGCTCTTGCTCTCTTCATTCGCTTGAGGCTACAATTTGGCTAACAGAGTTGGTGAACTGCGGGTCGATTTAATGCTGCTAGATTCTGTCTGAAAACAGACAATGATTGCACTATTACACAACACTACACTTCTAATCTGCAAATTTAGACTACAAAATTAAATTTCAGGGCATTTTCTGAACTGTTTAATAGATATACTCCCAAACACCTCACCAGCAAACCAACTACAATAAGGTAAAAAGGAAAAGACTAAAGAAATCACTTACAAAAACGTACTACAGCAGGACTATGACAATATCAGATATTACTTTCATTTATACTATAGTAGTGACTGTACTACCATATTCATTTACATCCCTACTGAGAAAAAAAACAGTTAAAACCAGCCTAAGCTGGCTGATTTTAGAAGGTTTTTTGACAACTTTTTTAAGGTGATCTTAAACCAGCTAAGACAAGCTAACCTGTGATAGCGTTTTTGCTTTGTTTTTTTTCTACAGGAGGGACTGTACTTTAAAGAATGGTATTAAAAGGAATCAATTAAAAAACAAAACAACAGCAACAACAACAACAACAAAAATGCAATGGTAATACATAATACATTTTGGTAGCACTATGAGGTAAATAAAAAAGAAAATGCAAATACAAGTACAGGCTTCTGCTTTGTCTAACATAAACTGAATTAGATTACAATGAGTTCAATCTATGCCAGTCTACAAGAGAGTGATGCATCTTAGGCCCAGTTTACAACTTCAGTCTCTGGTGATCCGATCGATTACAAGTGGTCAGACCTATACACAGTGTCCAAAATGTTTTGTGATCCAAACCATGGTGTACACTAATGCATCCTGAATGATGCAGCCAAGAAAACAGCACAGGATCGCTTACTCGTATATCAAATCAACCACTGCACTAAAACAATGGTTTTAAAATTGGCCATTTACGTGTAGCTTAAAAAAGGAAATAATGCTCCAAATGTAAAAAAAGACCATACAATGCACAAGATTTCACAGAAACTCTCCAGTTTGCCTGATATCACCATGTATACATCATGTGAAACACACACATCTGAAGTTTAGCTTATGTAGAAGTTAAACTACAAGAACTCTCAAACTATCAAAAACCAGAGACCATTTTGTGAGAAAATTCGATCACAAGTGGTCACAGGAGACATATTTGGGACATATGCTACTACCAGGTATAAACAGGGCCTTCATTTAAACAGGAATGCCACCTTAATTTTGATTTCCAATGGTCATGAACACAGTCACCAATTACAAATATGGTTGGGTATCATTTGAATGTTAAAGATTCCAATTCTGCTCATCGATTCCGATTCTTATTGATTCCTAATTTCGATTTCAATAAAGGTGAAAAAACAAAACAAAAAGAAAACTTGGATATCATTCACATTTATTCTAAGTCCTATAGCAAAACATTTAATTGTAGCTGAAAACAGCAAGCAAGTCTTCTTGCCCTTGAATGGTTTAAAAATTACATTAAAATGCACACACAGGAAATCGAAATGCGCGTTTATCATCGAATCACCGGGTCTTGGAAATTAAGAAACAGTTCTAAAATGGAACCGGTTCTTGATAGCCATCCCTAATTACAAAGCTCATTTACATAAATCCTTGTTTAACAAACATATATGACATACATATTTAGCAAAGTGCAAAAAAGGATTTACATTAGAAATAATTTGATAGCTGGGCACTGACAGACATAAGGCAGTGTGGACCTTAAAGTTGGCATTAAATGAAAATACAACTTATTTCCTAAACGCATGTTATTCATTTGTGAATGATTCAGTCATGCATGAGTTCATTTTTTTATGTAATTTTAATCAAAAGGTCATAACTCGATCTTCCATTGGAATGACAGACTTCTCTCTGGTGATGTATGTCAAGACTTCTCCAATCATTTAGTTGGCTTAAACCTCACCCCTTTTTTAAATCAACTGCAAGCTCACATTCAGATCTGCCTCCATCTAAACAATACCTGATAGAGCCAAGTCCCCACCTTACTTTTACCCCCGATAATCCGTTTCACTGAAAAAAAAGATGTGCCGCTACTTCCGCTACATTGTGACTTGAAAGAACAGATTCTAATAAGTGTGTAATGCTTTATATTCTCAAAGGTAAATACCTCTCTATGAAAAGCAAAAACAGAGTCTGAACATTTACACATGCAAATCCTATTTCTCCTGGAGAAACCAGCTCTTTTTTGGACAAGCAACCAGCTTGTTTGCTTCCAATTTATGCAAAACAAGCATTTGGGTTTTTGGGTTCTTTTCCAATGAACTCAATGTTAGATCACATTAACCTACAGGTTAAACTGTGACTATTATAAACTTTTAAAAAAAAAACAGGGCTTTAGAAGTTTGTCAGTGATAAATAACACTCACAATTCAGTGAGGTAACCCTGGCAACAAGACAACCAGTAAAGAAAAGTATGACCCTCTCTGGTTAAAGGGCAGGATTTCCGCTGTGGCCAGTGGGGTTTATAAAATCCTCCTGCACATTTATCAAAATCACCTTTAATTATGAATTGCAAAGGAAATGCAAACCACAAACTAACATACACAGGCCTGAAAGAGGGGACGGTACTAATCAAAGAGCATGCAAGCAAACGGGCAAGTCATTGCAAAGAATACACACAAAAAAAAACATTCACAGACAAACAAGCACTATAAACATTTCTCACCATGCAGGTTTCAGATATACAGAGAGACCATCCAGCTCAAAACACATTAAAGACCATTACATCTGCACAAAGACTGTAGCAATGTTTACAGGTTGCATTCTGCGTGTAGGAGTTCGAGGCTGTACACAGAGAACTAACCTTCCCAAACGCACAAAAACTTGAATACAGTTCCTTACCTTCAAAAGAACACAAACAACACTAGGTTTAACAACGTCAGACAATAACATTGATATATCTTTCTTGCTACTGACTTATACCTACTTGGGGTGGGAATTGGCAGAGGCCCCACGATACAATATTATCACAATACTTAAGCCACGATTGTGATTTTAAACATATTGCGACAACATTATTACCTTTTACAGCTGCAAATGTCCCAAAAGGAAAACTTCGTCCATGTATATTTTTATTAAAGTACCGACCGCGATACCAAGTTGGTACTGACATTTTTAAAATGTGATGCTTTGAGTGCTGTTGAGCAGATTCGTAAACACTTCTGATTGGCAATTGTGTTCACATGCTCATCACATATGTCTGTGATTGGCTACAATGATCAACGCTTCAAAAACATGTTGTAAATTGACAATAACGCTCTTCACAGAGCGCTTAGACAGATACACAAGGAAGCGTTAGAAAGCAGGCTCTTTTCTAACGCTCCCGCTTTCGAAACGCTTTTAAATTCAAACACTTCGGTGTGCTTTCAAACGCTCCAGTGCGTTGATCATTTTAGCCAATCACAGATGAGTGTGTGAACACAAAGGCAAATCAGGTGTTCACGAATCCACTCAACAGTGCTCAAAGCGTCACATTTTTTAAAGGTGCCCAAGAATGCTTTTTCACAAGATGTAATATAAGTCTAAGGTGTCTCCTGAATGTGTCTGTGAAGTTTCAGCTCAAAATACCCCATAGATTTTTTTTAATTAATTTTTTTAACTGCCTATTTTGGGGCATCATTAACAATGCACTGATTTACACTGGGCGCCGCCCCTTTAAATCGCGTGCTCTCTGCCACACGAGCTCTCGACTATATTACAGCGCATTTACAAAGTTAACACAGCTAATATAACCCTCAAATGGATCTTTGCAAGATGTTCGTCATGCATGCTGTATGCATGCTTCGAATTATGTGAGTAAAGTATTTATTTGGATGTTAACGTTTGATCCTGAATGAGTCTGAGGCTATGTTCTGTGGCTAACGGCTAATGCTACACTGTTGGAGAGATTTATAAAGAATGAAGTTGTGTTTATGCATTATACAGACTGCAAGTGTTTAAAAATTAAAATAACAACGGCTCTCGTCTCCGTGAATACAGTAATAAACGATGGTAACTTTAACCACATTTAACAGTACATTAGCAACATGCTAACGAAACATTTAGAAAGACAATTTACAAATATCACTAAAAATATCATGTTATCATGAATCATATCAGTTATTATTGCTCCATCTGCCATTTTTTGCTATTGTCCTTGCTTGCTTACCTAGTCTGTTGATTCAGCTGTGCAGATCCAGACGTTCTGCCCTTGTCTAATGCCTTTCATAATGTTGGGAACATGGGCTGGCATATGCAAATATTGGGGGCGTACACCCCGACTGTTACGTAACAGTCTGTGTTATGTTGAGATTCGCCTATTCTTCTGAGTTCTTTTTAACAAATGAGATTTATATAAGGAGGAGGAAACAATGGAGTTTGAGACTCACTGTATGTCTTTTCCATGTACTGAACTCTTGTTATTTAACTATGCCGAGGTAAATTAAATTTTTGAATCTAGGGCACCTTTAAATTTCAGTACTGACTTGGTATCGCGGTCGGTACTTTTGACAACATTATCTAATAAGAAAGTTCTCAGTCTTTTCATTTCACATCTTCAAATCCATCTCCTTCATCCCTCCCTTGTTCAGTAATTTCCTTCCTCATGTTTTAGACATACTTTTGCACATCTCAGTGTTTTCACACTCAATTCAATGTATTTGTTTTTACAATGAATATTACTGTGCAAAAATTCAATCCAGCTAACTATACCAATACTTGTTTTCATGATAGTGTATCAATATTCCAACCTCTAGTATTGATAACTCCAGTATTGTTTCTTAAATCATGTTATTTTATATCCGTTTAAAACGTCAAAATTTCATCAAATCCCCGTGTGACAAATGACCTCCTCCTCCCCTCCTGTACATGTCGCTGACTCTGTCTACAAAGCTAACAGTTGCCCGTCATTTACATACGGCCAGCGTCTCAGAAGTATGTGGGAGCTAGCATGGCGGAAAATATAAGAGCGCCTCTAGCTTTCAGAGCCGATGCGTGGGTGCACTTTGGTTTTAAAAATAAGTCAGGGAGTAATGAATTAGATAAAACAAATTAAGCTGTAAGCTTTGGCAGGTTACACTTAAATATTCAGGAAACACAACCAACTTGCTTTACCACTTTACAAGACACCACGCAGGTGAAATGGCGGCACTGCAACCTAAGCCAAAACGTAAGTGTGTGGTGAACACTATGGAACCACGCTATGTGATCCGACTCGCAGACACATAACGGACGTAGCAGTGCCCAGTATTTAACAAGTGTAAAAACATTGCATACCTCTGCAGAAAGAGTGGCCCTGACGTGTGACGCATGGGCTTCTAGATTACAGTATGTTATTGTTTACAGCATAGCAGAGCATACTATTTCAGTTTTATGAATGTTTACTTAATGCACTTTTTTTATTTACAAAATACTATTTTAGTTTTATAAATTGTGTGTGTGTANATGACATATACCCACATATGCGGTATTTGCGGCACACATTCGATGTAGACAGTATAGTAGAGAATGTTCATTCTTAAAGGGGCCACACCTCTATTCCACTTATTACAATACTATTTCTGCTAGCTTTATACAATTTGTATACTTAATGCAATTTATTTTTATATGATTTTTGTGGCATCTACATTAATACCAGAATACCCCAAGTGGTACACAGCAAGTTGTATTTTCAGCTCTATTTTTTTTATATTTTTTGATTTAAGTAGTAGGCTATTAAAAGTAGGCTATCGCAATATACAAAAAGTAGGCTATTGCAATATATCACAATATGTATCGTATCGCAATATATCATGGTATATTGTATTAAGACAATCATGTATATATTGTATCGTGATACCCTTGCCAATACACAGCCCTAATAAATATGGTTAAGCAGTTTTACAAAGAACAACCTTACTAACACACTAATGAACAAGTCGAAGGTGACCGTATTCAGTGATTAAATGTAATTATGTGCTGAATCATATTTATATTGTTATAGGAAAAAACATAAATTTGCCATCAACAGCATTGTTAATGGCAAATTTATGCATTTTCCTACAACAACAGTAATATGATTCAGCACATAATTACATTTCATCACTGAATACGGTCACCTTCTAGCAACTTGGATGCTATATAGCGCTACATGGAGTTATTTTCATTGTGAAACGTTAGGCAGTTTCATTTCAAAAGAGTATATAGCCAGTAGCCTATCGCCGACCGTATGTAACAGTAATGTAACTGGTGAGCTCTCAGGTAATGATAATGCAAGCTGTTTTAAAGTATCCTTCACCCTCTCATAGCATTAGACACATTTACTGCTGCTACTGTCTTGTCAATCGTGTTGTATAATGAACAAGCGCACTGGTAGTGTAGATATGGCATTATATAGACAGCTTCTTTGATTCTAAATCACAGCAAGCAGCTGGATTACATTTGTGAGTCAAATTAACATTTAATTAACACAAACATGGACCAAGCGAGAACGCGCTTCCTTTACACACAGCTCACTGTGCACGTGAGAAAGAGAGAGATTTTGTTAATGAGAGAAAATTACAGTCCGAAAGAAATATTTCAAATTATTATTTGCCGCATCAATAATAATTTAGATTTTAGGGTAAAATTATGCACAATAATCGCAAGCTGAAATTCACTCCCTGAATATATCTTTACTTGGCGTCCGTGTATCGATACAATATCCTCATGCAAAATATCACGATACTATGCGGCATCCATTTTTTCCCAACCCTTATTACCTTCTGCACACTTCAAACAATCTTTTACACCCAGAAAATTATCTGCATTCACTCATAAACTCACAAGTCAAGTACTTTTCAAGTAAATTAAAAATCACTCAACTTAGTTGTCAATTTGGACGCTTTCTTCGACCGTACAGCTTGCACACAGAGTACACGTGTTTTTATGCAGGCTACAAACGTACACTTCACAAGATCTCATAGCTGGATTTGCCAAAGTTTGCAAGGTTTGTGAAATTAAATGTTTATTCGATTTTGAAGAGATAAATGATATATAGAAGTATTTGCCGAATGCTAACTTAGATGAGAAAGTATTATAGCATTTTCCCTTCTATAACTAACAATAGAAAGGCAAACACTACAATAGATTTTCATATAGCGTTTACTTTGTTTAAAGCTCTGTCTAATAATTTAGACAATTGTTAAACAGAGACAGCAAACTAATGAAGATGGAGAATGGAAGCTTGAATGCTCAGCTGCTGGTGTTCTCAGCGCTTTCAAAATAAAAGTCATGCACACTGTAAAAAATATTTTTTATTTCAACTTCTTTTCTTTTGTCAAATCAACTTAGATATTTACGGTTGTTCAGATAACATAATATTTTGAGTTACAATTGATTAAACCAATGTCTTTCTTTGCATTCACTGAAATTTTTAGTTTCAGTGAACTCAATTTTAAGGCAACCAGGTTACTTCAATTTAAACCAACAATAACTTTTTACAGTGCATGCTGTCAAAATAAATGTCCTGCTTCCTTGCAACATGTCAGCCATAATTTAAAAAATGCCAAATGTCGGCCGATATATCAGCTTTGGAAATATATATAGGTCGACCACTACTTAAAATACAAAACTAGTTTCACTTACACATTTATGTTAATTATGTCTGAGTACTCGTCGTTTCAAAACCAACATGACAATAATTAGTTTATTAGTGCGTCGCCAACACAATTCAATGTTGTAAATGCCTAAAGTTATCTTTGAGCAAAAGATGTTGCTAGCATCAGTCACCTCTGGGCATAACACAACTACAGCCAAACCTGTGATACAAAATACTGAGAACATCTGCCAAATATGAGAATGGGACAGATATTAAAAGAGCAAAACTCTAAAATTTGATCAGAAGAAACAATCAAATCATTGTTTCCCCATTAACTCTCTCACAAACTCATTTTCAATTAGTTGACGTTTTAAATGTGGCAGGTAAATTCCATTCGTGCTTAGAAACATCTATACAGCGAAAATAATCATTTTCAAAAGTAAAAGAAATTTAAGGTGCCCATGTCTTATTAGACTTAGACTACATTTAAAAAAAACTGAGTGATGCTTGCCTATGCAAAACAGTCAGGTGTTGTTTTTTTTAGCATGTTGCTACGTGGTTGCTTCCTACACCAGAGTCCAGTCTCTATATTCTGGTCAGTCACTTATTCAATGTAGACAAGATTTTTACATGTTTTATCCACCAGGAGGAAAGCCACAAGTCTGACTGTTTAAAGGAATAGTCAAAAATGAAAATTGTGTCATTTACTCTCGTCATATTCAACTCATGTGACATAATATAGGGAAATTTTAAACTACATATTTGTCATTTTCTTCCATGCAATTGCAAATAATGGGGACTAGAGTTTTTAAGCTTCATCAAGAATGCAAATGCACCAAATGTGCAATATATCATAAATCTCTTGAAGTCAAACAACAACAACATTATTCGAGCAAATATTTTGCATGAATTGGTTGAGCTGGTTCACAAAACTGGGCTGCACAATTCATTCACAAAATAGACTGCTCCAGTTCTCGAGTTAAACTCAATGACTAAATGAAATTATAAGTGAATAACAAGTTAAATTGTGTTGTTCCACATACAAAAATTTCATAAGAATTGGAATATAGTGCATGACTACTTTTACTTGCTTTTTGTCTCCATTAATTGTAACAGCATGAAAAAAAAAGCCAGAATATTGCTCAAATTTCTCCGGAAGAAAGAAAGTTTGGAATCTTTGCGTGAACTTTTCCTTCAAAGCAATAGCAAACCTTTCCTCAAGACGCACAATTTAAGGTATCAGTTATGTCTGTTAAACAAACTTAAATCACAAGCATGAAGAACAGTAATGCATACTTATAAAAGCAAACTCCACTACTAATACATATATTCAATGAATCAATCAATCCCATTCATATCAATCTACTGGGCTGTCTTACACCTCAAACAGATTACCAGGGTCTCCCATCATCCAATGTGTAAAAGCACAATTGATTTTAAGTACAATAATATTGCAATTCATTCTCAGCAGTATACATAAATCAGAAAGGTCCTAAATACATTTCAGATCCGTGTAAAACAAGATGGTATGTGCACTGCAGTACAATTATCTTACCTTGAACACCCCTCAGGTTTCAGAGTCTCCTGTTCTCCCTCATCTGAAGAGCGTGCAAATAATTTCCACTGTAAATAGTGTTTGAATTTGTGTCTGCCTCTTCTCCTGTAGATTAAACCAGTGAGCTCAGGAGATCACAGACTCTATCCGAACACCTGTGGAGAAAAAAGAAGCCAGAGTCAGACCACATAACCACAGAAGATCTGAAGATAGTGGTAGATGTCTGTTGGTGGTAGAGGTTGTTGTGTGATTTTCTTTTTAAACACTTATTCTTGGGTGTCAGGTAGAACTGGTTGCACTGAGATTATGTATAACTCATAAAAGTGAGGATGAGATTTCATAGAAAGTGCTGGAAACGAGGAAGCCATTTTTTGTTAGCGAGATTCCAAATAATGCAGTTCTGCATTATTCGGCAGCAAGAAACCACGATTCAATAAAGAAAAACCAAGCTGTTCTCAAATATCACAGTATGCAATATTTCAGAAACCCCTAAATAAGTTTGGAGTTGGGCTTCACTTGCTGCACAGTGACCTGGGACAAATACCAGGCATTATTGCTGAATGCTGTGATGAGGCGAAGCCAAAACGAATAGAACGCTTGCCAGAATAAATCTAAGAAACACAAGAACTTTCCTCCTTTCAAATCGTTCTAACGAACTTCACCACATGCTAATTCTTGACAAAACCAAACGGCAGCAATTACATGACTCACTTTGTGGATAGGTGCAACAAGGATTCCATTCTCTAAACACACACACAGACTAGTTAAAGGAACAGGGGAAGATTTCCCTGAGGTTTACTATGCCAATCTTGTAGACCTAACCCAAAGTACACTCAAGGTTCAGATCAGAGGAAAACATGCGTTGCATTAGCACATTTTTGAGTGTGGTAGAGTAAAAATGAACATGCAAAGTGGTGCTCAGGTTCTCAAACACAGTAGTTAAGTTATAAAGTCTTATTTAATACATGCAACAACAAAATAGCATCTGCATCCAAAAGGTCAGTTCTTACCAAGAAAAACACTGTAATTTATTAGCTCTAATAGCATACAGTCAGCAATATATAGTACACAATCTGTGTGTGCTTTTACTCGACTACAAAAACAAAAATGACCCTATTAATTCCTTATCAATATCTAAATTGTGGTCTTATGCCAAGTCTCAGCAAGTTCACAACACTATATAGGAAGACCAGTCTTTAACGTTCATACATAATGCACTAAAAGTCACTCAAGTTCAAACCAGGATAAACCAGAGGTTGTAACACCTATAAAAGCATTTAAGGTTATATATTCATGCTTGGCAAACCACACCCAGCAAACATGGGCTTTCCTTTTGAATAATATCACAAATATGCAGAGTATGAGAGTTCTTTGACTTGTGACAACCTTATCAAAACCCAAAACTTCCTGAGGTCATATACATTTTGACAATCTTCTGAATAAGATGTAGTCCCAAAACACCTTGTTTTTGCCCATTTGTGAAACACCCTGTTGAATGCAGGCCTGGGCAGAGTGAACTAGCCTCTCTCGAGTAACCCAACACAGATACCTGCACACAGAGGAAGCTAATAGACAACAAATCACCGTTTATATCTGCAGTCGAGTTGCGTATCACGTTTAGCTGGATATACGGTTTCAAAACGAAGGTTTTAGCAACATTGTAAGAAAAGTAAATGGGGTTTGATGTAACAATGGAGAGCTGTAAAAACACGCAGCGGCGGCCTCACGAACTTCCTTGTAACCTGGTGGATTCTCTGAGGAGGACAAAAAAACCGAGGAAAGTTGGAGAAGCAAAGGAGTTTACAAGAGGAACATAGGTGCTATAAACATGGTGCACACGAATATAAACGTTTTAAAATTAACTGTTGAGATTTGTTGAGATTAAAAGTAGGTATGAGAGAGGGAAAACCGCGGGGTGGGAAAAACAAGCTTCCTTTAGCATCTCCAGCCATAATGGTATTTGCAAGAAAGTTACACGCGTCTTACATATTGATACATATTGATGAAAGGAAAAAAATACAACACAACCGAGGTAAATTAATAGTGCTTAGTCTATTTAAATGTGATATTTAAAATCTTATAATCTTATACAAGGCATTCTTTGGGGTTTCCTAAGTATATTTCAATGGGAGCAAGGCCAATCGAGCATGGAAGAAAAGTAGGAACGAAAGCAAAACAAATCTTACCCATGTTGAGCACGGAAACAGCAAATATTCCACACAAAGCACTTTTCCCATTGCATTTGCAATTGATAAAAAAAAATCTAAAAAAAAAATCAGGGCTCCGCGAATTCCATTCCCACTGAAAAAAAAAAGTGAAGTTATTCCACAAGCGAGCGCGTTCCCCTCATTATAATCCTAGAGGTATCCCATTTTCCAAAAGAAAAATTCAAGAGCATGGATGCCCGAGCCTTCTCGCTAACAAAGGGCTCCTACAATCCAAGGTAAAAACCCAAAGAATTGGTGTAGAAAAAAAAAAAATCTCAGCTCCAGACTACAAATGGCCAAACGGCTGATCCAAGACGTCCCAAACTTGTGCAGCCCTTTTTTCTCTCTCAAAGAAGTTGTTCCTGTTTCGCCAAAGCTTGGGGGAGGGGAGCTGTTTTATCAAGCTCCTGGCCAAAGAGAGCGAGCGAGAGAGCTTAAAATCCTGCAGGCTCTTGTGTGCACGAGATCCACTAGAACAAACGTTTTAAATCAAGTCTGCAGTGTATTTGTAGAGCGAGTGATAGGCGTTAAATATAGCAGTGGATCAAATAATAACCGCAGCTGCTGCACTGACACAAAGATCTTACATGAGAGTCAACGTCAGTCCTTATAGACATGAATGTATCGGACCACTTGTAGGACTATGCTTTGTTTGTTAATCGACATTATATGTTTTAGATGCAAAAAGGATACTCTTATTTCCTTTATCCTTTGGACTGCTCTCCTTTACAGTGGTTGGGAAAAGCCGCTATATTTTAATGGTGAAAAGTGTGCGGTTGGAAAAACACAGAGGGGTGTCCGATTCCGCGCGACGGGGCTTCACGAGCAATTCTCTCTCCCCAAAACATGCTAGTAACAGCCTTTCCTTATGAAACACAAGTGATTAAAATAGCTCACGACTAACATGGCTTCCCCCATCAGAAATGAGCGAGTGCCGCTGATGTGCGCTCGCCTCCCCCGCTTTGATCCGGCCGGATGGTTTAGTCCATATTGTAATAAGTAGCAATTCTAGGTCAGGTTGACTTGCTGTTGAATATAGTGTGACTGACGGCGGACTGACATCGATTCGAGCTACTGTGCTCCGAATCCACCCGCTATGATTTGTCGTTAGGTAGTGGCTAATTAACGCAAGGAAGAGCTCAACAGTGTAGTAAGGACACGGTGAATCGTGGTGTAGCTACTGTTGTTTTTGTTGAGAGTGAGACATGAGAGAAGATGTCAAAATATGACTGTCATATTTCCTACCATTTATGTGACGTAAGATGCTAGATAAAG
>RJVU01037554.1:1595067-1624498 GCA_003731715.1 Anabarilius grahami | reverse complement strand
TCCCGGAGCTGCCCGCTCTTCCCGATATGGCCACGAAGCACCATCGGTCGGCCCTGCTGCCGCCATCGCCCAGGCTTCCTGCCCTGCCGCCACCGTCCAAGCCTTCTGCCTTGCCGCCTCTGCCCAGGCTACCTGAACCATTGAGACCCGCCTGGTCTGTTCCTCCAGCACCGCCCTGGCACTTAGCCAGGAATCCAGACCCGCCAGTGCCCGCCTGGTCAGTTCCTCCAGCGCCACCCTGGCACTCAGCTAGGACTCTAGAACCACTGGAACCAGCCTGGTCAGTTCCTCCAGCACCGCCCTGGCTATCAGTTGGGGACCCTGGATCTGGCCCGCCATCCCTCCCCCTGATTCTCCTCCTGTCCACCTCCCTCCTGAGTTTTTGTTTTGTCTGGTGGAGTGTCTGGTAGCCACTCCTTTGAGGGGGGGTAATGTCATGATCACCAGTGAGAGTGCCCTATCAGCCACTAGAGGGCACTCCATCCCGGACTCTCATTTCCACCTGTTACACGGACTACAATTCCCATACACACTCACCGGACTCATTATCCAATGTCATTACACTCAGCTGTATTGTATCATGTCATTAGTGTCTGTCTATTTATATTGAGCTGTTTCTGTCCTTGGTTGTGGTTCGTTGTTTAATGTCATGCGTCTTCCTATTCCCCGGTTGTCTGTTTTGGTTTTCTTTGTGTTATTTCGTATCTGTTTGTTTGGACTGATTTCATGGACTTTGACCCTTGCCTGCTCTGTGGATTACGTTTTTGGATTGCCCTCTAATAAATCTCTGCTGCACTTGGATCTACCTCTTGTCTGTGTGCATACCGTGACAAACAGTGCTTCCCTGCTGATAGAAAGGAAATGTATTAACTCTCTTCCAGGAGAGAAAAAACATGATGGTGTCTTAGTGGAGTATGAAGCTTTTACCTCTCTGCTCTATGAAGGAGAGAACACGGACAGATGATGCTGTTTACATACATTAGTGTGCTCGACTGAGCTTTCCTGATAACTACCAAACACTGCCATGGAGTCACTGCTGTTTTAGTATCAATGATATACTATTATAGTTTTTGTTGAATTAATTTCATTTTTATTTTTTCTGTTTTCATTTTAATCTTAGTTAGTTTTAGTCATTTTGCTGTGTTTTTGTCATTTTGATTAGTTTTTTTTTTAATACATCTGTATAGTTTGATCCATTTTATTTTATTTTACTCTTTCAGATTAAACTAAGTGAAAATGATAAATGTTGCATTGGCAACCAGATGAAATAAAAAAGATAAATCTTTTTATTTTACTTTTTAATTATTTTAATTGACGAAAATGTTTTTTTTTTTTTATGGTTTTGGTTTTAGTTAACAATAATAACAACCCTACACTGTAAGTTTTGGATTCAGTATCTTGCTTAGGATGCTGGTCAAAGGTGCGTTTTAGGCCAGAAACACGGTGAACATGCAGGAACAACACTCCAATCAACCAATCAGATTTGAGGGACAAGTTTACAGTTTATGTCAAGTTTAAGCTTACAACCAGGGTTAGATGCTTCTACATGGTGTTATTCACCTATCATTTCCCTCTGATAAAGCTGCAGTCCGTAAGTTTTGCCTCTTTGTTGCCATCTCTGTTCAAAACCTGCATTTGCAGTTATTTGTGGAATTATCATCTTTACATGGGTTGTGCATCGGCACGGCTCCTCAGCACGGATGAATCTAATGCTTTGAGGAGAATGTGTGGATGTCAGTTACTGGTGGACACTGGTGGATACTGTACAGGTACTTCGGAATCACAGATTGTAGTCTTGGAAGTATGACTAAAATAAGAATTTTCACCGAAAAATGTCATTTGAACAAGTAACAAATCTGCCACTTTTGTTCTGACCAACTGAGAAAAAAAGCATTACAGTAAATAACGCTGCTAATAGTGATTAAGTCTAACGATCGCTTAGCTCATATCACATCAAACTGTGCAAATTATTATTATTGTTATACTTTGTTCTCAAATTGTTAATGTTAACAACATCAGCATTGTGTTACTATGTGTATTTAGTGTGTATTATAATGACGATGATGGGAATGAAGATGTGTTGGAAACATAAGCCCCTGAAGCCATATGTCACAGGTGTGTTTAACCATCAAGTGTCACCAGGTGACATCTGGTTGAATGAAAGAGCACAAACAAGATCTGGTGTAGACACACTGATCGCTGTCTTGATCTAGCTGTCAAATATTAACCCTGTAAAGCCTGGCATATGAAATAATAGTCCAAAAAAATTACTTTAAAAAAACATGGAACAGTTTATTGAACTTTTAGATAGAGTCTAATCACATTTTAACATGATTTTGCATGGATAGTCAAGTGAACCAAAGTTGCTAAGTGTTCATTTCGAAATAGGACTAACAATATCAAAGTTATTCTTACATTTACTTAATAAAAATCAGTAAAACATTTCACAGCAAAAAGACACGTGAACCACTACCTGTTGGTAGGCATTTTTATATTTATACTAAAAGGCCTTTTACTTTCTTTAAAAAAATATAAAAGATCAATCAGACAACAGAAGGCATGTATGTGTACGACACGCCTTAGAAATGTATGTATCAAATATGAACAGTAGGCTTTATAGGGTTAATTTTTTTTATTCAACAGAAAGTGATGAGAGAGGCAATTACAATCCACAAGCTTTTCAAAATGTGTCGCCAAAATGAACAATAAAACAATAATGAGGCATACACGATTCATGAAACAGGAATAATGTAAAAGGTAACATACAAAAATGTCAAAACATTTGTTAGATAGACAAAAGGTCCTTGTGTATTATGTATATGTATATATTTTTTCTACACTATTTTGTTAATTTTTTATCTAATGTTTTGTCACCACTTAAATCTGTTTCTTTAACTGTCCCTTTCTGCTCAACCTTCAATCTTCCCTCTCATTTTGCTCTTACCTCATTCCCTCAGGGTCAAATATCAACTACAACTGCTTCAGCCACATTAAAATGCATAAATGTGTTTTGAAAAGAACAATTAACATGTCATCAACATGCCACCTAATACCAAACAATTTAATCAAGCACCATAATTTATTCGATAATAGCATATCAAAGCTCTGAAATAAAACAGGAGTTATCAAAATGAATTTGTCTAATTGTTGTTTACAAAATTAAATAATACATTTAACTAACTTGGGCATGAATTTGTTTATTTAATTGAATGTTAATTAGAGAAGAAGTGAAATGCTCGATTGATCATGTGTGCAATGCTTACATTTTGTTTCATTGCTGCCAAAGTGAGAGAGCTATGATCTCTCTTCAACTTTTGGCTGAAGTTTGAAGGAAAGATTTTTTGGCCGCAGTCATATCCGCCTCGCCAGGACAGAAGGTCTTTCGACTCTGCACAAACGTCACAGCAAAACAAACTTCCTTCGCTGGGCTCCTTTTTAATTTATTTCTACGATTTTGGCAGCATGCATAGCTAAGTTGCACCATCCATCCTCTCTCTCTCCCTCCGTTTCTCGAATGTTTATTTCCTTCTTGCCACTCTACCCTCTTTCTCCCTTCAACCTCTATCTCATTCGTCTCTGTGTTGCGCACTCTGTCACTGTAATAGGAAACATTTCTCTCTATATCCCTGGTAAATGGCTTCAGTTTTACACAAAGAGAGTCAAAAGCAATACCAGCATGCTACGTAAAGGCCTCATGTGCTCAGTATATGACATGAACGTATTAAGAGGTTGGAGCCATGGTGCAGCAGTAACCAACAGGTTGAGTCAGTGCTCAGTTGCTGCAGGCTCGAGTCCAACAAGTCAGTTCACTCGGCTGCCATCTTGGTAACGTCTCCAGACAATTCATTTCTATGTAGAAAAGGGAAAGACCAAAATCTTCAAATACACTAGCGTCCCTAAAATTTGTGGTTGATATGATTTCATGTTTTTGAAAGAAGTCTTTTAGTCATTTATTTGCATTTATTTGATCAAAATTACTGTAAAACATAATATAAAATGGACAAACCCAGCAATTGGGTTGTTTTAACCCAGCGGTTGGGTTAAATGTTTGCGCAACCTGCTGGGTAGTTTTATTTAACTCAACTATTGTTAAAAAATTACTGCATTGCTTGCTTATGAACCCAAAGTATGTTGAAAATGTATTATTAATTTATTAATATGTTTAATAAATAATAATTAAACAATAAACATTTATTAAATTGCTTATTAATAAATATTCACCTTTTTATTATCATTGTTGCCTCTAGTAATTATGTGTCTGATTTTTAATCAGTTTTGGGTTCATTTTAAGCCAGCCATATAGTAATTTTGGGGTTAAATAAAACTTCCCAGCAGGTTGGGGAAACATTTTACCCAACCGCTGTGTTAAAACAACCCAATCTTTGGGTTTGTCCATTTTCAACCCAACTTGGGTTGTTTTTAACCCAGCATTTTTAGAGTGAATTTTAAAATATAATTTATTAATATGATGGCAAAGCTGATTTGGTGCGTACATTTCTTATTATCAATGATAAAACAGTTGTGCTGCTTAATATTTTTGTGGAAACTGAATTTTTTTTTTTTCACAATTCTTTGATGAATAGAAAGTTCAAAAGAACAATGTTTATTCAAAATATAAATCTTTTGTAACATATAAATGTCTAATTGACATGTATAATAATTGCATAATTGATAAATAAAATTAAAAAAAACTAAATCTGTAAAAAAAGAAAGAAAAGAAAAACAGAAAGAAAAAAGACTGACTCCCAACTTTTGAACGGTAGTGTGTTTACCAAGATTATATTTCAGTACATATTTTTATATATATGACAAGCATAGTATAATAAATTATGCTTCTTTAGTTCAAATCTATGCATTTTTTCAGTTAATGTAGAGGTGTGTTTTAGAGTAAAGAAATTAGCTTCCATTCTTACAGCCAAAATATTGTGTAAATAACTTTGTGATTTTATGTTTTTTTCTTCGTGCTTTCAACTTAAACTTTCTCTGTGGAAGATGTGTCCTTAACCCATACATTTTCTCTTTCCCAAACAATTTCTTGTCACTTAAAGGTGGGGTAAGTAGATTTTCAAAAACGCTGTTGGACATTGTTGATATTTAAAATCAACCCCAACAAACCCACCCCTCTCTTCATTGCCCCACCTCCAAAACTTACTCTCCAATCCTAACCACCCTGCTCCAAGTCGGTCTCGAACCCCGGCCCGTTCGCTGCTGGCCGGGAAGGCGAGTGCACTGACAATGACTCTAGAGTGATTCTCTAGCAACCGTCAGTGTGCAGTGGTTTACCTGCACAACTCTCACTATCTGGCCTCTGTTACACACGCAATTCGAGTGGATGTCTGTTTATCACAGCTGACGCGCAACAAAATCCTTCACGAAAAATAAAGCGCAGTTGATGAAGGAATGACAAGGAAGCACAAAAAATGAACATACAGTACACAAGAGTAAATACAAACAAGTGTTCGTTGTTAGTTGCAAACAGCAAAGCAGCTCCAGACAATCAAAACCAACCTCCGCGCCTGTTTTCAGGCTTTTCCACTTAGCTCTCTCCAGCACTGGAAAGCTTTTTTAATATTAATGCGGGTCCTAAAGATCTTGCCCATTCATAAATCTTCATTCCAGTGATATTCTTTTGAGCTATTTTGTATTATGTCTCATCATCTCTCTTTCTGTAGTTTTTTTTTTTCCAAATCTCACTCTTGCTCGTTCTCTCTCCTCGACCGTCATATGCCCCCTAATTCTGATTGGTTATGCGTTTGTTGTTGGTGTCGGCCTGACTAACTTCCAAACAGTGTTTTTGAGAATCTACTTGCCCCACCTTTAGTGCAGTTTTTTTTTTTTCTAATGAGGCAGAATTCCCCCAAAAAGTTCCACATAAACTGTACATTAGTTAATGGTATTATAGAAAGTAAATATACATATATTAGTCACTGGCCTCGTACTAAATGATGCCCTCAGGCTCAGCCCATGAGGTCTCATCCAAGCCATTCGAATTCATTAATAGACAAAATGTCTTGTTTTTAACATGGTTGTAATTCTGAAGTTTTAGTGAATATCCAAACAGCTATAGCATTCCAACACCCACACAAGTCTCTCTAGGCCTTTGCCTAAGCCATGAGATATTATCTTCAACAGAAATGGATGTGCTTGTCCCCTACTAGAAGGTGAGGACTGGACCACCAAGGCTGTGTTGATGGGGGGTTTACACATGTCATCTGTTCAGGCATGCAGGTATCCAGTCATTATGTAGCTGTAGTTGTGGATTCTACCTGCACGCCAGCCCCTATGCCACATTTCAAACACAGGTGTCCCTGTCTTCTGCCATCTACCTTTAGAGATACACATACCTCAACACACTACACTCAAGAGTTTCTATGGACACAAATAAACATCTAAGCACAATAAACATTTACACAAACTGCATCTTTTCGCTTCCCTCTCATGTTAACCATTGTCTCTCATTGTTAGTGTGTCTCAGAGGGTGTTTACTGTAATGTAGCTGTAGCGGTTTGTGGTTGTCAGGGTGGCTGAGGAGGCCATTGTGGCGTTTGCTAAACAGACTGAGGTTTTCTTCACTCAACAACACATTTATGCCCACATTTTTTCTCTCAGTCAGCAAAATGAGATCTAATACTGCTCCTAATCACTTGGATTTGTTAAATGTAACCACACACTAGGGTTGGGCCAATAGATGATGCCATCATCCATCGCCGATGACTGACAGATATCATGATGTTGATATCCTCTAGTAGTTTTATCTAAAGCCAAACGCACATCATCTGATGCCACTTTGGTAGACATCGCCCAACCCAACCACACACTAGAGTGCCTAGTGGTTAATGGTCTCGCAACCTAAAGTTTGTGAATTTAAACCTTTTAGACTATTGCGTCCCTTATAGGGGTTCTTAACGATGGGTGAAAACATGGAATTATCATGGAATTATAAAATAGTGATTTTCAGACATTGCTGTTATTGTTAACTAAAACTTAAACTATTGGCTACGTTAAAATTAATAAATAATAGCAAAATATTAATAAACACTATCATAGTAAATAAGACTAAAATAACACTGCTTGAAAAGCCATGGAAATTTCAATATACACCAATGAGCCAAAAGAAATGACCACCAGGCTAATATGCTGTTGGTCCTCTGTGTGCTGCTAAAACAGCACCATCACGCCGAGGCAAGACCCTTGAAGGTGTCCTGTGGTCTCTGGCACCAAGACGTTAGCAGCAGATCCTTTAAGTCCTGTAGGGTGTGGGGTGGAGCAGCCAAACTTGTTAGATCAAACTTGTTGGTCCAGCACATCTCACAGATGCTCAATTGGATTGAGATCTGGGGAATTTGGAGGCTGAGGCAACACATTGAACTCTTCATCATGTTCCTCAAACCATTCCTGAACAATGTGTGCAGTTTGGCAGGTGCATTATACTAGTGAAAGAGGCACTTCCACCAGGGAACACCATTGTCATGAAGGGGTGCAGCTGGTCTGCAACAATGTTTTGGTAGGTAACGTGTCAAATTTACGTCCACATGAATGGCCGGACCCAGGGTTTCCCAGCAGAACATTACCTAGTGCATCACACTCCCTCCACCGGCTTGTCGTCATTCCACAGTGCATCCTGGTGCCATCATGTCTCCAGGTAAACAGCACACATGTACACGGCCATCAACGTGATGTTAAGGAAAATGGGACTCACTGGACCAGACGACCTTCTCCCACTGCTCCAAGGTCCAGTTCTGACACTTGCGTGCCCATTGTAGGCACTTTCAGTGGTGGACAGGGGTCATCATAGGCACTCCTCCCATAACCATCATTCAAATTTTGTGTGACTTGTGCCACAGTAGATCTTCTGTTGGCTCGGACCAGGCGGGATAGCCTTCGTTGCCCTTGTGCATTGATAAGCCTTGGGAACCCAACACCCTGTCGCCAGTTTGTGGTTTGTCGCTCCTCGGACCACTGTTGGTAAATCCTCACCACTGCTGACCGGGAGCAACACATAAACCTTGCCATTTCAGAGATACTCTGAGCCAGTCGCCTTGCCATAACAATTTGACTCTTGTCAAAGTCACTCAGATTTTTATTCCTGCCCATTTGCCTATCTCTCATGAATCCAACATGTTGATTTTGAGAACTGATTGTTTGCTTACCAGACCTTAATATATATAGCCTTGATAGGAGATTATCAATGCTATTCACTTCACCTGTGACTGGTCATTATGTTTTGGCTCATCAGTGTACAGTATGTAAGTATCTTAAGACTTTTCAGGGCCTGGAAATCATTTGAGGGTAAATGAGTTTGTACATTCACGAAAAATGACAGACAGAGAAACAGAGATAGATAGACAGATATCAAATGAAATATGTCAACAGAGGAAAGAAAACTCCACTCGTTGAACCATTTATTGAGGTCTTTAAAGCACACTCTGAAAAATGTTGACTCTGTGAAACACAAATGTACATCAATACACATTAGAATCAGTATAAGTGCTTCCCTGCAGATCTAGGACCGGCTCTAGAGAGCCCCTCCACCCCATGGGCAGCGTGACTCAGCAAATCCTGGCAAATAGGCCAGTCAGCACGGCTGCCAGTCAGTCACTAGGTCATCAGGCCAGCCAGCCAACCAGCCAGCAGGATGTCTATATATACTGTGCAGAGCGAGCGTGTCTTTGAGTCTGATAAATAATTGAAGAGCGCCTTCATTAGCCTAGATAATTTAGCTTAAACGCTGGCTTCAATTCACCACAATCAGAAGTCATTACCTCACAATGAGCAAGAGGAACATTCAAAGTTATAAGCCAACACCTGCCAATCAAACAGGGAGGAATAGATTGTGCCTGATGCCAGTGGAGGAAGGAAAGAACAGCAGTGTGCACTCAGGGAAACTCTGTTAGAAAAGAAAGCTGTAAGGTTTATGAAGGCATACAGCAAGACTAAAGAAAGATATTCCTCCCAGCCACCCTGAAACCGTCTGCTCTCTGCTGGGCCCCTCGACCCGCTTGGAGGATCGCCAGAACACATACATACAAACACTGTCAAACCCACAGCACATCCACAATTTCTAAAAAACATACACATCAGCTTATTCCAGTATAGAAAGTCATACAGACATGCACACAAACTCTAAACTCATAGACCGCATATTTATCACTTTATTTAAAAGGAGTCATATTATGAATAAATCATTATTCATAATGAATGGATCTTTTGACATAGAAAGGGAAAAGAATCCTCCAGAAAAATCTTCTTTGCACAGCGTAATATTGCTTTAATAAAACAGTTCAATATGTTAATAATTAGTAACTTATACATTAGACACAATATTGCCAGTTACTACTACATTTTGTTCACGAGTGAATCAGCACTGTTAAACGAATTGGTTAATGATTCAATGACTCATTAATAAACATAGGCTGAATCTGAAATCGCCCCATATATCCTCAAATACCCTTGAAGAGGTGTCCGAAACCATAGTGGACATTATCGAGTGCACTCATTGTACAACCGATGCACACTTAACGGCTGTCCGAATTCACTCACTTGTTTCATCCTCTCCCCATCCAAGTGAACTTTATTAGTGAACTAAAGTAGGGAATAGCAATTGAGGGTTTAGGGAGCGATTTCAGATTCAGCCACAGTAATTTGTTTTATTCCTGAACTGGCATAACAAAATCCTCCATTAAAGTCACCATGAAATCAAAATAGATTAAAGTTTTGTTGGCTTTTATTATGAATATGTTAGCCTTACTGTAATCTGGAAGCTAGTGTGCTCCAAAACAATGACAAAATTCGCATTTAGAAGATACAAGCGTTCAAAACGTACAGTCTCTCACTTGCGCCAATATGGATCAATGATTTTGATGACATCACGCTGCACTTCAGCTTCTCATCAGATTTTCCGTCCAATCAAATGCTCTTTAGAATCTAAAGCGTCCCGCCCCCTACATTATAAATAGACGCTGAAGCTGATTGGCTAAAATTGGTCACTTGCTTACACATTTACTGTTTTCTACATGGTGAATGGCACATAGTGCACTATATAGGTGATAGGGAACGATTAAGGCAGTGTAAATTTTCCACTGAGGCGACTGAAGTCTGGTTTTGTGTCACGCGAACCGCAGCAATGTGCACATGGTCTGCTCCGGTCCAGAGGCACGATACGTTGAAATGCAGTAAATGTGCCGCACCTAAAGTCTTAAAGGTACAGCAGCAAAAATCTATGTATTTCATTGGAAAATGTAAATCATGTAAGACTAAATTTAATGTTTTGGTCCAAAAAGCTTCATCTAATATTATAACACGACCACCTAATATTATAACATGACCATTATTTTTAAATTAAAAGTAATTTAATGATTTTTTAATAATTAAAAAAATTCTATTACTCCCTTAAAAACAAGCTCCACAAATTTACATTTACATTTACATTTATGCATTTGGCAGACGCTTTTATCCAAAGCGACTTACATTGCATTATACTATACATTTGTATCTGAGTATGTGCAATCCCTGGGATCGAACCCATGACCTTGGCATTGCTAGTGCCACGCTCTAACCACTGAGCTACAGGAAAGCTACAAATGCAGATATGACTTTCTCTTTTTCTTTCTCTTCCACTCATCTCTCTCTCTCTCTCTCTCTCTCTCTTGCAGGTCTCTGTCCTCTTGATAAAGAGCGGTTTGAATATCAATGAGGTTTATTCTCTCCCGGGTCTGCAGCCAGCTGTTATAGAGTGAGCGCCATTCTGCTGCTATTTTGAGGCAAGATACGTAATTAAAAAATCAATACCTTCCGATGAAACCTATTCACTATATACAACCATATTGACCTTGTTAACACACATCCTGGTTCACTTATACACAAACACTGCTAAACAACATATGTGGCATCAAGAATAACAGCAATTCTTTTCCCTGCTTATTTCCTAATCGATCTGTTTTTTGAATTCAGATATGTTAAAAGCAATAACTAACACCAAAAAAAGAGAGAAAAAGCAAGTTTTTAATGGTTTGTCTTGTGCATTTGAGATGGAGAGTAGCACCCCTGCAGATATCCCTGACACTTGAAGCTCGGACGCAATCGTCTGTTTTGACAGCGTCAAGACGTGGAGATTTCTGTATGCAAATAAGATGTAAACAGACCATCAGGGAGCCATCTGTGTGGCTGGAACTCCCCGTGTGGGCGGGGTTTCTGTAGCCAGGGAGACAGGCAAGCGAATTAAAGTTCCCAGCACCAGTTCGGGTCACCAGTGTAGACCTCTACGAATGTAAACAGAAGTGTTATTACCTCTGTCTTTGCCCGTTTAAGGGCCACACTGACATGGCCGTGAATTAGTGTTCGTTTAGTGCTTACAAATGAGTCGACTGTCTACTATGCTCTTCACACACACAATAGGGGGAGCTTGGCTAGGCCCTTGTAATTAACTATCCTAAACGAGAAGGAAAAATGAGGTTGAAGGTTAATATCTACAAGCTTTGTGTGGATACAACATGCTGTTCCATCAGCAGTGATAGAGGTTGTCCTCTCATTCTGACCTGAGCAGTTTAAAGTTTAAACCTGGGTAATTTAAACACCAATGTTTTTCTCTATCCTGAGCTTCCGCGTTCATCAGTATGTCATGTGTCGGGTCAGGGGTTACTTTTCCTCTACAGATTGATGCTTAAATCTGCTGGAAGCTAGTTATTATAGTTAATAATAATAATAAATGTAACTTTTTTTATCATGAAAAAGAGATTTTTTTTTTGCAGAATAGCTTAGAATTTTGCACAATAAGACAATTTATATTTATTAAGTAAATAGTTTGGATTTCATATAACCTTTAATCAAATACCGCTCTTATTGTATTAATATATATTATTGTATTAATTTAGCACATTTAAAGCAACAGAAGTTGACCCAAAGTGCACATTTCAGCTATTAAACAAATATTAAAATAAGAAAGAATTAAAGACAAAATAAAACTCTGAAAACCTCAACACGGCATTTCTAGGTATGTAGTTTTGGTGCATAATTAAAGGGATAGTTCACCCAAAAATGAAAAGCCATCCAAGGTGTATATGACTTTCTTCTTTCAGATGAATACAATCAGAGAAATATTTTAATTTTTAAGCCAAAAAAAGTGAATCCAACCATTGTAAAAGTACTCCACACGGCTCCAGGGGGTTAATAAAGGCCTTCTGAAGAGAAACAATGGGTTTTTTTAAGAAAAATATCCATATTTGAAACTTTATAATCTAAAATAACAAGCTTCGGGCAGATGACCCTACGCTGCAAGAGTAACCTGTGACGTGATGTCTGACGTAGGATGCAACTCTCACAACTTAAACAACTAGGGCTGTGTAACAAACTCAAGCTCCTCTTTTATTGAAATCCTCTGACATTTCTCTTTAAAATTTCTCATTTTAGACTTCTAATTTATGACTGATGAGCTTCCGCGTTCATCAGTATGTCATGTGTCGGATCAGGGGTTACTCTTCCTCTACAAATTGATGCTTAAATCTGTCTGCTGGAAGCTAGTTATTATAGTTAATAATGATTTCAAATATGTTTTTTATGAACCCCCCGGAGCCGGGTGGATTACTTTTATGATGGATGGATGCACTTTTTTTGGCTTCAAAATCAGCCCCCCATTCAACTGCCATTATAAAGCCTGGAAGAGCCAGGATATTTTTAAATATATCTCTGATTTAGTTCATCTGAAAGAAGATAGTCATATACAGCTAGGGTGGCTTGAGGGTGAGTAAATCATGGGATAATTTTCATCTTTGGGTAAACTATGGCTTTAAGGAAAGGTTTTGTTTTTTTTAGGGAAACACTTTGTGTCTTTATGTGTACATGTGTGCGCTATGGAAGCTTTTGCTGTTAACACTGGAGCTTGTTTCCGAAACACACAAGCATAGTGTTCCAGCAGCACACCCTCTCATGGAGGGAACAAGCTAAAAATATCACACACACACACACTTACAAGAAAGGCAAGGCAATCTCTCTTGTACACACACACACAGAGTTCTTTGCCCGCTTTTCAACTACTTAGTGTTGCCACAAATGCCCTCTTAGTACCAAATAACACCCAAACCACAAATGAGTATCATTATTTATTAAAATCATTAGTTCTAATATAGTAGTAGAAGTATACAGTTCAGTCTTTCACCCTAACCTTCACATATAGTTTTTCTCTCCCTGTCTGAATTAAGCCCAGCACCTTGATTCAACCTTGCCTGCAGCTCCATTCCACCCTAGATCAGCAGATGAACAGCGTAGACCACCAGCATTACATTAATAGTTTAGAATTTAAAGGCTCTATAGTGCTTCATCAAGTTAATTGATTAATTGGCTTTATTTCACTTTATTCTAGACAGAGTTTTCTATCAAGATGAGAACCTGTAAGCTTTCATATGATTATTGCATTAGTGAAAGCAGTTAACCCAGGAAAGTAAAATTGTCTAATTTTTTACTCTCCAACCTGTATGACTTTCTTCCCTCTGTGAAACACAAAAAGAGGTATTTTGCAGAATGCATGAGCTGATCTTTGCTGTACAGTGAAAATGGACAATTTAAGGACAAAAAAGCACCAAAAAAGTAGTCTGTATGAATTGTATATGAAGTCTTTGAAGCCATGCATTATAGTTTTATGTGAGGAACAGACCAAAATGTTTGGTCTTAAGTTGTTTCCCTCTTGCATCATGATTAGTCATGCAAGAACCAACCAGAGTTATTGACCTTAAAACAGAAACATTTCCAAATTGACAACAATGACTTTGGAGACGATTTTCAATGACAAACATTGGTTGGTTCCTCACACAAAGCTATATTGTAGGACTTCAAATGATTTTAGAATATAGTGCACAAGTTTAATGGACTGCTTTTATGGTACTTTTTCAGTTTTGGAGCTTAGCAGGATGAATTACTATTTTCACTGTATGGACAAGAGCAGCTCAAACATTCTGCTAAACATCTCCTTTTGTGTTCCATAGAAGAGAGAAAGTCATACAGGTTTGGAACAACGAGGGGATGAGTAAAAGATTACAGAAATTACATAATGTATTTGAATTCCAGATTGTGATGACAAATGATCCGAGCTGTAAATGCAGAAGTTGTGGGATCAAACTCAAGCAGTGTTGACCCAGGAACTGAGAAGTACTATAATTTTAGCCCTATTCTGTCACTGTTCTTCCCTGGAGCTCGACACTTCCCCATGTTCCGCCCCAGGTTGCTCCAGAGGGTCTGTCCTGGCAATTAGTATACCGAAAGTCACTTTAAATGAGGATGTATGTGCTACAAAGCCGAGTGACTAAACGGATTGCCTGTTTAAAACTCTGACGTGCTTTGGAGTATCATGTTAACATTAAACTTTGCTCATTATATTTTATGCTTTGTATCCATATCTAAATACCAACCCAAGCTCACAGGAAGACAAAGTGGAGACATTTCATCAAAATATTACGTTGCTTCTTGCACACTTCGTGACACTTTTAAAGTTAAATATCCAGTGAGTGGCAGAAAAAAGTGTTCAGTTTTATCCAAAACAGACAGAATGTCAACATTTTATTCAGTTGGTTGTTGTACTTACTGAAGCAGTTTGGAAATTAAATGTCCGATGAGTGGCGCTAAAAGGATAATGGTCTATTGCATTCGAAAATAACATACCACCTACACTAAATCCAACCCTAAACCTAACCGATATAGAAAACATGAGATTAAAATTCATTTGCTGAAGTAACCATGCCAGTTTATCTTGTTTCTACAAGTCTTCGTATTTCACTGGACTTGTACCCAAGCACAGCACAACACAAGTGCAATACTGTACCAGGTGAGCTAACAAGTTTACTACATCAGAAAAGCGATACATATAGAGCTGGTGATGAATCAAATGTCAAAATGTATACATTTGAAAGTAAATGTGTTAAAAGTATTTTGAGGTCATAAGATGTTCTAGCGCAAAGAATCACACAAAAATAAGTCTTTATTAATCAGTTAACTAATTAACTGATAATCAATAAATTGTAATCATAATTTGTGTGAAAAGTACAGAGCCATAGTGGGGGACATGGTGATGGAATGGGACATAAAAATTGTTTCATTGCTTTTGCTTGCAAAACTATTGCGTTCCCCCAAGAAACTTTGCCTTCACTCGCAAAAGCACTGAAATATAGTTTTTCATCCCACCTCATAATATTTCATCACAAAAGTTTTGTGAGTGAACGCAAAGTTTCTCAAGGAAATGCTAATATTTTGCAAGCTTTCCTAAAATGTAGGTAGAGGCATGTTTTTCCAGTGAGTCTAGGTTGCTAAATACTACAGCATGAGATTCTGTAAATGTAACAAGCTCAAGACGGAAGGGCAAAGGTTAGGAATATCTTGGAAAAGTTGTGGAATTGAGTTTGGAAAACTGGTCTCGGATCAGTGCCATGTTTAAGTGGGGCTGGTACTTTTCCATGCATGATAAAATCACCTCATTGGCCCAAAGCTGTCATCAGAGAAGGGAAGCTGTTCCTTACAGCTGGCCTACCTAAAGAGCCCCCTTTTCTCAAAATACACCAACACACGCACACAGGACACATATAACACAACCTCATAATGCGCTCGAAGTCCTCGAACCCATTACACTGTGCACACACACTTATAAAGCGACACAAACAGTGTTTACATCTAGACTATACCCCCTCCCCTTGAGACCCATTCCACATTCCTTCACCAGACTCCCTGCATTCCTGTTCTACTGAGGAGGGGGTCTGACCGACTTTCCCCCTCTTTCTCTTTCTCTATCTTTCTCCCTTTTTTTCTATCTCTCTCTTGGCCTTTCTTTGTCTTGCCCCTTTCTCCTTCTCTCCCTTAGTGAGAAATGTGTGAGACCAAGAAGTAGATGAGGAGGAGACAAACAACTGGTAAAACAGCAATGATCTGGGTCATCATCTAGAGTTGTCTGATTTAGTTTGAACGTGTGTAAGAAAGATGGCTGCAACAACTGTAAACAGGAAAATACATACACAGCCCCTCTACCAAAACCTAGCAAGCTAACTCCCTGCTTTTGACCATTTTGAAACACTCTACATGGACAGCAACTCCACCACTCCATACTGGAGACACAACAAACTATTGATTTCAATAGAGTTTGATGTTAGGATGCATGTTGCTAAGCTTATAAGCATGAAAATACATAGAACACACACAAATATTGGTCTTTTTTTCAATTGAAATTTTATATTTTTTATCACTACATACACTGAACAAAATATTAAACGCAACACTTTTGTTTTTGCCCCCATTTTTCATGATCTGAACTCAAATATCTAAGACTTTTTCTATGTACACAAAAGTCCTATTTCTCTGAAATATTGTTCACAATCTGTCTAAATCTGTGTTAGTGAGCACTTCTCCTTTGCCGAGATAATCCATCCACCTCACAGGTGTGGCATATCAAGATGCTGAGTCCGAAAACCAGTCGGTATCTGGTGTGACCACCATTTGCCTCACGCAGTGCAACACATCTCCTTCGCAAAGAGTTGATCAGGTTGTTGATTGTGGCCTGTGAAATGTTGGTCCACTCCTCTTCAATGGCTGTGTGAAGTTGCTGGATATTGGCAGGAACTCGAACACGCTGTCGTATACGCCGATCCAGAGCATCCCAAACATGTTCAATGGGTGACATGTCCGGTGAGTATGCTGGCCATGCAAGAACTGGGATGTTTTCAGCACATTTTAGAGTGGCCTTTTATTGTGCGTTTTGGTCGATCGGATCACAAGTGGACGAGGGAGACACATACCCATTTCCACTTGGTATTTTAGGCCACATCCACACGAAGCCAGAGCTTGCCCTATCCAATCTTTTTTTTTCCTCGTCTCAAGAAATATCTGCGTACACACAAAACCACTGAAACCGACTCAAAACTATGTAGTATACATGCCAGATCAGTATGTGGCACTGTAATTCTGCCACAGAGATACACTAAAAGCATAGAATAAGACTTGGAGCATGCGCATAAACCTCGGACGCTGTATGCAAACTTTAGTAAAGCTTAGTAATAAAGCTTTACTTTAGTAAAGCTAATAGGCTTGGTAGCTTCTGCGGCATGAACACAAGCATGTAGTCTGCGATTGTTGTTGTTGTTGCTGTTACGAAACGTAGCAGTGTCTGACTAGGGTCGAGACGTGGAGTGATGACAAAAAATTGCAGTTTCAGGCTCCCAAAATGCCGGATCCGTCTGGACGAAACACCATACTTTTTACGTTTACATCTAAACTCGTCTCTGTGTGGACGGGCTCTTAATCTGTCTCTTTTGTCCACTTTCAACCACTTCTGTCCTGATTTCTTCGAGGGGAGGGTCTATGTTTTTTTTATTTTAGATCTTTCGATCTAATGGACAAAATAAGCTCGCGCAATTTACATATGAACGCGCCCGGAGATGACGGAAAAACGTACAGAGAGCATTAGCTTTCATTTCTGTTCTGATAGCCGCAAGACCACGCAAAACGCTGTGAAGAAATCAGGAATGGTGAGAGAACACTGTGCTTAGTATGTTTTTTTGTCTTCAAACCAAACTTGGTTCAGCTGACAAAGTTTAAATCCCATCTGGATAGCTCACTTGCCATAATGTTTACGCATTAGGTTAGTAGGCAGAAAGTAGGCTGTCTTTTGCGGCTGTTCGAACACATTTGACCACATGAGCGTTTCAACTAAGAAAGCAATCCGGTCGAATGCGTTTTCCACTACCTCTGAAAGTGGTGGAAAGTGGACAAGCTCAAAACGTTTTACACCCCATTTACACCTGTATCCAATCCAATCGACCAAAACGCATCTTAGTACCAGGTGTAAACAGGGCCTAGGTGTTGGAACGGAGCAACAGATTCAGCGTGGAGCCACACATACTGATGTTATGAAAGACAAGAAGCGCCTGTAGCCTGTATTGTCCCCACTGTTTTCTTTCTGTTTTTCCCATTTTCTGAGCTGAAGCTGATTCCAGTGAAGTGTCCTGCTCAGGGAAGCAGCGGTAGACTTTTCCCCTCCCTCTGTCCTCACACACTCCCTGCTTGTTCACCCAGTCTACAACCTGATTGTGTGTTCAGCTCAGAGACTCTTTTCTAGAGGCAGACCTGCTGTGTGTGTGTGTGTGTGTGTGTGTGTGTGTCATGAGTCGCTCAAGATGGTTTTGTCTTTGGCTGCACAGAATATTTAATCGGGAAAATACACAAACATAAGCATATACAATTCTAATGCACTCAATTTTACATAAACTATTGTATTTTACAGTAGCATTAAATTTAGTCAGTACACTTATGGTATTTGTTAGAAGTTTTGTGCACATTTCAAAAATTTACCAGAGTTGTTTGTTATATTTATCTCACTTGTAATGTACACTTTCATGTTTAATGTAGACATTTAGGCATTTTTTATCCAAAGCAACTTACATTCAAGGTACACATTTTATCAGTTCTTACTTTCCCTGGAAATCGAACCCATGACCTTGGCGTTGCTAGCACCACGCTCTACCGTTTAATCTACAGGAAAGCTTCTGACAGAATCCTGAAACAAATTAAATAAAACAAACTGTTGATGTTAAATTTAGTGGTGTATTTAGCAATTTCCATGTTATATTTTCTAGTGTAGTAAATATACTAGTTCTGTAATTAATTTAGTAGTTTAGTGTATACTTCAATGTTCCATTTACTATTGTATTACTGTACACTTCTGTCTTAGATATACGTTACTGTTCAAAAGTTTGGGGTTCGTACAATTTTTTGTTTTTGAATGAAGTCTCATGCTCATTAAAGCTGCATTTATTTTTCAAAAATACAGTAAAAAACAGAAATACTGTTAAAAAATTATTGCAATTTAAAATTTTCTGTTTTCTATTTGAATATATCTTTAAATGTAATTTATTTCTTTGATGGCAAAGCTGAATTTTCAGCATCATTACTCCAGTCTTCAGTGTCACATGACACGATCATTCTAATATGCTGATTTGCTGCTCAAAAATAAATAAATAGTGCTGCTTAATATTTTTGTGGAAACCATGAATTTTTTCCAATATTCTTTGATAAATAGAAAGTTCAAAAGAACAGCATTTATTTTAAATAGAAACCGTTTGTAACATTATAAATGTCTTTACTTCACTTTTGATCATTGAGTCCTTACTGAAAAAAATTATTTTAAAAAATCTTACTGTCCCCAACATTTTAAACGGTAGTAGTGTTATACACTACACTTCTGTATTACATGTACTAGACTAAAAGTACAGTTCCATTCTACATGTGTTTACTAATGTAATGTTTTCGTCCGTGTAACATTTGCATCTGTAGACTGTAGTGCGGTACTTTCATTTGAAAACGCAAGACGCAGTGCATCGAGATGGAGATGAAAGTAAGTGTATTGAAAGTTGAACTTTCTTAAAACTTAAAAATAAAGAGCAAAGTCTCAAAATGTCCCATTCACACAGCAACTTACAGCCGCGACTCCGCGAGTTCATCCATCAGCATGCGACACCTTTACCTGTTGCACTAGAGTCTCGCGCAAGACACGGCATTTGAATGGCGCATAGAACCATAGAATAACCCAAGACGCGTCACTCGTATTGTTTTGAATGGGAGAAAGTGCAACGCGCAATATGGCGGAATACGTCCCGCCTTCTAAATAAGAGCCAATCGCTGATTGGTAAAGTCATCGCGTCACTGCAGCGGCCGTTAGAAGCTCCGGTTCCTATAGAAACAGTCAGACGCGCGCCTCCAAAATGAGACACAAGAGATGCGCATTAGCTTGATCGAGCTAGAAAAATACAGTTTTTTGTCATGATTCGAGCGTTTAGAACCAAAATTTATGAAACTTTGTCAGATTTCATTGGTGATTTCAAACATGAAATTTAATCGAAAGCTTGGCAAACAGCTTTGGAGAATTTGATGTTTCCCCATTCAAAGAGATAGGAGCTGCACTTGCATGCCTGAGAGGCGTTTCAAAGATGGCCGCCGAGTGAAATGACTTGTCTTAAAGGGACTTTGATAGAACACAAAACTGATGGAAGCGGCTGCGGTGGAGAACAGTGTCTGGATCAAAAAACCTTCAGATGACACACAGATAATATCTACCTCACTGTAAGTTACCGAAAGTAAAACCACGCACACACGAAACCCATTAGTATAACGGCTCTCTCGCACTGTATGACGTGACAGACAACTAGAAGCCCGTTCCGGTTCCGTTCATACACCGCAAATTTTAGAATACGGTTGTTACTCCCGTTAATAACCGTACTGTGTGTGAACATAACCGTATTAAGGATGCAAATATAGGAATGACAACCGTATTCTGTTGCTGTGTGAACTTGGCCGTAAAAAAAAGCTGTATTCATGCGCGGGACGTGGCGCAACGGTCAAATACGTCCATCTAGCGCTTGTTTACTTAGAAAAGCAACTGAAACTCACCGCGTTCTGTCAACGGCTACATAGAATTATGTTTACTAGATTACAAGCACTATATTTACTGGAGTGTGTACATTGTCCAGCAGGTTGGAGAGCTGTGTTGGTATGGTAACAGGAATATCAGCAGAGGGGGGAAGGGAGAAAGGGAAGGAGATGAGGAGAGGTGAGCGAAGGAGAGTGAGGAAAAGAGCAGAGAGACAGGAAAAGCAGAGGTGAGTTGAGTTCTCAGGGCTTTACCCTGAAATGTCTCTCTTTATTATCAGTGACCACCTCCCATGTCTCACACTATCCCTTATTCTTTCTCTTGCATACTATCTCACTCTTGCCTCATCTTCCTCTGACTCTCTGCAGTCACTGTCACTTTTGACCTGATCGCTGTTTGCCTTATACTCCTATTCATGTCCTCTCCATACCAGTCAATGTGTGTGTGTGTGTGTGTGGTGCTCGATTCCATTCTGAGATACTGAAATGTCTCCTCAGTGCACTATTTCTGTCATCGTACTCCCCTGCTGCAGCGGTAATAAGGAACCGAGCTGTGAACTGTGATTCCAGCTCCCAGCAAAGCTCTAATCCAATCCTACAACAATACTGCACACATGTAAATTGAATACCACCTCTTAATAGGTTTAAATTTCATTTTTATGTAAAATACGACACACGCACAGGCTAACAAACACAGGTTTTGTTTTTTCCAAAGGCCCTCGGCTCTTCAGTAGACAATATGAGCCTTACACTCATATAGCCTTACACTAACAAAATTGTCTCAACAGCAATGAAGGGCTTTGATATATACCCACTTATGACTGATTAAAAAGATTTTATATATTTTCTTTGTGCTCTCTTATGCACACATGCATAATAAGACCACCTGTCCAAAACAAAAGTGTTTGCGTTCACCCCAACACTCGATCGAGCTTAAGAGCAACATTATAATTCATTCAGGGGTGTTTTGATATGCTCTGCGTTGACTGGCTCAGAAACAGCAGCAGTTTCATTTTCCCCCCACAGTGCTGAATGATAAGTCAAGCCACCAACACACAGCGCTGTCAATCAGAGCCGTAATGGCTCACCAGAAGGAAGCCATTTTGAATATGTCACTTTATGCTGCCTTAAAAAAAAAAAAAAATAACCAATTGATAAATGTCATATTTATTTCTCTCATTTACATTTCCTGACAATGATAGGAAGCGTTTGTTTTAGCACTAATGCAGCATTATAAAGAGCAAATTGGTAAATTTGACATAGGCCTATATTTTTTTCTTTTACATTTCCTGACAACAATAGGAAGCTTTTTTAGTACTAATGCAACAAAATAAAGAGAAAATGATGCATATTAGGTGTTAAAGCGACGCTTTGTGCATTTAATAGTGCTGCCACAGAGAATCATGGGAAATGTAGATTGGTTGCACAAGCTTGTCAACTCATAAACCAGATAAATGAGTAGCATTTTCTGGCTAGCTTGATTGCTATTGTTCATCAACGGTGCTAAAATAGGCATTTAAAAGATTAGTTCACTTTAAATGAAAATTACCCCATGATTTACTCACCCTCAAGCCATCATAGGTGTATATGACTTTTCTTCTTTCTGATGAACAGAATCGGAGTTATATTAATAAATATCCTGAGGCATCCAAGCTTCATAATGGCAGTGAACGGGACCAACGAGTTTAAAGCTCAAGAAAGTGCATCCATCCATCATAAACATACTCCACACAGCTCCGGAGGATTAATAAAGGCCTTATGAAGCAAAGCGATGTGTTTGTTTAGGATAGATATCCATATTTAGTTATAAAGTAAAATATCAAGCTTCTGCCAGACCGCCTTCCGTATTCAACTTACGAAAAAACAGTAATTGACGGCATGTCATATACGCCTAGGATGGCTTGAGGGTGAGTAAAGCTTTGGGTAATTTTCATTTTAAAGTGAACTAATCCTTTAAACTTAACTGTACAGTTAGCATTCACCCCTTATGATCAATACCAGTTAGCTTCTGCTAATTCACACATTTCCAACTTGGAAAGTCAAGGCTCAAAGAAAATCTCACATTGGTATTTTGGTCAATGTGGCACCTTTAAAGTAGAATATGATCATCTTGACTTGACTTGAAAGCAGCATTAAGCACTAACTGCGTATATAGAACATAAACAGATGAACGTTTACCGCCCTGACTAGCGTTAGCACCATTCATTACACGTTAATCAAGAAGGCCATTTACTCTAATTAAACAGCAAAATGGGTTGCTGACCTAAGGTAAAGAGGACAAATGTATGCAAAGATTAATTAAATTTCCTGCCATTTGTCTTTAATGGAAATTTTGCAATTTCCATACACATTCTTAAATCTGAAGAATAGGTGTGAGACTGTAGGCTATCTTTAAACCAAATTCATAGTCACTTTGAGCACGAAATGCTATTGAACAGTGACTAAGCAACTACTTTCAATAACAACAACAGCTCATGAGCTTTAATAAGGAAACAGTTGACCTGCATGTAACTGCAATCCATCATTCGTTAGTTAGAGAATCAATGTGCTGTCACCGTTGGAGTCCATACTGAAATATGACCGCAACACTGTCAGCGTCTATGGTGGCTAACGAACACCTCTGAATTCATAGAACATATTCACCGTGGGTGAATTTGCAAAAATCTATATATATATCTAAATCTTACAGACCTCAAACTTTTGAACGGTAATGTATAAGAAATTTTTAGTAATTTCTGAAATTGATACAACAAATAACAATGATCATTGCATTTTTTTAAACATCTGGCTACTGTACAACATGCCGGAAACATGAATATGAATATGAAACATTCTCTTTTATTAACATTCTAAAACCACTAATAAAATATTCCCTTAAATAGTTTTGGCACCAGATAAGATTCCTCAAATTCCTAAATGTCTGGACCCCATGTATCTTATGCTGCTTGAAGAGAAAAAAAAACAAAACAGGACACTCACTTAGACGCTATCCATTCATTCCTGTCCTCTCTTTCTCTTAAGAGTCACAGGTCCTGACAATACAGCCTCTGTTCTATGAGGGAAGATCTCAAACCAGCAGAAAGGCACTCAGCAAGAAAACCATCTCAAGCAATGAGTACTCCATCTGAACGCCGTCTCTGTTTTAGTCTAAACAACAAGGATTTTTGTTTTATATTGCCATTTATATATTTTTTCCACATCACCAAAAAAACATATTTCAGAAATATTCTTTAGAAGTTTTCCTTAGAAATAAATAAACAAATGTTGCATTTTTCATTTGAAAAAATCACTGCAAAATATACAGCTATAATGTAATTCCATGACTACTATAAATTCATAACACCCTTTTAGACGATGGCATAAACTTGATTTTGTGAGCTCCGTGCCAATCACTGATTTGTGAGCTCCTTTTAGGTCTTTTTTGCAATTGTAAGTTAGTTACTCTTACTTGTCTACACAGGAGCGCAAGTGGTGCGATGTGACATGACAAAAGACAATAGAACAGTTAAGAATTTACGCTACTCTTACACCATTTCTGCACCAGATGACATGACAAAAGCAAATAGAATCCATAATAATCAGTGATGCTGTCTACACTGGATGTGGCACGACACGACACAACAAATTCCTGACAGTAAAGTGATGCCTCATTCTATTTCTGATCTACTACAAGTGCTCACGCTACTTCTGACATGAAGAACAAATTGATTTGTGATGGTCGCTTTGAACATACTTCATCACTAGAAAAAAAATGAAATAACTCATTAAACAAAGTATGATGCAATCATTTAAGATATTTCTCCTTATTTTTGGCATAAAGAGTTCTTTAAAATTGAGTCAAGAACCCTAAGGTTCTATTTGGAAGCCCGTTTTTTTTTTTCTTTCTAAGAGTGAATCTAATTCCTTTGTGAGAAAACAGGCCAGGAGATTTCCCTCTTGGTCACCAACAATCCAACCACCATGTTTGCGTATACCTTGCCTCACACCTGAAATCAATTAAGTCGGCCAACAGGATGAAATACCGTACAAATTCTTGCCACACTAAAATTGTGTGTTCAGATTCTTTACACCAGTTCCATCAAATATTACTTCTCTCCACAGACAGAAAAGTTTTGGGCTAAAGCAGTGGACTCAATAAACTTACTCAAGCACAACCACTATACTGATCTGAAATCAATATAGCAGTTTGTCATAAAATAGCTAAAGGTGTCCATTTGGATAAGAAAGCTGACATTTTTGGCTAGTATGAAATAAGGGCTTTAATATGTAATGTAGACAGTTCAAACAATAAGTCAGACAGTTTTGCTCTAGTTCAGGCTACTTCTCCGGTCTATCCTAAATAGCACTAGACAAATGGGGGATGGGAAAACCTGGAGAGCTGTGAATGAGAGAGAAATCAAGTGAGATGAGGGGAGTTTCAGGGACTGGGTGAGTAATGGATATGGAGAGAGACAGTATGAAGGAGGCATCATGGAGGAACACAGTTTATGTGTGTTGCACAGTTTACTCAAGCATGTATTTATATGGGAAGAACATGTGTGTTGAGGCCCAGTGCTCTGAAGCCTGATACTGGCCCCCCGTATGCAGCTGCTCACTCTGTCTGTCTCTCTCTCTCTCTCATTTGCTATAGGATGACTGCCATTCACAAATATGCTTTCGGGATCACGCAACTGGGTGAATCTCACAAAACCAATTAGAAACATGCAACAGTCAGAATTCAACCCAAAATCAAAAGAAGAAAAAATGTTTTGCAAATATTTTGCCATTAAGATTATTTTTGCATTGTAAAATATTCATGAAAACTAAAGCCAACAAGAAATCAAAATTGTCCATATTTCCTTAACTATTACATTAACTATTTAGCCATGCATGTTATTCCGAAGGAAAAAAACATCTTCATAATCCTAATCAAATATACAGCAATTCATTTTACTGGTGAATTATTTATTCATTTATCATTTAGTAATTTCCATCATTTTCAATGGAAATTCTCATTACCGGTACTGTAATGCAGTATTTTAATTATTTGATTCATAATATTTAATCGAAATACACCACAACTCATTTTGCCGGTTATTTATTTATATAATTTCCATTATTCGCAATGATGTTTCTAATAAGTATTTAATGTATTTTGTTTATAAGTATAAGGTTAGTTCAACAAATACTACCATATTGTATAAATAATAAAAAAAAATTACTTTTGCATCAAAGTAATGAGCATTTTGAGGGGAAAATGCTTAAATCCCATAGATACACATTGAAGGAGAGTCATATGTAGGTACTAAAATAGCACAAAGGCTTAGTGGTAGTTCACCCAAAAATGAATATTCTGTCATCATTTACACCCCCTCAAGTTGTTCCAAACCTGTATAATACCAAGCAGAGCTCACCCCCATTGATTACCATAGTATGGAAAAAAATACTATGTCAGTCAATGGGGGGCGAGATCTGCTTGGTTACAAACATTCTTCTGAATATCTTCCTTTGTGTACAGCAGAACAAAGACATTTATACCAGTTTGGAACAACTTGAGGGGGAGTAAATGAAGACAGAATTTTCATTTTTGGGTGAACTATCCCCTTATATTTCTCATGAAAATACTGTTGCAATGCAAAAACTCTATTTCAACTGAACAAACTGTAATTTCTTATTTTGCTTTTGGTGGAAATGTGGCCGGAGAGATTCTTGACAGGTTTCGTGCGATTCGCCCAACTGCAGGGCAAAAGAAAATGAAAGACATACTCAAGACAGACAAACAGAGGAAGACAGAGATAAAGCGAGAGAGACCGAGGCTGTAAAACAGAACCCACTTGTTAACAACCATATTACAAACAATCTCTCCACTCATGTGAAAAAGAATAAACAGGCCGTATCAGTGGAAAGCGCTCTCTGAATAAGAGCTCATTCAGCATATGAAGTACAGATGTGCTCAGCGAGAGTAAGTGATCACAAAAGAGGAAGACTGTTGACAAGGTGTTGCACAAGGAAGGAGTGGTGGAGGAGAGGAAAGCAAGAGGAGAGTGGAGGGAAAGAGAGAGCGAGAGAAGGGAGGAAAGCAGCCAAGTTGGCAGGATGAATGGAGAGTGCAGAAGGAGGGTAATGTGGGAGTTTGATAAATTGTGTGCGTTTTCAAGTGTGTGGGTGTTTGTTTTGTGTGTGTGTGTGTTAGTGTCTTGCGGAGGTGTGCACACAAGATACTATGTGTGTGTGTGTGTGTGTGAGTAGCTCGAGGCTGTAACACAGAGACGGCGCTTCAGCGAGTCTAGCAGCAGAGACGGACAGGAAATGATTTTGCCTCTTCACACTGGTAGAAGCTGCTGGACAGTCTCTCTGTAAACTTGCCTGACTGGTTGCCAGAGTATATATGTGTGTTAGAGGGAGCGAGAGAGAGTACATTTGTGTGGTATGTGATGAGACACCTCCCCTCAAACACACACACACACACTGTTCACCTATATGTTTGAGCTTATCCCGATGATGTAACTTTTTAAAAGTGTAAATATCAAGGCTGTATCACTATTATTATTATTAATCATACTTAGGCATTTGAACAAAGCCCTGACCCTGTGTATTAAAGTCAGCATGAAATCAAAATCGACCCTATTTACTTTGTTAGTGAATATTACTAGTCTTGTGGTGAACAATTAATCCGTGCAAGTTAATACACAGAAAAAAAATAGTTTGTCGCGGTAATCTTTAATCAAAATCTGAAAAGTTACTTCCAGTCGGGAATGGCGTTCCTTCTCTGATGACGACAGTTTGACGGCTTGGGTTGAAAACGCGTAAACCACTCCTCTGCAACCATTCATCTGCTATGAGCGAGATATGGAGAGGAGGAGCGCTAAAGTAAAACTCTGCCCTCTATTCAATATTCCGTTTCACTTGGAAATACAGTACGTCACAACACTGGAGAAAAGTCATTTGCAACTTCTGGTTCAAGCGGGCTTTAAACTTTATTGCGTAACTCATCTAGCACTGGTTGTGCTACAGGTGTGAATAATATCTCAAACCTTGCGGCATGTTGAGGAGAGGTGTGCTATGACTTTACTAAATGGAACATGAATTAACTGATAAAATAGGGAACAATCCCATAGACACACATTGAAGGAGAGTCATATGTAGGTACTAAAATAGCACAGAGGCTTGGTGGTGGGCTCTTTTGACTTGGACCAGTAACCAGCAACCTAAAAACCACTCAGAACAAAATCGCTACCATATCTGGTTGCATTTAATACAGTAGTTCTAAATACATTTAATTACATTTTAGGGGCGGAAACAAATAGGATGAGAAAATAATCTATATTACAAAAATAAAACGATGCGAATATTACAAAATATTACAATTAAAAAGTGTATAAGTCACTTGTTTTTCTAAAGTAATACTGTCCAACAGCAACACACCCACAGGTAAAGTTACAGCGTGCCTCCTCTCAGCTCATAGAGAATCAACAGAGCCCCTAAAGCGTGCGGTGGGTTTTTTGGGGGGTAACTGAGAATAAATTGGGAGAGTTACATGAAAGGAGGCAGTGCCTCCATTACGCTATGATTGGATGTGATTGGTTATGATTGGATTTGATTGGTTCATTCGATAAATCCCGCCTCTTGTTCGTGTGCATTCTGTGGCCGAGTCAGTCTGAATCATACAGTCTATGGTCTGAATGAACAAAATGATGCCGTAAAACTAACTAAAAAGTAAGTAAACGGCTCACCCACTCAGATATCACCGCTTTGTCACGTCAAAATCAAACTTGAAAAGACCTGAACACATGATGACTGTGGGGGTGTTTTAATGAGCAATCAGCTTGGTGAAATTAAAGATACATCTTTGTGTCTGTGACAGACAGTGTTTAGTGAGCATTACTGATGATCCGAAAACAAGTTGACTTAAAAAGGAACAGCTGAACATCAATACACAAATAAAATATATGATTTAAATTGTTACTGCCTTTAGTTATTGTTTTGGAATAAATGTAAAATTGCTTAAAACACTAACTTGATGAGATTGACTTGGTTTTCATGAATAGAACTGTTAATGTTAATGTAAAAATAGAATTGTAGTTGGTTTCTTTCTTTCTTTCTTTCTTTCTTTCTTTCTTTCTTTCTTTTTCTTTCTTTCTTTCTTTCTTCTTTCTTTCTTTGATGTAATGTTCATGTAACCAGAAAAAAAATTTGACAAGGTGACTATATATATAAATATATATACACACACACACTGCCCGGCCAAAAAAAAAGTCCCTATTTGGATTTTAATAGGCAAATACTTAAGAGTCTATGGATGGATCATTATTACAGTGATTATTATTTTTCTAGCATGTTATATGTTTGGCAATGGTTCTTTTAACCCTAAAAGATGGAGTGTGCAGCTTTTCATTTCTTAAACAACCATGTATTAAGATGCATCATGGCCATATTCCAGGATGGCAATGTCAAGATTCACCAGACTCAAATTGTGAAAGAATGGTTGGGAGGGAGCATGAAGAATCATTTTCACACATGAATCGGCACTGACCTTAACCTCAGTGTAAGTTTTTGGGATGTGCTGGAGGAGACTTTACAGAGTGCTCACCTCTTGCATTGTCAATACAAGATCTTGACAAAAAAATGATGCACCTCTCGATGGAAATAAATGTTGTGATGTTATTTCCATCAAGAGGTGCATACATTTTTGGTCAAGATCTTGTATTGACAATGCAAGAGGTGAGCACTCTGTAAAGTCTCCTCCAGCACATCCCAAAAACTTTCAATGAAATTAAGGTCTGGACTCAGAGGTGCCGATTCATTAACCCTGGTGAATCTTGACATTGTCATCCTAGAATATGGCCATGATGTGTCTTCCTACATGGTTGTTTAAGAAATGAAAAGCTACACACTCCATCTTTAAGGCTAGAATGCTAGAAACTTAAATGCTAGAAACATAATAATCACTGTAATAAAGATCCATTCATAGATTCTTAAGTATTTACCTATTAAAATCCAAACAGCGACTCTTTTTTGGCCGGGCAGTGTATATATATATATATATATATATATATATATATAT
>RJVU01037554.1:1564920-1595014 GCA_003731715.1 Anabarilius grahami | reverse complement strand
TGCATACGACTGATATGAAGATTAAATAACTGTTTAAAGTTTAGTTTAGCTTAATGGGGTCTTGTGATAATTCTTCATTAAATAATAATAATTTAAATAAATTCTGATTCACAAACAGCAGTTTCCGTGTGTTCGAAAAGCCCTTTGAGTGTTTGACAGTGATGAAGTGGGATTGATGGAAAGGTAAAAGTTGTCTGTCTTTGGCACGCTAACAAAAAGACACAATATTTGAGATTCAGGTTTGCTTCTGATTTTATTCTGTTTATACTAAGCTGCTTTTCTTGAAGCATCCTGACATGCTTTCGTGTGTTCGTATTTGTGTGGGTGAAGGTGTGTTGTCACAGTTACACAGCTGGAGGGACAGTGTGTGTGTGGCTGTAATCCTTCATCATCCCTTGAAAACACACACACGCACACTATCTCCCACTATACCTGCAGTGTGTGTGTGTGTGTGTGTGTGTGCTCTGACAGCATCAACACACCTCTGTGGTAAATCAGCAGCAGCTGCGAGCACCGATCACGCGAGTCTGTCATCAAATCAGATGGCGTCACCATGTGTGAACACGGCATGGGCCACAATCCCCGCAGTGGGAGCTACGCAGAACCAATGACCCTGTAAAACTGGACAAATGAATCTGTGGTCTCAGAGTCTAGTCACCATCAGTTTATAATCCTAGGTGTTCAGTAAATATGGGCTGCTTCTGAAACCTGAACAATGCTGCATTATTTGCCAGTATATCGAAGTAGGCAAGCTTCAGTTACAATAAATGCATCCTTTGCTGCCTATATATCCCACAATCCTGTGTGTAAAGAATAAATAAGTCATCCAAATAAGTAAATTATTTAACTTCACTTATTTTACTTAATTAAATAGTATATGTACATATACATTACCGGTCAATAGTTTGGAAACATTACTATTTTTAATTTTATTGAAAGAAGTCTTCAAGCCTGCATTTATTTGATCAAAAATACAGAAAAAACTGTAATATTGTGAAATATTATTACAATTTAAAATAATGGTTTTCTATTTTTATATACTTTAAAATATAATTTATTTCTGTTATGCAAAGCTGAATTTTCAGCATCATTACTCCAGTCTTCAGTGTCACGTGATCCTTCAGAAATAATTCTAATATGCTGATTTATTATCAGGGTTGGAAACAGTTGTGCTGCTTAATATTTTTTGGAACCTGTGATACTTTTTCAGGATTCTTTGATGAATAGAAAGTAAAAAAAAAAAACAGCATTTATTCAAAATAGTAATCTTTTCTAACATTTTAGAAATGTTGTAACGGTACTGTATGTATGAATGTATGTATATATATATATATATATATATACACACACCATATACATTTATGTAACCATATTTATTTATTGCACAAACCACCCACAGTCCAGTTTAACCATGCAGGCATTGTCGACACTGATATTGCACCATGTGAATTGAGTTTATTTATCTATTTATTTAAATTAAATCATTAATTTTCAACCCACAAGATGGGCTATTGCACTGTTAAAATTGTAATCAGAACTTTTCCATTTTTTATCTGCTTGGGCTGTTGATTTGCCTAATTTCATTTATGAATCAGGTAGTAAAACAACGCAGACAGTAAACTACGCTATTTATTTCATACCAAAATGCCTTCATACAAAAAAAAAAAAATGCTTCAGTTTTTGACACAGCCATGATTTCTCCACTGAAAAGCCCATTCTATAATAAATAACTCTACCCTTCTCACTATTTTAGAATGTATCCAAACTGGAGCCTCTTAGAATCAGATTAAACGTTTCACGTCGTTAATAAAAATTCATATAACAGTTTAAGTTAGGCAGATAGTGTGCACGAGAAATCATTTTCTTTCTGTTAATCTCTCTTTCTCTCCTCCCGTCTCTCTCTCTTCTGGCCGTGCTCTGGCTGGGTTGCTATGGGAACAACAGCAGACAGGTTCTCACATCCCCTCCTTCAGATTCTTCCTGGCTCACTCACCATTTATATTCATGCACAGCAGCTCCATAAACACACACACACACACACACACATAAACACATACACAAACATGCAAAAACACACTTAAAACAAACACGGCGTCACTGAGCATGCACACAAACATACCCCCCCGGAGACACACACATACCTATAAACGCACTCATAAATACACAATCACATCCCGCGCTCAAACACTATCGATTCTCTCCTGGGGAGGTGTTTGTGTTTGGATGAAGCATTAAACCACACTGGCATTACAATTTCAGACACACAAAGCCAATAAACACCATCGGCTCAATACAAATATGCACGTCGTTTGTGTTTTCGGGTTTAATCAGAACTAATGACCACAAAAATGCACTGAAAAACACACTGATGCTCGCTTTCTCTCATTTTATTGTTCAGGCATGTGATTATTACTCTCAATAATAAAACACACCTGACTAGAAATGAGGAACACCAGTGATGATGGAGGGTTTGGTACAATCAAAATTAATACCCAGCAACACCCTTAACACATTAGCCAATGCACACGCAACAGCAGAGGGATGGATAAATTCCTCCTCCTGTTTTTCAAAATGGGGTTATTAGAATAGAGGAGAGTAAGAAGGCAAGTGTGTGAGAGAGATAACAGTTTTTCTTGCTCTTTCTTGAGCTCATTTAGCAGGATAAGCATCGATAGAGAAAGAGGGGGATCTTTTTTTCTCCGAATGGATGGAGGGGAATTGATATGCTGAATAATATTGCCATCTCTCTCGCTTACACTGCGTCTATGCTATAAGCGAATGGCAAAACGTCTAGAATGCTCATGCTATAACCAAGAAAGTTGCGTGCCTTCAGTGTAGAGTGCAACAGTAGATCTGGATATAACTAGTCATAAGAATGATTTTAAATGATAAATCATAAATTGCAGTAAAAACAGTAGTATTAAGAAGTATTAAAAATTAAAATAACTGTTTTCTATTTGAATATATTTTAAAATGTAGTTTATTCCTGTGCTGGCAAAGCAGAATTTTCACCATCAGTCTTCAGTGTCACATGATCCTTCAGAAATCATTCTAATAAGCCATGTTGAAAACCGTTGTGTTGCTTAAAGAGGTCCTTGATTATGATTTAGTGGATTAGTAAAGTTTAGTAATGTAATGTTGCTGTTTGAACATAAACAACATCTGCAAAGTTACAACGCTCAAAGTTAAATGCAAAGGGAGATATTTTCGTTTACAGATAGGACTACAACACTCGAAAAACTAATTCAGGGGACCTTTAGTCATTACTTAAATATATATATTGTTGTGAAATAAAAAATCAAGTTCTGAAATGCTGTTAGACTTTTTACTTGTAATTGTTATTTTATTGAGCTTGGATGACACACAAATTATGCCTATTGATTCGATATACTATCATGACTTGTCATAGTTTAACATTTTCAGTTAATCAAAAATGTATTTAATTTTAAGTTCTGTTAATGTAAAATACAATCTGATGACGTGTAAACATGTTTCATTGTTTTGAGTTGTATGAACACTTCTTTTAACTGGGCTGGGATTTATATTTCCCATCATGCTTTGCCCATGGCACTTGAAAGGGAAAGTAAATGCTAAAGTTAAAACATTATGTTGAATCAACTCAAAATATTGCTTTGAATTAATGTAATTCTCCCAATTGGCTTAAGTTAAAAATTCTAGTGGAAAACGTTAAAATATTTTTTTTTGTTGAACCAATGTTTTATTTTTTAGAGTGAACAAATGGCTGGTAGGGACTACAACAAGCTTCTTCCCGGGTTAGTGACATCACAAACCCCAAAATTTACATAAACCCTGCCCCCAGGAACACGCAACGAATTTATAAAGTTTTAAATATGGATATTTTTCTTACGAAAATGCATCGCTTCGCTTCAGAAGGCATTTATTTACCCACTGGAGTTGTATGGATTACTTTTTTTTATGGATGGATGCATTATTTTTTACTTGAAAACACAGGCCCCCATTCACAACCATTATGAACCTTGGAGGACTTGGGATATTTTTAAATATATCTCTGATTGTGTTCATCTGAAAGAAGATAGTCATATACACTTAGGATGGCTTAAGGGTGAGTAAATCATGGGATCATTTTCATTTTTGGGTGAACTAACCCTTTAACGTGATGGCACATGCTAGTCAATGAGTTGAATCAGCTCCACAGCAACTACATAAATGTATCCACTAACCATTCAAAAAATGTCCAGTTGTATTCTAAAAGTTGTAACTTCTTCCTGAGTCTCTCCATCAGTGTCCGACTCCGGTTTCAACAATGTAAGGCTGAACACCATTACTGACAAATGTCATTTTGGCTGCGTGAGATTCTCCAGCTTTGTTGTTGAGCAACCGATGCGTGAGCTGTTAAAGCTCTGCCGTCTTTTGGAAAGCGGACCGGGAGCAGCAGCTCATTTGCATTTAAAGGGACACACACAAAAACGGCGTGTTTTTGCTCACACCCAAATAGGGGAAAATTTGACAAACTATGATAAATGATCTGTGGGGTATTTTGAGCTGAAACTTCATATACACATTCTGGGGACACATCTTGTAAAAGGGGCATAATAGGTCCCCTTTAATATTTTTTATTTAATTTTTGGAAATCATGATACATTTTTTTCAGGATTCTTTGATGAATAGAAAGATCAAAAATATTTTTTTTTTAAGTTAAAATTGGTAGTGTATATATTTGCATATATTTAAATATTTTGCAATAAATAAAAATGTTGTTGTTTACATACTTATAATCAAAGATTAAGTAGTCATTCTACCATAATTACAGATTCAATTGTCATTCGCAATGCTTTGAGTAGTTCTACAGTTATTAGCTGTTGCGTCTTACTGTTTTTTCAGCATTTTGCGCCATGAGTGCCGCTTTTGTCAGAGTTTGAAAAATGTGTTACACACTCCTGCGTTAACTGTTACATTCTGTTGCACACCATCCAGCGGTTTTTGAATGCAAGAAATGTCCTGGATCACATGAACTGCATTGTCTGAACACTCATTAGTAGTCATTATAATCATATATAATTAAAAAACAAATGAGTCTATATCATTAATACTATGTGGCTGGATTACATCTGTTTAAATTAACATGTATGCATGCATGCATGTAAGCCTTGTTTAAATATGTGATGCCAGCCTGAGGAGATGGGCTTCCTCTCAAGATTTCTTCCTCGTCTACTCAAACATCTTAGTTTTTCCTTGCCTTATCGCCTTTGGCTAGCTTACTAGGGGTTTATAAGGCACTCTTCATTGCAAAGATGCTTTAGAACAACATATATTGTGAAGAGTGCTATACAAATAAATCGCTGCGCATTAGCATAGAGTTGAACTCTGCTCGCTTCACCAATGGTTGCTGTTGCTCATGTCACCTCAAATCGCCAGCCTTCACTGCAACTGAACGACTTCTAGACGCTTTGTCGCTGCAAATCGGCATCTAGAATAGTCGTGTCGTTCGCTTTTAGAGTAGACAGGGTCTCTCTCTTACCACCCTTCTTACTTTCTTAAATATCTCTCTCTCTCTCTCTCTCTCTCTCTCTCTCACACAAACACACACACACTTCAATCTGAATGTTGATATTGTTCTCAGAATACTAACCAGGCACTGAGCGTCTGTAATAGACAGCACATCACTGCCTCTGAGATTAAGACGGACAGAGAGAGAGAGAGAGAAAGAGAGTGTGAGGTGGTTTGAGGTAAATGAAGCTGATTCTGTGCTGAAGCTTGTGCTGTGCTTTATTCCGTCTGTCTATGTTTCAGCCCGTTACATCAGCCAGGTTTCCTACCTGCACAACAGCACCAGCAAATGCCATGTTGTGCACACAGCATTAGATAGTTACCGTTAACGAGATTCATTGCTAATAAGAGTCAGCCACTGGATTTGATGAATAGTATGTTCATTTCTCACTTTCGCAATCTCTCGGTCTGATTTACATGAAAAGCCACAGGAATGGATATGTTTGTAAAGGTCTCGCTGTCTTCCTGCAGTTTCTACAGTCAGGTCTTGGTCCTGAGTGCTGATTGGTCAATCAATATAGTATTCTAGCTGTGAAAAAACACTAGTAAGTGACCATTAAGACATTTATAATGTTACAAAAGACTTCTAAGAATTATTTCGGTCACACTTTAGATTAGGGTCCAATTCTTACTATTAACTTACTAGTAACTACGACTTTTGCCTCAATAAACACCTACTTTAGTGCTTATTAATAGTTAGTAAGGTAGTTGTTAAGTTTCGGTATTGGGTAGGATTAAAGGATGTAGAATATGTTCATGCAGAAAAAGAGCATTAATATGTGCTTAAGTAATAAACAGCTAATATCCTAGTAATATTCATGCTATTAAGCAACTAGTTAATAGGGAGAATTAAAGTGTTACCATTCTTTCTATTCATCAAAGATTCTGAAAAAAAGTATCACCGTTTCCACAAAAAATTAAGCAGCACAACTGGTTTTATCATTGATAATAATAATGATAAATGTTTCTTGAGCAGCAAATCAGCATATTAGAATGATTTCTGAAGGATCATGTGACACTGAAGACTGGAGTAATGATGCTGAAAATACAGCTTTAACATCACAGGAATAAATTACATATTAAAATGTATTTAAATAGAAAATAGTTGTCTTGAATTGCAATAATATTTCACAATATTACTGTTTTTACTGTATTTTTAATCAAATAAATGCAGCCTTGGTGAATATAAGGGATTTCTTATAAACATACTTAACTTTTGAACAGGAGTGTAAAGGTTTCTGTAAGTAAAGGTTCTGCCAAAGAATAAATGTATTTGTTGTGCTAGGAAGATATAATGCTACTAAAGTTTCTCTTTGAAAATATAATCTAAAGATTTTATTTTGAAAAATTGATCTTAAATTGCCTCGTGCAAACATTCAAGGACAGAGTCTATCAATGCAAACACACTAATTCATTCTAAATACTGACATGCAAAAGAGGACAAGTCCCTTTCATTCTGTCACAAACACTTTTCAATGTTTCAGTGTTTTCATGCAATTTGTTTGAACAAACAAACAAATAAAAGTCAGTAGCCCCCTCTCTCTTTCTCTTCTTGTCTTTTCTCATCTCCTTCTTTTTGTGTCTGCAACATGGAGCCCATCTGGGATGGGCAGCCATCGTTGTCATGGTGACGCTTTCCACCAGGGCATCCGATTGGCCGGTGGACACGAAGCAGTCTCTGTCTGGTTTGGACGCAGCCGTTTGAGTCCTCAGGGACAACGGTGGGGACGGGCGCCTCATGCAATGCAAATATGACACCTTTGAACTGACTGGGTGTTATAATTTTAAATCATTTGAAAAATGAAAATGTGGAGTCTTTATGCGTGAACACCGTGGATGCACTTGTAAGCAGCCACGTGTTTAGACCAAAAGTCATTTCACTACCAACGAATGAGGATTCATATACATATAATTTATGAAACCTTTTAGAAAATGGAAAATGTTCAGTTTTACATACAGAATCACTAAGTGGATCATGCCTCAGTGAATCACTGTTTTCTTTTTAACCATACAAAATACTTGAGTGAATCATTTTCCTCCTCTCAACTGTAACTCTTTTACATTGTTTTTTTCCATAAACATTACCAGGCACACATTCAGGTGCCCACTCTTAAAAATAAAGGTTCTTAATTGGCATCCATGGTTCCCATTAAGAACCTGTAACATCTATGGAACCTTTCCATTCCACAAGGTTCTTTAGAGTGGAAAAAGGTTCTTTAGATTATTAAAATGTTCTTCACACTAAAAAAAAAAGGTTATTTTGAGAAATGTTCACTGAAAGGTTATTTGGAGAACCAAAAATGGTTCTTCTAACAAATCACTGCGAAAATCCCCTCTTTTAAGAATGTATAATGTCTTAAAAGCGATAGTTCACCCCAAAAAATGAACATTTTGTCATCATTTACTCATGTCATTCCAAAGCATCATGACTTTCTATCTTCTCTAAGACACAAAAGGACACATTTTGATGCAATTTGACTTACAATGACATCATAATGCCATATGTTCTTGTGTGTCAAGTGAATGCAGCAAGTTTGAACATGCGGAAGTGTATATGACTTATGAGAGCTATGTCAAAGAGGAAGATTTTCAGTGAATAACAATTTTTCGGCATGTTCCTCACATAAAGATATTGTACGACTTCAGAAGCATTGGAATATACTACTTTTATGATGCTTTTTGTGTTTTCTGAGCTTGCAAGTTACTGCTTCAGTGGAAAAAATCATAGATTTTGAATGACATGAGGGTGAGTAAACAATAACAAGATTATCATTTTTTGGTGAACTGTTCTTTTAAGTATTTTACACACACACACACACACCTCAGTTACTGGTGACCTCTCAGCACTGACTCCAGCAGATTGACTTTAATCTAGGGGGGGATTATGGGCCGTGGTCTACTGCCCAGATTAGCATGATCAGCACACGCTTGCTGTTTTTCATTATCCGGACGACACAGATCAATACCTCACAGGAAAAGCCGTCTCTATTAATGATGTTTGCATGATTAACTGCTGAGTGTGATTCCTGTATGCAAGGAAGAAAATGCCTAACCCACATGTTCGGGTCAGTGTTCGTACATCTGTATGCACTATGAGGTCGTGAGTAGTTCAGATATCTTTTCTTATGCTAGTCAATAGTTAGGATTTATAGGGTTAGTTTACCCAAAAAGGACGTTTCTGTCATCATTTACTCATTCTCATGTCTTTCCAAACACAGAAGACTTTCATTCATCGACACAAATGAAGATATTTTTATGAAATCTTATTGATTTCTTTCTCTCAAACATGCTTGATAACAACACAATTTTCATTTGTGAGTGAACTATCCCTTTAAGGGGCGTTTACACTGATAGGCAATGACAAATCATAACATTCAATATGGAACAGAAGTTGCACTTTAAAATGAAAAGAACCCATAATTTTTTTAATAATTTTTTTGCAAATTAACTGGATCAGCTTGAAAAATACAGCTTTATAGTATGATTTGAGCTAAAGAAGAATGGTAAGCTAAGCAAAAGCTAATACATGTTTAGCTCAGATAACAAAGAAAATCTGTTTTTCACCATTTGTTAAAATCTGACAACAATTGTGTGATGATTTTATTGCTGATTTGACACATAGTTTTGAAACAATCTTGTAGATAGGAGCTGTACTTGTATGCCTACCCAGAAAATAGCTGCCGGATGGCGTTACCAAGATGGCCGTCGAGTGAACTGACTAGCCTTAAAGGGACTTTGACATAAATCAGCGGACGCACAGAGTTCAAAGTCTTTCATTGAATTATGTGTCACTTCAACTCTAGTATTGAATAATATCGAATGGAATATTGGAAAACAACTCAAGTGTATTTCTGAGCGGAGACTCGGCTCTGTGGGAGAGCTAAACTTTGACTATTCTCTGTGTTAGCATGAGGGAAACAGACAGCACCACGACAGCCTGCAGAGTTTAAACGACTTCTGAGGAAAAATTATTTACTTTTCCGTTTTCTTGTGAGAGTGACTGAGCAGAAGAAATCAAGAGAGAGGAATGCTGAAGAGAGCAAGAAAGAGAGAGGGGGAATGAACAAGCGGCGGTCTTTGATGACGGCTGCTGATTCTCCAATACAGAAGGAGACAACTGAGGGCTTTTTAGCTACTGTGGAAGCGGTATTGATTGCACTGCCATACTGCACTGAGCTGCTCTCAAAAATGCTTTGTCTTCCTTTATTTATCCAAGCCAAGGTGTGTGTGTGTTCGGGGACCATCAGGACAGCGTGTGTGTTATTGTGCGGGTGGCAGGAAGACGAGAAAGTGTGTGTGTGCGTGTGTGTGCTAGGAGTGATGACAGAATGTGTACGTGTGCATTCGCATGCATCCATGCAAACATACATGTTAGGACAGAGAGACTAATGACAGGAAAGTGTGTGTGTGTGTGTGTACATGGAGAGAAAAAGGAGAAGGGTGTAAAGCTGAACTAAACTAGGCATGAGGTCTTTATTTATACCCTATGTCTCATTATCAACTAAATGTAGTCACCGGCAGGTCCACACAAACCTGCACCCGCAGAACTATGCAAAAGCACTGCAGATTTCCACAGACTTTGTGTCATTCACAAAGTTCTACATATTCTCCACCCCTGTGTGTTCACTGACGAAACATTTTGGCTAATCTGCTTTCAGCTACCAATAAAGGTGCAGTACTCTCTGCTCCATTTAACATACCTATCTAAATTCCTATAGAATTCTGCAGCTTTTTACCTACACTGTAAAAAAAAAAAAAAAAGTGTATGTAGAGAAAAAAAATGAATGAAAAAGTTTGCATGGCTTTAAGTTAATTTAAGCTAAATTTAAGTTCGTTTAACTAAAACGTCATGTTCACATGTTATTAAATGTGTATATAGTTATCTATTTAGATTAGGTAACTCAAAGAAGATTTCATACATTTAAAACTCTTTTTCAATGTAGGCTGATTTGGGAAAAAATATGAATTGTGCTAGCCATGGTCGATTTCATGCAGCGAGTGTTCTGAATAAAGCAAAGCAAGGTTTTTTTATTTCTCTACGACATTGCCCAAAAATCCCAATCTGGTACAATTTAGATTTTTTCTTAAAGGGATAGTTTACCCAAAAACGAAAATTTATTCACAAACCTGTATGACTGAATTTCTACAGAACACTTAGATTAATTTTTAATTTTTTCTTTTCTTTTCTTTTTCTTTTCCAAAATTCCACAAAAGAAAAAAAGTCATACAGGTTTGGAACGACATGAATGTGAGTAAATGGTGACAGTATTTACATTTTTGGGTGATTTACCCTTTTAAGAGTGTAATGCAGTACTAAAAACTTTAAGGGCCCTATTTTAACGATCTCAGCGCATGGTCTAAAGTGCATGGCACAAGTGTGCTTAGGGCGTGTCCGAATCCAGTTTTGCTAGTTTAACGAAAGGAAAAATTGTCGCCGCACCCGGCGCATGGTCTAAAAGGGTTGTCCCTATTCTCTTAATGAGTAATGGGTGTGTTTTGGGCATAAAGTGGAATAAACCAATCAGTGTCTCATCTCCCATTCCCTTTAAAAGCCAGTTGCGCTCATGCCATGGAGGATTCAATATTTACATGGCGGGATTTTCAAACAGAAAAACTGAACGCTTCTCTAGCGAGAAAACGGATCTGCTGTCCCTGTGTGTGTAATAAGCAGAGTGTACGCGCCTTGTGCACCCACATATAGGCGCATATTACTAACACGCTCTTTAAAGAACAAAACAAATATTGCGCCATTGACTTTAGACCAGGTTTCAGTTGGTCAATGGTGCAGTTTATTTCAGTTGCCTCAAAATAGCAACGCACCAACAATGCACCTGAACACACCTTGTTTTCAGACCAGCACGCCCATAAATGGGTGCAAATGCATTTGCTTTTTAAACAATATCAGGCTGAATCTAGCAAAAAACACTTGCGTCGTGCCTGGCCCTTAATCCCTCAACATAAATATCCATTTCAACATAAAAGCGATCTTCATTTAGATATGATTGTGCATTGAACTATTTAATTAAAGCTTAAAATAGTTACCCAGTTTATTGTGAAATAATCATAAGTAGCCATTTGTAACATTGATCTGTTTGTTTGAGGAGCCTGACAGTCCAACATAGCAACACTGGCTCAACCAATGGTGTGAGTGGGGGGGCAGAGCTATCCGTTTAACTGACTAATGGAGGGCTAGGGGAGTGTTTGGGAAAGCTGTTTGAAAACAATCAGTTTTGTTTCAATACTGTTTGAAACTAGAGGCACAAAAATGACACACTTCTTTTTTAGAGCATGCACAGAGACCAATGACAAAACATCTAGACTTACAGGTATAAAAAACACACACAAATACACAATAAAATCCTCAACAGTCATTGAATATGCTGGAAACATTCTCCTCATCTCTGCCAAAACAAAATCAACAAACAGCACACACTGCTACATCTTCCCCTTCTAAACCTCTCTTTCTCTTTATCATTCTGTCTCTCTCAGACACACACAATTACACAATTTCTTCTAAGCATTTTCACAAATGCTGATTGAAGAAAAAGGACACCACACACACCACTAATCTCCATCAGATAAAACAGAGAGCCTTAAGGTGCTAGTGCTGGCTTAGCCCTGTGCTGAAATGCCATTCAATGACCTTTTATCTCTCTTTCTCTCTCTCTCTCTGTTGCTGAAACCCTGAAGCTGTTTGTCTTTAGAGGATGGAAAGACTGTTCCTGTGCGATTATGATTATTTATGTCCCTCTAAATTAAACATATACACATCCCAATGGCGTGTGGCGGACTTTTAAAACGTATTCCGCCATTACGCCCGTTAAATTCACAGCATGTTTTAGGTTCTCAATAAGTGTGTAAATAAAGTTTGATTTCGTTGGACTAAAGCAATAATTCATCTTTTTATAATGTCATGTAAATGCTTTAGGCCAACTAAAATCGTTTCAACTCAAGTCAGATTAACAGACCACAACAGAAAACTGGCCTCAGAGTTATGCACTTGACAGAGGTGATGTATTTATTACTTAAAGGATTAGTTCACTTCAGAATTAAAATTCCCTGATAATTTACTCACCCCCATGTCATCAAAGATGTTTGTCTTTCTTTCTTCAGTCGAAAAGAAATTATGTTTTTTGAGGAAAACATTCCAGGATCTCCATATAGTGGACTTCAACTGTTACCAATGGGTTGAAGGTCCAAACTGCAGTTTCAATGCAGCTTCAAAGGGCTTTACATGATCCCAGCCAAGGAATAAGGGTCTGAAATGATCATCATTTTCTAAAAAAAATAAAGATTTAAATACTTTTTAACCACAAATGCTTGTCTTGCACTGCTCTGAAAATGCGCCACGCATTATGTAATCACTCTGGAAAGGTGCAAGTACAGCGGTAGGATGAAACATCTCATTTTCTCCTCCAACTTCAAAATCATTCAACATAGTTGTTTTTCCTTTTTTTTTTTTTTTGTAAAGGCCGTTTAACTTAGTCTTTGCATATTCACTTTGTAAACACTGGGTCAGTACTTCCGCCTATGTCACGCATGACCTTTCCAACGTGATTAAAATAACTGAATAAGTAAATTATCAGGAAATTTGAATTCTGAAGTGAACTAATCCTTAAACTATACAAGTATGTCTGTACAATGTATACTTGGACAGACAGATTAAAGGATTAGTTCACTTTCAAATGAAAATTAGCCCAAGCTTTACTCACTGGGTAGTCATCCTAGGTATATATGACTTTCTTTTTTCTGATGAACACAATCGGAGAAATATTAATAAATGTGAGCTTTATAATGGCAGTGAACAGGGCTCACGAGTATGAGCTGAAGAAAGTGTCTCCATCCACATCCATCCGTCATAAACGTACCCCACACGGCTCCGGGGGGTTAATAAAGGCCTTCTGAAGATAATCAATGCATTTGTGTAAAGTTATGAAGTAAAATATCTAGCTTCCGCTAGACCACCTTCCATATTCAACATACGAAGAAAGTGTAAAACTCTCACAGTTCTAAATGCTTACGCTACGTCCTACGCCTTCCCTATTCAACTTACGGAAAAAGTGTAACTGACGCGACACCAGTTTACACTTTCTTCGTAACTTGAATACGGAAGACGGTCTGGCAGAAGCTAGATATTTTACTTCATAACTTGTTATTATAGATTTTTTTTTTTACACAAACCCATCGATTCGCTTCAGAAGGCCCTTATTAACCTCCCGGAGCCGTGTGGAGCATGTTTATGATGGATGGATGTGGATGGAGACACTTTCTTCAGCTTGTACTCTTGAACCTTGTTCACTGCCATTATAAAGCTCGGATGTGTCAGGATATTTAATAATATTTCTTTGATTTTGTTCATCACAAACAAGAAAGAGTAAAGCTTGGGCTAATTTTCATTTGAAAGTGAACTAATCCTTTAGGACATCATCCAACCCTTTATGACTTTGTCTTTAGTTGAACACAAAAGAAGATATTTTGAAGAACCCTCTTTGTCCATACATATAAGTTTCATTACATATAAAAAAAAAAACACTAAAGGCCATGATATACTCACAGCAAAGTTTCCTTTTCATTCTTCACTTCGAAATACCTCTGCAGCAATATACTGTTAGAGGTTCAATTTTTACTATAAAGCAGCTCTCCAGTGTGTTCATGTCTTTACTCGCATCTGACCTCGACAGACTGAACAGAAAAAAATGAACCGGACAAGATTTCCATGTCAAAGAAGGCAGAGCCCCCAGAGCAAACCTACCTTTTACATAATCACCACATACCATTGGTAACTTCAAAATTATTTCACACCAGTTCAATCTTCGATTTCACTTGAAGAATATCAAGGCCTTAAGACATTTTTCAAAATATCTTCTTTTGTATTCCACAGACGTTATACATGTTTGAAACAACAGGATGGTAAATAAATTATGACATTTTAATTAAAATATTTGGGTGAACTATGCTTTTAATGAGAACGCAACAAAGCTCAAGGGAGGTAGAAGACGCTGTCTCCCTCTGAAACTTTATCTGCAAGTGTCTCAGTTTGGTCTTACTTTTGAAACATGACATTGTTTGAGCTCGTATTTCGTAATATTCGCTTTGTTCTATTGTTGTATTGCCGATTACGTTTGCCTCCTCGGAGAAAACGCCCCCTGGTACATCGTAACATTTTGAGTTTATTTGCTGCCCAATAAGTGGTAGATAAGCTGTGTAGAGATCGGGCTGTGTTTGTGTTGTCTGTGATCTCTCAGAGGAGCAGTCACCAGTACAGCTGCACAGATGCTGGTGTGACGTGCTAGACTGAGCATAAGCACTGCTGCCATGCATCATAGCACACACACATACTACTGTAACACCGTTTCATAGTGAATCTGCCAGCAAGTATTCACACCATACAAATCCACAAGGTGTGTTTGTAAACCGTGGACAAAATACAGACGTTTCCAAACGGTGGTTAATGTACACTGCTCACATGCTCTCCATCTGATGCACAGGATATACAGTGTTCAGCTTGGCATAATCTTGAATCACCCACCCACATACACACACAAGTTCTCACCGACTGGTGTTGCAGGTATAGTTGGCCTGAAAAATAAGACCCTGTTGAATGGCAGTTCTAAAGACCTGGTCTTCAGCTTCTGGAGTATAATGCCTAGCCTAGTCGTTTTTTACACAAATACACACACACACACAGGAGATAATACCACTGTTGCCATGGGAGACAAGTCCTAAAGGTATTTGTCTGCAAACGCTATATTGAGAAGAAATCTATTCTCCTTGACTGTCTGCCTGAATATTCAACAAGACGATGGCTGGATGTGGATTGGGTTTTGCTCTAGAATCATATTGTGAATGAGCTCACTAGAAGGCGAATGATCAGGGCGAATCAGAACTAAGAACAGCTGCATACGTTATGATGCATTATGATGGAATACTGTCATGGAGAGCATGTTTAAGGAATAGTTCACCTTAAAAAGTATATTCTGGCATTATTTACTCACCTTTATGATGTTTTAAATTTGTATGAGTCTTTCATCCATGACTGTATTCTGTGTATGATTCATGCACTGTATCACTGGTCTTCTGAGGGCATACAAAAGTACCTAAATAAGTTTTCAAAGACCTATTGAAAGTTTGTTCATCATACAGATACCACTCCTTACAAACTGAGTTTGATGATAGCATGTTGCTAAGCAAAAGGTGTGATCACATCTACCATTACTCAATGAAATTTCACAGCCGAAATCCAGCTAACTCTATAGGAATCCGTACGATTTGGAGTTTCGCTTAAGGGCGAAAAGGTTCCCTACAACAAATTTTGTTTGTGTTCAAGTTAGTCACACAAAATCACCACGTTGACCAACAGAAAGTTGCTTGGTTTGAAAGTGATTTCTGTGTGAGCTGTGCTTCGTGCATCGCTTGGTTATTGACAATGGAAGATAGACCTTTTTCTGCCCTCAAAATGTTGCTAATGTGACCACAGAATTAATATTGTATAAATATACACACAAATACTGGGTAAAACAGTCAATTTTCTCATTTTTTTTTTTTTTTTTTTTTAATTTATACTTATACTTTTCTTTCACTCTCTCTACCTTTTTGGATGTAATTTTTATTAAGCTTGTTGCAATTCATAGTTTTCAGTCATGTGACTGGCGCAGAGACGGGGTGTTCAAAACATCCACAGAACTGTCAATTTTCCATCTGTTTCAAGCCACGGATATTTATATCACTTCTCACATTAAGAAAAACAAAGATGTCTGAACAAACTGCAAGTTTTGGTCATGTGCAATCCTTGCACCTCCCAAAGTATTTAAATCACTAAAAACAGACATTCTAAAATGCTTAACATGAAAGACACTCAGGGCCAGATTTACTACACAGGGCAAATTAGCGTGAGAGCGCAAGTCCCAAAAAGTTCAAATGGGAGTGGAAAGTTCTGCGAGTGATCTAACGAAGACGTGCACATTAAAGAACACAGACGCAGCCGGATCATTTACATAATGACCAACCCAATCTACCAAGAGCAGCGCAAATTAGAGACTTGTTTAAAACATGCTTTTTTAGGGTGGTAAATAAGGCGCAAATAACAGTAAATCGACTAGCGCAAACCTTAGTAAATCACCTTGCATGATTAATTTAAAAACTCCAATAAATTTTGCGTCTTACAAATCCATATGCAATAAGGTCAGCCGCAAAAGTAACTGTGTCCATGCCTTTTCAGCACTATTTTTTTTCACTGCGTGTCTTTAGTAAATCCTTACAGTAGTTTTTTATTGCCAAAAGAGGGTTTGCGCTGGCGCAAGCTGTTAGTAAATTTGGCCCTAATGTACTAAGACGCTGATATTAAAAGTTAAAATTCAATATACACCTTATTGACGATGCATACTATATACAGGAAAGCAGATGAGCCAAGGATATGAATGTATTGAAAGCATGTGCTAAATTGAATGTTAAAGATTAACCTTAGAAAACTATCTGTTTGCCTGTGTATTGTATGCATCATTAGTAAAGTGTATAATGAATTTGGTGTTTTAATATCAGTGTCTTAGAAGGTTAGTACTTAGTACAATCCTGGCAAAACCTTGTTTTGCCCTCCAGGTGGGCATTCCTATAAGGCTGTGACGTCACATGAAAAGGAATGAGTTCATTATAATATGCCTAGAACAGCCTTTGTGTTGGATGCATGCCTATGACTCCTTAAAATGCATCTCATTAGTTTTTGGACAGAGCCATAGTCTGACAAATGGTTGCGTTTCTTTAGCTAAAACAGCAGAGCATGATTCAGAAAGACCAAGGTCATGGGTTCGATTCCCAGGCAATGCAAGAACTGCTAAAATGTGTACTTTGAATTCAGTGTAAGTCACCATGGATAATAGCACCTACCAAATGCAAAAAAGTAAATGAATGACTGTGTTTACAAAATGCAGAAAGACAAACGCTTTCCGATTTCTTATATATGTGTAGTCCTGAGCCCGGCTCCCTGATCATAAGTGTATTTACAGGAGCAAAGTGTTTAAAATCAAGGGGGTTGGGTTGCAATCACGACCGAGACACACACACACACACGGTGTCTCTCATTCACGGGAGAAGTGTCATTAGCATCTTTCCCGAAGCTTCCATGGGCCAATAAACGCTAGCAGTCAAGCAAGACTGCTCTGAATTCATCACTCTCTCTCCTTCTCTCTATATCATCCCCATATTTCTCTCTCTCCCCTCCCCATGCCTTCTTTCTTCTTTCTCTCTGTCTGTAGATGTGAGCAGCATGCCCCCTGATGAGTCACCTCTGTCATCAGAGCACCGCAAAGGGAGAGAAAGACACACACACACACACACAGAGAGAGAGACAGACAGCAAATCTTCTGCAAAGTCTCACCCCATCCTCAACCCCCACCACAGGCACACACACAAACGTAACAAAAATCGACAGACTTGAAGATGAAAATTTACATTTTTATCTTTTTTACTCACTCTCTTTCGTTCACTCCACCTATCTACCCCCTCCCCCATCTGTCTCTTTCGCTCTCTCAGAATCAAATTTCTAAGATCCAAAGCGTATCGAATGTGCGGCATTTCTTTGTGCACTGAAGAGAGGAGAGGAACAGTGATGCTTTCTGAAATACCAGCGAAAGTGGAAGACTCCCCCAGCAGAGCAGCAAAATTATGGAAATAGATAAATAAATGATAGTTCGGCTGGCAGTGTCGTTTCCCTGCTGCTGTGACTAATCAGAGGGTGTGAGTGTATATGTGTGTTGATTCGGGACCTTCTGCAAAACACACACATGATGCTGCGGCACCATGAAAAGTCTATCTTTGCTTCATTTGCTTTCACATTAATAGTGGTCTGAATTCAGTTCAGTCAGTTTAACCCTGTGTCCTAACAAGACATGATAAAGCACCAAATATTTAATTTATTTGATGTAAAACTGAGATTTTGTCCTAAACAACTAAAACTATGACAAGTAATAGTACATTTTGTCAGTAGTTTGTTTTCTATGTGGCTGGGATTAGCCCCAAATCTCATTGGTTCAAAAAAACATTAAATATCTTCTGATTGACTGTGATTAGGTCAATTTTGTGTTCCGCCAGGCCAGAATTGTTACTCGCTGGATTCTACTTAGGACACTGCATTTATATTCAGCGTTGTTTTCATAACCTAAAACAAAAATGATTAAAAATCATTTTTGGTAATTGAAATAAAGGTAAATAAAATAAAATGATTCATTTAAATATTAGATGAAAAACTTAAGAAAAAATAGAAAAGAACTAAAATAAATAAGTTGAAGTACAAAAACTTAAATAAAATACTATAAAAATGACAAAAGCACATGACAAAAACCTAAATTAAAATTAAACTGAAAACTGAAAACTTTAAAAAGCCAATAAAAATACTATAACAAAATATAATTAATACTAAAAAAACATTGATTATATTCCTAATTATCCGAATTATCATGAAAATTCATTATTGGACTGACCCTCAACCTTAAATCCTTTCTCACTTGCTTGCAAAACCATTCACATTGAATCCAGTACTGAAATCGGATGATATGTAAAGGAACAAACCATTCAACCCTTCAAAATGTATTTCTCTCATACGCAGCCAAACAAAAGTACAGCAACTATACTTTTCTGGAAAAATGTGAACTCTGAAATAGAGGGACAAAGAAGGAGGAGGAGGAAGATGACGACGAGACCACCGCTCCAGCTCTTCCGATCGTTCTCGTCAGCCGGAGGGATTCTTTCCTAGAGACGTGCTGAAATTGGATTTCTGTCACCGCCAGAGAAGCATGGTGGCTGAGCACGGCAAGTAAAAATGGCGCTTGAAGATAGAAGACCGACACACAGGGTGAACCAGAACGACATAAACGAACCCAATGTTCACAAGCCACTCACTGTTTATTCTTCTGTACAGCAAGGCAGGCAGTTGCCAATTTATGTGTTAATTTGATTAACTTTATTAAACTATGTACAGGTATCTGCTGATACATAATGACCTCTTGAAACACTATCAGGAACTATCAGTATTTTTGCTTCACCGAAGAACAAGCCAGAAATTGCACTTCAAGTTTTTAGCCACTGAACACAACTGACAATTTTTCATTCACAACGTCTGTTCTGGGAAGCTCCATAAATCCCTGAATTCTACTAAAGTGAACTACAAGAAGCTGCAAATGTTTTCTTTTTGAAGTTGAACTGGCTGAGATCCTTTGTAAATGTACAATGACTCACCAATATAGTGCAATACTGGATCATTTTAGTCCACAGAGAAGAATATTAGACTGTTAATCGATAGTCCTATTTGGGTAGTTTCAGACTGATGCAATGTTGAGACACTAAAATCCACAAAAACCCAGAAAGTCTTTCCAGTAACAGACCTAGTTGGACATAGCCAGGCTTCTGGCTACTGGCAAAAGTCTGCTTCACTTTGCAGCTTATTCTAGCCAAGAACCGCCCGCTGAGCCAGGAAGAGAATTTCTGTGCATCAAAAAATAAGTCCTGATTATGCCTGATTTAGTTTACTTGATACTAAGTGTCAAAAACAAAACTTTAAGTACTTGATGCCACAAACCTAGCAACCTGGTTCCTTGTAAAAATGACAAATCTGTGTTTTTTACCTCAGAAAGTTTCATATAGCCAGCCAATCAGATTACATCTTGGGGATTAAATATCTTGCCTCTTTTCAATGTAATATAAAAACAGATGGTCAAGGAACATATGAGGCTGCGATTACAGATCTGAGAAAACTGCTAAATGCTAATGTTAGCAATGTAAACGATGTTAGCAGCATAACTAAGGTTTGAAAGTCATTGAGCTTAAGGTACAAACCTTCATTTATGGCATCAGCTCTGAGAAAAGCCCTTAACATAAGCACTCGAGTATGTCAACACAAGCCCCAAACACAAGACCACAACCTGAGCTTGAATCTGTGACGATGGATACTTGTTCTATTACAAGAACACAAACCCTCTGTTTGAGAGGAGCCTTTTATCATTCAAGTCTCTCACCCTCTTTTAACTCTAATGTATTATGTACCGATGAGTGTTTGATACTACTAAAGCAATCTGATGATTGTAATCAAGTATCTGTTGAGAAGATGAGCCCCTCTCTGATGTTGAGGATCCTGCTAAAGAGGGGGGAAGAAGGGAAGGAGCGAAAAAGGGATGTACAGAAAAAAAATAGGGGGAAAGATTTAAAGGTAAAATATAAAATGATTATTGAAATAGTTTAGGTGCTAAATGGTCAATACAGCGTTCAAGATGGCTGATATCTACACTACTGTTCAAAAGTTTGGGGTCAGTACGATTTTTTTTTACATTTTTGGATGCATTAAATTGATCAAAAATGACAGTAAAGATGTAACAAAAGAGTTCTATTTTAAATAAATGCTGTTCTTTTGAACGTTCTATTAATAAAAAATAAAAAAAATCAATATTTCACAATATTACCGTTTTTACAGTATTTTTGATCAAATAAATTCAGCCTTTGAAAAACTTTTAAAAACAAATCTAGCCCAAACTTTTGAACGGTAAGTGTATGATAGTAATTATAATATCATGGCCTCTCATACTTTATTGCTAAATGAATTTACTTTAGCAATTCATAATGTGATGTAATTCAAAATCAAATCTAATATTCAAAAACAAAAGGTGGTGGAGAATCTTGATTGTGAAAGATTATGACTTTGAATAAAGTTGACGGATGAAGAATTATGCACAAGAATGCCAGAAACATTTATTATGAAGGTAGTTTTAATTTCATGTTGTCTATCTAGGACAAAAGGTAGAGAGGAATAGAGAGAAATAAGATGAATTTAGATAAGTATAGAGGGAGGAAGAGATGCAGGGGGTAGGGAAGGTGGAGGTGTTGGCATATCGCTGATGATTACACACTGTCCACGGAAATGTGCAACCAGCGACACCATGGCAACAACGCTTTTCACTCGGCAGTCCAGGCAGGTGATCTGCTTAGAAGATAAGTGATCTCTCTTTTTCTTGCATTTTCTCTCCCCCACCATGCCTAAACTAGCTTCTTTCTCTTCTGTTCCTTCTAGGAAACCTCAGTCTGTCTTTCATTTTTGAAATGAGTCTGCTCTTACACAAACACACATATTGGGGATCTAAAAGGTAAGCAATCACTGTGTGTTTTGTGCTGTTCAACAGCAAAATCTGAATGAGCATTGGTTGTTTCCAAAACAGGTTCCAAAATGGTCATAGGTTTAACCACCGAGACAGGAGCCAAGACGGCTCTCCACCTCCAATCACCTGATGTCACTGGCCCATGAAGGAGCCCTCTGCCAATCTGTGCAAAGCACAGAGTAGCAATACCCTGGACCTTTGGATTTGAGTGCTTATGTTTGGATGTTCTGGTCTTACTACAGTAACCGGAGCCAAAATGGCTCCAGGTGGAGTGGCCATGACTTGAGCCAAGATGGCAGCCAATGCAGCATGTCTGGCTTGTAGCTGAGGGCCTCTGGTCTTAATGGGGAAGACGCAGACAGTCATGACAAGGTTTGTTTCTCCTGAAACTGAACCTGAATGATTCTGCAGTCTCAGAGACAGATGGTGAAGTTATTAGGAGAAAGAGAGGGGAAGAGAAGGAAAAAAAGAGGTATGAGCACCAGGGACAGACGAAGAGTGTTGCCAGCATTAGCCGTTCACATGTCGGTTGGTTGGCATTTTACTTTATGCTAGTCTTCATTCAAACCTCTGGAGCATGAACACAACAGCAAATATAGTGATCGGCCACAATGTCACAAGAATATGCCACCCCCCTCCTCCATCTCTCCTCATCCTCTTCCCACCATTTCATCTGCCCTCCATCATGACAGAAGCCGCAGGCCGCACGGTTGACTGGGCCGGTCAGTGTAAGACTGTACAGACCAAAGCAGGAAAATTGATCTTCATATCAATTATAGAGCTGCTGGGGTCTTTTTCCTTCCTGGCTGAAGAAGCCTGGAGAAATTGCTTGGCTATAGCCATGGCATATTTTTCACCACTTTGGGCAAAAATCCATGTCGATTACGCAGCCAATCGATGGCCTGCGTCTCTTGCTCAGCGGTGCTGCTAAACGCATCAATGATGAGCCCAGTGTGGGCAGCAGAGCCAGAGAGACAGGGATAGAAAAGAGAGAAGGAGAGAACGAAAGTGAGATGAGCAGAGAGGGAGAAAGACAAGAAGATAGAGAGATTGACAGGGAAGGAAAAAGGGAGGAGTGGGAGATAGACAGAAAAGGAGAGAAAGAGAGGGAAAAACTATGGGAGGAAGAGAGAGACGAGGTAAAGAGGGAGGGAAAGTGACAGGGAAAAGACAGGAAGATAGACAGAGAGGGAGAAAGACAGTGAGAGGGGGAAATGAGAGTGAGATTTTTGGAAAAGTAAAAATGAGAATGACAGGAAGGAAAAGAGGAAAGGAAAACAAAAAGAAACAGACAGGAAGGAAACAAGAGTGAGACAGACAGAAAAGGAAAATAGAGAGGGTGAAAGAAAGTGAGATAGACAGGGAAGGAAAATGAGAGTGAGACGATTGGAAAAGAAAAATTGAGACCGACTGGGGAAAAAGAGAGGGAAAACAAGAATGCGACAGAAAGGGGAAAATGAGAGAGCTCAATGTAAAACAAATATTTTCATGATTTGTTATCATTATGTTTTTTCTTTTGTTAAATCAACAATAATTAATGTAGTTCAGATAACAATATTTTGAGTTTCTGTTGATTAAAACCATTCGCCTTTATTGTATTAACTTAAATTTTTAATTTCAATGAACTCAGAATTTTTAGGGCAACCAGGTAACTTACTTTAAGTTAAACCAACCATTCTTTTTTTTACAGTGAGAGGAAAGGAAAATAGTGAGGGCGAAAGAAAGTGAGACAGACATGGAGAGGAAATGAGAGTGAGACAGTAGGAATAGAGAAAGAGAGAGAAAGAAATTAAGACAGACAAGGAGGGGAAATGAAAGCAAAAAAGTAGGGAGGGAGAGAGACAGAGAGACAGGCAGGGAGGAAAGTTAGAAAGGAAAACAAGTGTGAGAGACAGGATGGAAAAAGAGAAAGAGAGTGAGACAGACAGTAAAGGAATATAGAGGCAGACAGCCACAGAAACCAAGAATGAGATAGGAGAAAATGAGTGAGAATGATTTAAAGAGAGACAAACAGAGAGAGAGAGAGAGAGAGAGAGGAGGAGGAGGAAAAGAGTGAGACGTGATGCTTTCTCTTCCTTAAATCAGTAGTTTGGTTTCACTGTGTATGTGCGTGTGTGAGTCGCCTGATATAATCGGTCGTTGGAGTGTGCGAGCATGTCCTGTGTCACTAGTGGAGCGTAGCGAAAGCTGTGATTTACAGGAGGCTGTGGGGGGAGCTGAGAGAGAGAGAGAGAGAGAGACACTCGTTAGAAGTATGAGGATGCTGTGACCAGAGCCTCCAAACCACAATAAATGACATCTCCATTGCCATCGTTCATACTGAGCTCATACACAAATACCCAAACGCTCTGAACACCCACAACGTCCATGATACACATACATGCTCCCACAATGCATTTCTGCGACTGCTGGTTGTGGTAAAGTGGCCCATTGATGCTACTCAGTAGTACCGAAGGGTGTTTTCAACCATTTTACTTTACATTATTACATAAGCAAAATATTTTATTATATAACTGCCAATTATCACCAAGTTCAGTCCCAAAAAATAAACAAAGTGCAAATGCCGCAGCTAGCCGGTGACAGCGCCCCGCTGCGATTTAATTATTTACGTCAGAGTTTTGACACAGTGTTCCGAGCGGATATGCTCCACTTTACATCAGCGAACGGTCGGTTGTGACATCAGCACTCGACCTGAACCAGGCGTTTGGCATTCTGCTTGCGCCTGTCATACTAATCTGGCTAACCTCCTCCTAACGTCTGTCACGCTAAGGTAGCCGCCTCCTCTCTCGTTCTCTGCGCTCTGCTCCTCCATGACATGAATACAAATGCGCTTTAAAAAACCCAAGGCATCATCTCTCTGCACCCCACCCCCTCCATCTCTCCCTCCATCCCCACATCTTTGTGTGATAGGCACCTCTAAATGAATTTGCAATCATCTCGGCAGCTAGGCACACAAGGCTAGCGCGCACATTTCCACCTATTCAAAAAGATATTAGAGCAGAGGATACATCGGAAGGCGAGAGCGCTCAAAAGAGGGATGCTTTTCAAAAGAGAGATTGGGAATCTTTCTCCTCTTTTTAGGGCTCAAAAATCCCTGCTGACCAAAAATGCGCCTCGTCTCCAATGAAATAATGAAACAATTATGACCGTGCAGACGCACATCCCAGAATTAACTAAACTGTCATCTAACTAAATGTGTTTTATGTTTGCTGTGAGTTATTAGCCATCCCCTTAACACACTCGTAATTTATGCATTGGATATTTGACAACTGTGAAGAATAAATCCATTTATTTCCTTTGGTGCTCTCTCTGGAGGCACATCTCTCCATCCTTCTGATCAAATCCCAACCCCTCCCTCCATTTCTTCTTCTCCTCCTTCGGTAGCAGATCTCCAAGGCCTCTTATTCCTTCCATATCTCAGTCCAAACCCTGCATTCTACCTCCATCAATGGCACATTCTTGGTATTTATTCGAAATTCCATGTGGATGGATCTCACTTGTGTCAGATTATAGTGTAGACAGATTTAATTTGAGGCAAACAAAAATTAGGCTGTGAAGAATAGAACTACAGCTGAAACTGAAAACTAAATTGTTTTCTAGTCTAAGCTGGCTTCCCTGCCTAGTCAAGCTGGTTTTAGAGTGTTTTTGGGAGGTACTTGTTAAAATTTGGTTAGGGTGGCAGATGGCTGACTAGCTAAACCAGATGAACACCAGCTTGGCCAGGCCGGGAGACTAGCTGGACCAGATTAAACCAGCGTATGTCATACTGAACAGACTTCTGTTCCTCAAAGGTTTTGTTTTCATCCGCTTTATGACCGGAAGTCGGAATATTCCATATCAGAGTTTAAACGGAAAATGGTATTTGGTGGCATTGGTTTTACAGCGTAAACATCCGGCAAATTTAATTTGCTGGAAACGAAAATCAGGTTAAGAAGGATAGAACTGAAACTGAAAACTAAGTTGTTTTTTTCTGGTTTACGCTTGTTTCACAGCTTAGTCAGGCTGGTTTTACAGCGTTTTCAGGAGGTGCTTGTTAGGTTAGGCTGGGAGACCAGATGGCTGACCAGCTAAACCAGTTGAACACCAGCTTGGCCAAGCCGGGAGACTAGCTAGACCAGATTAAACCAGCATATGTCATACTGAACAGACTTCTATCCCTCACATCCTTTGTTTTCATCCGCTTTATGGCTGGATGTCGGAATATTCCATATCAGAGTTTGAATGGAAAATGGTATTTGCTATTTACAGCATAAACTTCAGCCAGATTTAATTTGCTGCAAACAAAAATTAGGCTGTGAAGAATAGAACTACAGCTGAAACTGAAAACTAAATTGTTTTCTAGTCTAAGCTGGCTTCCCTGCTTAGTCAGGCTGGTTTTAGAGTGTTTTTGGGAGGTGCTTGTTAAAACTTGGTTAGGGTGGCAGATGGCTGACTAGCTAAACCAGATGAACACCAGCTTGGCCAGGCCGGGAGACTAGCTGGACCAGATTAAACCAGCGTATGTCATACTGAACAGACTTCTGTTCCTCACAGCCTTGATTTTATCCGCTTTATGACCGGAAGTCAGAATATTCCATATCAGAGTTTGAACGGAAAATGGTATTTGGTGGCATTGGTTTTACAGCGTAAACATCAGCCAAATTTGATTTGCTGGGAATGAAATTCAGGTTGAGAAGGATAGAACTGAAACTGAAAACTAAGTTGTTTTTTTCTGGTTTACGCTTGTTTCACAGCTTAGTCAGGCTGGTTTTACAGCGTTTTCAGGAGGTGCTTGTTAGGTTAGGCTGGGAGACCAGATGGCTGACCAGCTAAACCAGTTGAACACCAGCTTGGCCAGGCCGGGAGACTAGCTAGACCAGATTAAACCAGCATATGTCATACTGAACAGACTTCTATCCCTACACATCCTTTGTTTTCATCCGCTTTATGGCTGGATGTCGGAATATTCCATATCAGAGTTTGAATGGAAAATGGTATTTGGTATTTACAGCGTAAACTTCAGCCAGATTTAATTTGCTGCAAACAAAAATTAGGTTGTGAAGGATAGAAATACAGTAAACTTAGCTGGTTTACTGGTCTAAGCTGGTCTTTCAGCCAAGTCAAGCTGGGTTTAGAGTGTTTTCGGGAGGTGCTTGTTAACTTGGTTAGGCTGGGAGACCAGATGGCTGACTAGCTAAACCAGATGAATGCCAGCTTGGCCAGGCCGGGAGACTAGCTAGACCAGATTAAACCAGCGTATGTCATGCTCTACAGACTTCTGCCTCCCACAGCCTCATTTTCATCCTCTTTACTGTCTAAAGTTGAAATATTCCACATCAGACTTTTTGTGACCTGTGGTTTTAGGCATATAATGGTTAAGATTATGGTTTGTTTGACAGGAATATTGTTCTAGGGCCAACAAAAGAAGTCCCACTTGGCGAAATCTCGGTCACCCCCATTTCAAATCATCATAGAGCGAGGTATGAAGGAGACATTTGACCCTGTGCTCTTTACCTTTCTCATGCCCTCTGTCATGACCTCTCGCTGTCAAGCAGGCTGACATCAACCACAAAACAAGCATACAAAAAACAAACAAAAAAAAAAAACAGTGAAGCTGCTATATCAAAACTGCAGGATACATTTACATTCTCTATTGGCATGTGTGATGCTTTTAAAACATGATTAATGAGCTTTCGCAAACCACTGTAATTTTTATTCCACTTGACTTTCAGTTTGCGTGTAATTGCTATTAAACTCAGGGGACATATAACCATTATGTTCACATCAAATAAAACACTATTTTCATGTTCCTCTGTTCCATCTCAAACATCATAAAAATCTATTAAACTGTGTTGCTGTAAATATTTTAATACGAACTATTCAGTATTACATCATTTATAAAACTGTAGCTATTTATACATACATTACAAGGGCCACTGAAGCCATAGAAAGGGATTTAAATTCAAGCTTTTAGCTTTAGTTTAAAGATTTAGTAAAGCTTTTATAAAACAACAGCAACAGCAATATTGTTAAAGAAATGCATTTTGAATAAATTGTTTTAAATCTCTCCGTTTATCATTGCCAAAAGACATATCAACTTGCACATTAATATACAATGTTAAGTCACAACTGAGTGTTCATCGAAATTTTACAGTGGGTTTGAATGTGGCTCATCCAATCAGAATTGAGAGTCAAAACATTTGTAACACTTTATAAGGCTCCATTTGTTAACATTAGTTAACATGAACTAACAATGACAAATATTTCTAAAACACTTGTTAAGCATAATTAATGCTGATTTCAATATTTACTAATATATATTATTACAATTAAAAGTTGTTTAATGGATTATTTAATTGATCTGAGTTAACATGAACTAACAATGAACAGTTGTATTTTTATTAAATAGCGTTAACAAAGATTAATAAATAATGTAGTGCTCATTGTTCATTAATAATTAACTAACATTAAGAGATGAGACCTTATTGTAAAGTGTTACCAAACTATCTTCTTTATAATTATATAGCCTATTAAATGATCCCCATATTATCATAAATTACTGACCTAGTGCCTTTAGTTACTCAATAATTTCCCCAGCCACTGGAACTCTATGAAAAATAGTGTTTCACATGGTAGTGAAATTATTGTAGATATGAAACCTAAAGGTCCTCTCAAATTGGAATTACAACTAGGAAACCCATTTTTGTCATACACATTTATATATATCTGTAACCATTTGCTGCATATTGTACATTTTTACAAAGCGAAATGAACATGAATATGTCCGTTATCACCCATGTTTCTCTTGAACGCCTGAACATGACATACTCATAATTATGACTTCAGCAGTGTTGGAATAAATAGAATCTTCTGACAAGCAAGTAAAGGCCATATGGGAGCAACCTATGGAATAGAAGACACTGTAACTTCTAAAAATAAAATAATAATACAAAATAAATAAATAATAATTGTTTTGACTTTTCCAACAACTGGTTTATACACATCAAAAAGCAACAGAAATTGCATGTGCGTGTCACACCAGAGACGATTGGATAACCTTTAGCATGAGAGACAGGCAGAAAGAAAGAGAAAATCACTGCAGGTTTTCGGAACAGCTGGTAGTGTAAAAGCAGTCTGCTACCACCATGGAGGGCACAGACTGAGAAACCCCCCAGGCAGAATAGAACCGCCCCCCAAACACACACACACACACACACACACACGGCTCCAATTATTGCACAATTCACTCGCTGCCGAGAGTGACAATCCTGACATCCAGAAAGAAAAAAGCTCTTGTTGCTTTGCAGCTATCACACACATGGATTGCTTGAATAACCAGACAATAATGAGAGGAGAGCAAAGGAGGTTTATACTGGCATGGAGGGCAACTCATCCAGACTATCCAATGACACATTCCAACCCATCCACTCCCCCTTCACCCTCTGCTCTTTCCATATATCTTTTCAAGGACTAAGAATAACGGAGCGTAAACGTTTTTACCCACGCTCACGTAGACGTACACCAACCAGGAATAACCACAATAATAGCAGCACGTTGTTTGCAGCCTCAACTTCGGCTCCAACTCTGGGTCTTACTCGTTTTTCGCACACCCACCCCCCTCGAACAAAAGAGATAAATAAAGTAAGAAAGGCGAATAAATAAAAAAAAAAGAGTGATCTGTTGCTGAAGGAAAAGATACAGTATACTCACCCCCTCTCTTTCTCTGTCACTCTATCAGCCCCCGTGTACGAGCGTCTCCTCCTATTTCTCTCGCTCTTCTCCCTTTCTGTGTGCCCTCTCACACACAGCAGCCATACAAAAACACGTTCAGGATCATTTGGGTTTTCATCATTTGTTTCTTCTCTTATTTCTCTCCAGGCTTTTGTACCCCTCCCTTTTGTCCGTGCTGGCCCAAAAAGTGCACACACATCCACACAAAGGGCTGCTCTTCCCTGCAGTCCCTGGTCCCCTTCAGCATCTAGACACTAGGACAACATCAAAGCAACTTGGGGGGAACACTTCAGGGGCCTATTGTCTCCAGTCTGATCGTTTTTTCTCGCCTCCGTCCCCCCCTTCGCTTTTGACGCCACTTGGTACGGTCCAGGCATTCAAGCCAAGCAGCTTTCACACATGCAGGGGAAGCTTGTCTCAGGCAATTGCTGACAAGCTACAAACAAGGCAGCCATCCCCCCTTCACTGCACACACACTAGTGTGTTAACAACTTGTTTCTCTCGCTGAGACTCGAGCCCTCTCTTACCAGACGCTGTTGAGCCCAACAACATCATTCAACACCCCATATCTCTCTATCCTACTATCTCGAAGTGTGAGCTTCAGCATTGGGGAAGCTACTTTGAAACTGTCTTGGCAATACAAGAAACTACAGAATACAACTACAGGTTATGTTTTTGGGGAAAAAAACTACACAAGCTACTTACAAAAAAAATTGAGCGAT